>BSBK01001897.1:600000-1166672 GCA_027943335.1 Chamaecyparis obtusa | reverse complement strand
TCAGGAAATACAAAATATGATATAAATCATTTTCAATCATACTTGTGGGGTGAACCCACAATAGTGGGTTACACTTTTTTGGAGGAAGGAATTCATCCTTTTTGGTGAAGTCACAAATTTTAATGATTTCAATTGAAACTAAATTTTGATCAGAAGTTCTTTTACTTCCAATTGAAACCCCCGAAAGAAGGTTGTTTCTATAGAAACCCCCTTTTATTATTTTTTAATTAAATTAAAGGAGTTTCCGATAAAAACCCCCTTATTTGGGGTTTTTGAGTAAAATTAATCCCACTTTAATTATTATTTGGATAGTGGTGTTTGTCTACTTTTTTTGTAATTTTATCGTATTTAGAAAATTAAATAATATTTTTCTTCATATATACATGCATAAATGTGTATATTCATTCACATATGTGTGTGTGTTAGGATTTAGTAATACTAAGAGGGGGGGTGAATCAGTATTACAACACTTTAAATTAAACTTCAACCAATTGTAAAGAAACCATATGAATGTTGAAATGAAAGAACATAAACACACAACACATAACTCATAACACCATTATTTTTTTTGAGGAAACCTTGGCCAAGGGAAAACCCTGGTGGGGATGATACCCACAATCTGCACTAAAATATAGTATCCCTTTTTAGGAGATCTAGCCCTGTTAGGAGCTGATTATTACATAGTACATTTCCTTGTTAGAGGAATACAAAACCCCTATTAGGGGTATATGAAAACCCTATTGAAGGTGGTGAACTTATAGCTCTTACAATCCCAATACTGTCACAAAAGTGTTCTTCAAGTAGTGAACAAAAACAAGCATCTGTTATGCTTAGATAGTTCCAAATTATAGCTCTGTCAAATACTGATCTTGCATTTTCTCTTTTCTCTCAAATTCGCATCCATGACATCATCATCACAATCACATTTATCACTTCCACAAATCACTCTATATTTATATAAATCTGCCATCTAGTTGGCTCCCAAAATACATTACAAAATATAATAATTACTTATGCAAATGATAAACATAAAGTTAGAAATCTTATATTACCAAAGTGTTTGGCAATATACAACATTCATCTGACTTAGCACGTTTCCATACCAACTAACTTTCCCTCAAATCATTGCGACTGTTCATATGCCATGTTTCACTGATTCTTTGTCTCCGCATACCTTCATATCACTGTATCTTACTAATCTCATCACCAGGGACATGTGGTGACCTCAACTAAAGGTGGATACATATCCCAAATATCTTCCTCTAACTTTTCAAGCCATAATACATCACATATCATCTTCGTTGACCAAAATAGTACCACAATATATTGTTATTCTGATTCTATACTTAGTCATTTTCATTACTGTGACTCCAGTACCAAAACTCTCTGCATGCAATCACTCCAGCATAAGTGTTACCATAAATGACAACCCTTATGTGATCCCTAGTACTCCCACAACATTACTATCAAACAATTTCTCCCTTCGCATTGATTGGAAACACTTAGCAAAAAATGACTAAGTGTTATAAGACTATCTTCCTTCTACTTCTCTATATACATATTCTCTCTTTTCTTTTCTTTTCTCTTTTTCTCTTTTCTTCTTTTTTTTTTCTTCTTCTTACTTTTTCTCTTCTCTTCCTCTCTTCATTTTTCTCTTATCTTCCTCGCTTCATTTTTCTCTTCTCTTCCTCTCCCTTTGACATCAATGGCAAATGAAATTACAAAATTTCAAAATTTTAAGCACAAAAGACTTCAATGCTTACTTACCAAATTTAGAATGTCTTGGAAGGAGTCTTCCAAGGTCTTCACTTCATCAACCCATGACTTAATTAGAAGTTCACTAACATGGATTAGTACATTCAATGCATAAGGATGTTGTCTCATCTACCTTTAGCTCGGGTGGGTAAGTAACTTGTCATTAAGCCTTCTATTTTCTCCATCTCCATAAGATGAGCTTCAAGAATTGATAGCTTAGGAGTGATGATGTCTGTTTGTCCATTTATACCATAGTTTGTGAAGAGGTTTCACAACTGTTCATCAGATGTCTAGTGTAGCCCTATCCTTGTCTATGATATCTTCAATTTTCTTCACATGTCTAATAGGATTATAGGAATAACTATATATCTCCTTCATTGTGCCATACAACTCTTAGCCTTAAGGTGTATTTTCTTTCAGAATGTCCAAGTCCCATGTGATGGACTAACAAAGTTCCTTCAACTTATTTTCCAAGAACCTCTTTTCTGCCTTATCCTTTGTGGTCTTCAGCAGTGACTCAAAGTGACTATCAAAGATATCCAATTGCCATGCCTAGGTCTTTGCTTCATCCTTTCCTTGAAAAACAATGAGTGTAGGGAGTATTTTGTTCACTGTCTCCACTTCCCTAGTAATCACCTTTACCCTTTATCCCCTTTTTGTATTGACCTTTCTTTTGCCTTGGAAAAATCCATGAAGGATAACCTCATGAGTTCATCCTCATCCATGCTTTCTACATCTGCGCTCATTGGTTTCACCATACTTCCAACAATAGAGTAGAGGAGATGTCGGGTTCTTTCTTTTTGTCAACTCTTACATCTACTTTTTATGTCCTGTCTCTTCTACTTTCCTTTTTCTTGTTGTATATCCTTCTCCTATTTCCTTCTCTTCCTATTTATCCTTTGTATGCTCTTCCTCTATCTGTCCTTCGTCTTCAACTATCATCACATTGTATGCATTGTCTTGAAATTGGTCATTCACATCAAGTGACAATCTAATGATATAGGCATACTAGAAACAAAGAATTTTTGTTGCATGCTTGCTTGCTCATTAACTTCAGCTACCTTAGAAATTCTCCTATTCCCAAAGGTGTAGGCTTGGTAGCCTTGAGAGGTGAGGCCTTCTTAGGAATATTGGTCATAATAATTTGTCCAATGCATTTTTTGTATCTTCAATAACTTGATCATACTTTCTTGCATAATTTTCACCAGTATAGCCTTAGTCCTCAACAAAGGTTTCAATTCTTTGATGATTCTCTCCCTCTCTTGTATAGATACTACTAGCAACATGTCTTCAATAGCCTTGTTTCTTATATTCTCATCCTCAAATTGTGCTAACTACTTTCTAATCTCCAAATTTTTATACAAGTCCTTAGGAATGCTTCCTTCTATCTCTAACAAATTATTCCTTGAAAACTAATAAGTGCTCAATTACTATGTCCACAATTATTTCTTGATTTACAGGGTCATACCTTTCATAGTATTTTTTTATTATTTTCATATTTTTATCCCTTATCACTCTCTTGTGTAACATTGGGATATTGGCTTCCACAGATTTCATGGTCTCTTCTATACGTATTTTTCTTCCTTTCCCTCTCAATCACTTTGTCCCTCTTTCTTCTTTATTTCCACTTCTAGCTCTTGTTCTTAGAGTTTTCTTGGCCTTTCTAGATCTTTTAGATCTCCTAGGTGTGCTTGCAGGTACAATTTTGTGTGCAGTCTTCTCTGTGTAGTAATAACTCAATAATATTAGGGGTAGGACTTACTATCTTTTCAACATCAGAAGGAGGAGGTGCATCAATTGTCATGCTGGAAGATCCTTTTGTCAACCTTGTCCTTATGTTCTTTAGTTGTTCCCTAGTGATTCCTACCTTTGCAGTGATATCCTCAACTATTTTATCAATCATTCTCTTCCTTGTCCCTTCTTCCTATTATTCTGTAACATTTTCAGACTTTTCCAATATGTTCCCCATCTTTCTTCAGAAGTGTTTATTTATACTACTAATACATACTCAACTTGCATAGTTAGAACCTCAGAATTGACTTCATACCCCATAGGGTAACACCATTTATTCCTAGGCTCAACTACCTCAAAGAATACACAATTAGTTTTAACCACAAAACATATAATGTCCTTATATTTCTCAAACTATATCTTAGGTATCCTATATCTTTCTTCATCTTCCTTTGTAGATTTTTCTCATAGAAAATAGTTTCTCCATCTACCCATTTCTTATCCTGTCTTCGGTAGCTCTCATAAATTTGAATTCCAATAGGTACATCATTCTTCCATTCTCTAGGGTGCATGCCAGGGAATTTATGCTCAATGTAAATGTGCATATGAACTAAAATTGAACCAAACCTGAATGCCTTTGACTTGTCTTTCTTTATAACCTTCACATTATCCAAAAACTATTGTGCTAGAACTTCGCATAGGTTATATTTCTTATTTTCCTTAACATCTTGTATGCCATCATAATTAATCTAGCTGATATAGAGTTAGGTCTTCTATTGTGGAACATCTTGTAACCTAATATCATTGCCACTAATCTCACATCTTTCTCAAAGATATCATTTAATGTCATCGCTCTCTTATCCAACTTAGAAAGGTTTAGGGTTTCCACTTAATTTCTAATATTATTCTCTGCTACTAGGAGGGCTCCAGTATCATCCAATCCAGTTATCTCAAGGATCATCTGGCTACATATCTTAACTAGTTGTTCTCCAATCCATATAAACTGGTCATGGATTCTGCTTAGGATTATCTTGAACCACTCAGATTCATTGAACTTGGTTAGTAGGGTTAACTTGATAATGGAATAGTCTTCCAAATGTTTAAACTCTTCTACCATCTTTCCATCTACTTCTATCATCCTATCTAATTCACTACAGATATTACATCTCCTATAAACTCATACTTGTAATGTATATATTCCCCAATGTCTTCAACACGCAACATGTCATAAGGGGTTTGCAAAAATGCTCCTTCTGAATCATCCTCAGAAGACTTAAATGGATTTTTCTTTAATTATACCTCAGTCTATAGACAACATAAAAAAATAACAGGTGCATCCATATATTCTTGAAGAGTATAAAGTCTAAATACCTTTACTAGGCTAAAATCTAGAACTTTTGCTCGAATCGATCACACAATGTGGTTTCTAGATGGCTGAAATGCTTCTTCACACTGCTCTCCTTGGTTGTTGATTATCAAGCGATGAGGAAATGATATGCTTCAAGCTCTTTTATCCATCGCAAGTTGAGTAAGTGCATTAATCATGGGTAGCTCAACTTAGCACATTTTCTAGTCAAACAAAATCTTGCGAACACATGATATGAAATCTCCAAGTGCTATGATCATAAACATAGACTCCATAGTGTCTGTACACACCATATCTAGCTCTCAATGAGATCATTCCACATAATTAGGGGTTGGATATAATTTTTTTCTTACCTCCAATGCTCCCCCTAAGGCCACACGTCCTTCTAGGTCGATGTCTCAATGTAATCATCATGTGAAGACATAGTAGTATCTACTGTCTCTCCCCTGAACCAATGCCCTATTGAATATTTTACCTTCCATATCTTCTCATCATCTTTATTTTCTAATTTCTTGAAATGATCTCGAACTCATGCATGTACTTAATAAGATTTTTTCCACTATCACCAATATTCTTCTTTGTAACCATAGGGGTGGTCCTCTTGGTCCTCTTCTATTGTCCTCTCCATTGTATCTGCAAAACTTTGCTATGTGTCCTAGATTGTTGCATTTGTATCACGTAGGTGGTCTCTTATTTTGATTTACCTGCAATCTACAATACCTTGTAGTATGCCCATAGTTATTGCATTTGAAACATGTGATCTTGGCTACTGACTCTTCTTGATGTAATCCTTGTTTGTTTCTTGACTAATCTGGTTTTCTACATTCTACTTTCTTATGTCCATAATCATAACAGTTATAACAATAACCAGTAAAGGGTTTTAAAGGGCCTTTAACTCTACAATTTTTCTTCATGTGTCCAACTTTATTGCATCCAAAGCATCTACCTCTGAAAGGTCTGATCTGTTCTTTAGGTTATTCAAAAATAGGTCTTTCTTCAGTCTTTGCTTCATGAGATTCTTCATTAGTCTTAGAACATTCACCTTCATTGAAATCTGGTTCTAGTCATGTCTCCTTTAGGTTTCTTTCTCTCTCTTTGTTCATCAATTTTTATCACTGCTCATGTGTAACTTCTCAAGTGTAATTTTTCTTGAGTGAGTTCTCCTTTTATGATCTAATTGTACATGTCCAATTTCTGAAATTTATCCTTATAGTGATCAATTTCAGTCTTCATTTTTCCTATGTGCACATTTTCTTCTTTTAGAGTCTCTTCAACCTTGTTCTTGCATCCTTTTCATGTTGAACCTTTTTATCATTAGAAGATTGATTTTCTCTTTTTCCTGCTCCAGCTTCTTTACTTTATCTAATGTGTCATTGTCTAAATCCTATGCGATCTTATCCATAGCCTTGTTTGTGACTTCTTGAAACTTCAAGTTGTTCCTTTAGTTTCTTGATGAAATCTTTTGCTCTTCTCAATTAAATTTTAAATTCTCCATTCTCATATTTTTCTTTGTCCAAGTCATCAAGTGTTACTTCAAAGTTCTCTTGCAAAATTTCTAAATCCATATGATCTCCTTAAGTTGTTAGGCTTTCTCTCCAAGGGCCTATAGCTCTGATACCAATTATTGGGATTTAGTAATAATAAGAGGGGGGGTGAATCGGTATTACAGAACTTTAAATTAAACTTTAGACAATTGTAAATAAACCATATGAATGTTGAAATAAAAAGAACATATACACACAACAAATAAATCATAACACCATTATTTGTTTCGAGGAGACTCTGGCCAAGGGAAAACCCTGGTGGGGATGGTACCCACAACTATGCACTAAAATTATAGTATCCTTGTTAGGAGATCTAGCCCTGTTAGGAGCTGATTATTACATAGTACATTTCCTTGTTATAGGAATACAAAAACCTATTAGAGGTATACAAAAACCATGTTAAAGGTGGTGATATGACAACTATTACAATCACAATACTATCACAAAAGTATTCTTCAAGTAGTGAACAAAACAAGCATCTACTATGCTTAGATAGTTCCAGTTATAGCTCAGTCAAATGCTGATCTCAGATCTTCTCTCTGCTCTCAAATTTGCATCCATGATATCATCATCATAATCACACTTATCACTTCCACAAATCACTCTATACTTATATAAATTCTACCATCCAATTGGCTCTCAAAATACATTACAAAACATAATAATTACTTATGCAAATGATAAACATAGAGTCAACGATCTTATATTACGAAATTATTAGAAATATACAACATTCATCTAACTTAGCATGTTTTCCATACCAACTAACCTTCCCTCAATCATCTCGACTATTCATATGCCCTGTTTCACTGATTCTCTATCTTAGCATACCTTCATATCACTACATATCTTGTTGATCACATCACCAAAACACGTGTGACCTTAACTGAAGGTCATACATATCCCAAAATATATTTCTTTATCTTCACAAGCCATTAATACATCACATATCATCTTCGCTGACCAAAACAGTACCACCGTATATTGTTATTTTGATTCTGTACTTAGTCATTTTCATGACTATGACTTTAGTACCAAAACTCTCTACAGGCGATCACTCCAACATAAGTGTTTCCATAAATGACAACCCTTAAGTGATCCCTAGTGCTCCCACAACATCACTTGTCAACAGTGTGTGTGTGTGTGTGTACACACACACACACACACACACACACACACACACACACACACAGATATATATATATATATATATAATATTATATATATATTATATATATATATATATATATATATATATATATATATATATATATATATATATATATATTTATATATATATATATATATATATATATATATATATATATATATATAATATATATATATATATATAATATATATATATATATATATATATATATTTATATATATATATATATATATATAAGTGTATAATTTATGTATATATAAGTATATATATCTATACACATACATATGTATAAATACATACATGTATATATGCATGTGTATATGCATATGTATGTGCATACATAGTTCATATGTATAGACACATATATAGGTATACATAGATCTATATATACATAGATACATATCTATGTATACACATACACATGTATACACATATATGTGTCAATAAATATAAAAATGTGCACATACATATTCTTGTACACATGTATATATGTAGAATATCTAAACATATGTGTATACCCATGTGTCCTAAAAAAAGGGGTCGTAAGGGGTCGTAAGGGGTCTTAAGGGGTCTTAAGGGGTCCTAGGACACATTACGTGTCTTAAGACCCCTTAAGATGTGTCTTAGGACTTCATAAGACCTCTTATGACCCCTACCATACATTAGTATATGGTAAGGGGTCCTACAGGGTCTTAAGGGACCCTAGGACACATTAATGTGTCCTAGGACCCCTTAATACCTCTTATCATACATTAGTGCATGTTAAGGGGTCCTAAGGGGTTTAGAAAATGAAAATTATTCTTCAAATTTCATGTTTAGAAAATTGAAAAAAATATCTTTATTTATATGAAACTGTCAATAGGCCTAAAAAAGTATTAAATCAACCAACTAGGGTTTCTATCAAAAGCTGGTAAGTGTTTTCAATCGAAAGTGGTTGAGTAAGAATTTTAACCCCATAAAATGCCAAGGGGTTTTGATAGAAACCCTCTGGTTAGCATAGGTCTCCAAAGGCCAAGAAAAATAGTTTTCAGGCCTTTGGAGCTAAACCCGAGGACTCAAATGGGACAATATTGACAAACCCATATGCAAGACACAAGTACTTAGAAATTTTTTTCCAATGGTTATGATTTTAATAAATTTTGAGTTTATTATGCATATTTTTAGTAAACAGATTTGTCTTCATTGAAATGACTTCACAACTGACTCTTAGATGCCTAGATTTAGAAGAGAAATTGAACTAATAGTTGTAAAGGCTATCTTGAGATTGATAGCTTTCCTCTGAATTGTGAGGTACAACTCCCTCTTCAATGATATTCAATAAATTAAATAACTAGTTATGTATTTTACCAGAAGACACAAAGGCTTTCTAACATTCACCCATCACTATGGGAAGAATGTAATTATAAGATTTACAAGTTAGTGATGAGAGAGATACCAAAGAATAGCCATAGGACTGTCTACCAAGTCTTTCACATTACAAATAAAATTGAGAGAATTACATGGCTTGTTCTACAAATTACAAATTTGTCAACCAACTGATTTACAAACATGTACATTCTTGACATAATACTACAAGATTGTATCTCAGGATCAGAAATAAACAACCATATGATTGATT
Source organism: Chamaecyparis obtusa (assembly GCA_027943335.1). Lineage (NCBI taxonomy): Eukaryota > Viridiplantae > Streptophyta > Pinopsida > Cupressales > Cupressaceae > Chamaecyparis > Chamaecyparis obtusa. The sequence continues at coordinate 1,157,487 of BSBK01001897.1, read as the reverse complement.
TCAATTAGAAAAATAACTGTTCAAACCTCAAGATTTGACATGCAAATATTCCTCTTTATTTCAAGAAAACATAACAAAATAACTATAGAATCATTTTGTCCTTGTCAGTACAATCGAGTTGCAGAAAAAATAAACTAATTCCCCACTCTCTCTATTACAATAAGCATGCAAAAAATATTCCCCTTTTCTTGTAGCCACAAGACTCCTCCTAGAAAATAAGAACCCTTTCCCAATGAAAATACTTGAATAAATAATAGTCTCTTCCCTTCATTCAATTTCTAGATCTCGATAACTAATTCTTGAGGAGTAATCTTTAATAACTTTTTACTTTTTAACTTCTTGCACATTTATAATGTATAATTCATCATCAATGAATTAAAACATTAACAACAAGATACTAAATATAGTTTATTGGGATTTCTTTTGGGATTGATTAAATATGTTTCTCATGTAATATCCTTCAATATAATGTGTCTCATAATAAATTATCTAAGTGTCACTTCCACTATATTTTCCCATCAGAACAAGAAGTTGCTGGTCTTTTTTGATAGATCCATACACAGTTAATTTTAGCTTTTGAATGAGACCTAATTTTTCCAATCACTTCGGCAAAGATTTAGAAAAGTTGATTTTTGAAAACATATCCCAAATTTAAGAAGATCCAATTGTTGAGATGAGAGTTATTGGCCCCATACCGAGATTGATTTTTTTGTCATCGAAAAAATCTGGAAACATGTCTAGTTTTACAGACCTGTATTCTATTGTTTGTATCTTACAAATCTGATACAATTTTGAAAATCCCTCTGGTGAGGATTTAGAAAATTATATTACTCAACATATCCAAAGATGATAAAAATCCAATAGTGGAGTGAAAATTTATGGCCCCTTCACTAAGACCCATTTTTCTATCAGAAATTCATGATTTCAGACTATTGAACCTTGTGAATTGTAAAATATTTCACACCAGGCCTCCAACTTGAACTTGGACTTGAAATTTTGAAGATTCAAGGTTCAAGTTCAACTTTCACATATTACCAAATGAAAGAAGGACAACATAAAGACTATGAACTTCCTGCGACCTCTGACAGAACTTGAACTTGAACTTAGGAAGGTTCAACTTCAACTTCAACTATGACTTTTACCTGGACAAAATAATTGGCCGCGAGAGCAAAGAATAATACAAGTGTAACACATATATTTTTTGACATCAATCAAATGTAGGTTTATTAGCAAACATCAAACTTTGTGTTCGACATTCATGGAAAAATAGTAAATGAGAGAAACAAAATTCTGAAAAATATCTATGCACTAGTTATTGAAGTCTTCTTTCTATAAAAAATGGGAAAATACACTAAAAGTTACAAGCTATGAAGTGAGTGGATGTCAAAATTATAATTAACTCAACTTAAAACATTAATAAAATATGAAACACTGAGGATAGAGCCTTACAACCAATTGCATAAACTAGATATGGATGTTAGATAACTAAATTTGAAAGAATCAACTTGATATCTATTTTAGAAAAATGGTATGCTCGTTGCATCTAGTGGTTAACATTGCACCAAATGATCAACTTGTTAATGCTTGATAAAACCACTAGACTTATAAAAGACACACGAGGCTATTAAAGCATGTCATGAACCACCATTACACTAAAAATACCAAGGATACCAAGGGCTCAATCAGTCTTTCTTACCATTGTAACTATCCCCCCTAGTGCAAGCGCAAGGTTCGAACTTGTGACCAGGCTTTGGTACCACTTGTTAAGCCAAGAAGGAGGCAAGAACAACTAAGAGGGGGGGGGGGGGGGTGAATCAGTTGTGTTCACATAATTAATTTAATTTTACTTTAGCCACTTAGATCTAAAAGATAAACAATAATGCAAGATCCACAACACAAACACAAAACACAGAGATTTTTTCTCAATGAAACCTGGTTAAGGGAAAACCCCTGTGGGAGTCAAACCCACTAGATGAGTGTACTTTTTAAAAAGCACTACCCTTTCAAGATTAAAATAGATAAAACAAAAGATGCACTTGAAACCACAATCTTACAACCCAATCTATAGGCTACCTATCCAGAGCTCACTTCTCACAATACAATCTCAAATGTGGCCCCCAGTTGGGTTCATTGATCTATCTTCAATTAAAATGGGGTGGACATACATTCCTTTATAACCAAACTGACAAATAACATCTCCTATGACAATATAGTTCCAATGAAGTACATACTCTTCCTTAAGTATAGAACACACATATACACAATCTTGTTTCTTACATATATACTCTTATTTACAAAATAATCTCTCATTTATATCAATTACAAATAATAATCCTCCACTAGGTCGGCTAAGACATAATACAATAAAAGATAAAAACACTAGCTATGATCACAATGATAAGAACCCATGCAATCACCATCTTTTCAATGTCTGGAATATAAAATCCAAGCTATACTGAACCAAATACTCATCCACTCTTCATAGAAACATTGTGACACTAGTAACCATAAACTCAATCATATCTTACTCAAATTGTCGAGGCAGCCACTATGAACTTCTGTAGATGATCTAAAGACATCATAGAAATATACCTCACCATCACATATTAATATTTTAGCATAGCATCTGAACAACTAAAATCCTCCTTACTAAATATCTTGAACACACTATCTGAAACAACAAGTATGTTAACATCAATGAAAAAATATTAATGTTAGCAAACCCAAATCCAAAACTCTGACATGCTCAACAATCTTCCAAAAATCTCCCCCTTAGGCATTGATGAAAACATGTGTAGTGAAAAATTGATCAATGCACTCAGTTAATTCTATATCCACCTAATCACTCTAAATGTATAGTTACAATATATCCACCTAATCACTCTGAATATCTAGCTTCAACATAATCTCTACAATCTCTCATCTTGTTTCTATTTTTCACACAAATTATCCCCCTTTGACATCAATGGAAAAGGACCACAGATATCAAAAGTACCAAACTAATAAATAGCCATAAGACTTCTCCCCCTAACGACTAGTCTCCAAAACTCATCAATTGAGAAAATAATGTTCTGATAGATTATATGGACTAATGTTATTCTTAGCATCATTAGCTTAGATCTGAAGTGTCTATCACCCTGATACTTTCCCTAAGATACTCAAAAGTATCCTTTTGTAAAGGCTTTGTAAAGATTATAAGAATTTTCCTATGGAAAATAATTAAATGCCAAGGTCTAGAAGCTCAATAGGTAGCAAAAGATAGATAGGGAAATGAGATGATCCTCAATTGATTAGATTGAATGATAATCAATAATACATAAAGGCCCATTGATTTACAATGTAGATATGCCTAAATATATAGGGAATGCATGATAACTAGGAGATATGCAAGTGATAACCTATCACCTATTAATATGATTTAGAAGAATAGAGAGGGGGTGAATCAGTTGTTCTCAGGTCCTGATGTATAACTCAATCTCAAAAACTCTTCTTTAAATCAGATCCACCAACCAGAACAAACTTGGTCATCACTGATTTAATAACAGAAACATATAACAATGCAGTCCACTACCTAGCTGTAACTTAACTTGCAAAACAAAGAAATGTTCAAACCAAAACATTCATAAGTATTAACACCAGGATTTATAGCGGAAACCCAATTTGGGAAAAACCACTTTGTAACATGCTACTATTATTTTCACTCTTTTGAAGTGAGCTTGGTAAAAAGTCAACACTATCAAAGGTTACAATACACACTGTCAAGTGTGACCCGGTTAAAGGATTTCAATCACCCTGTTAAAAGTGAGCCTTATCATAGGACTTACATACACTCCATTAGAATGCAACCTTGTTCAAAGGATTTAACATATGACTGTTAGGTCAACCTCTATTAAAAGGATTTTGACTATTACTATGGTTAGAAAGTAGCAGCAATATTTATCTGAAAAATATACAACTCACTTTGCAAATATCAGATCCGATTCCGTACACTAATGCTAGTTTACTAACTTTGAAACTTTTCAATCTCCATCTTTGATCTACTTGGAACTTTTCTTCAAGCAACCACCACAATTCTCCTTCAGCCTTTTTTGCTTATTCAGTCAATAAAACTTTACTGATCTTCCAACATTCTCTATTTACCCATGTACTTCCATATCCAGCACTTGATCCTTTTTATTCTTTTCTCAATTAGGTTAACTTATCTTTTTCCGCTCAATCTCATTCGTAGATCTTAGGGTTAGGTCAGATTCATTGAATCTACCCGCTTCATGTTCTTCGACTCCTTTTCTAGAATCATCTCAAATCTCTTAAAGATTTACAATAAAACATTTTACAATGCATTTAATGCTTTCAGATAATCAATAAATAAAGTCAACACATTTTACATAATCCAAGAATTCAACAATGTCGGCTCGAAAATTGAATTCTCTTCAAATATAAAATTGTTGATGCTCAGTCAATACTGTGATCATCCACTCAGTCTTCATGTAGAAAGCTCTGTCATTACTAAAAATGTTTCCTCAGCTTACATTGTCTTCCTCGGCAATTAACTAATGCTCGGTCGAAACTATATTTTTTCTCGGCATATACTAACTCGGTCGACACTAACATTACTTGGCTTAAACATGATTTCTTCATTTTTTCTCGGTCAAGCCTACCAATTTAGTCTTCAGTCTTACTAAGATAAACAATATATTGGTTCATCATTGTGCAACATAGTCAAGTACACTTTGTAGTATCAAGATAACTCAACCTTTCCTTAGGTGCTATTGTTACCAACCTTGCCTATCCCCTTAGCAACACTCAAATAGATATAGTACTTTCCTAAGTAGCAACAGTCTTACCAATTAAGGTTTGACATCAATGACAATACAATAATTGTTTCAATTGCATTTTCCAACAATCTCCCACTTTGGCATTGATGGCAACACCATATGATTTTACCTGAATAACACATGGATTACCAACCAATCCAAAAATTTATCTATCCATCAGAGAATTATTTTTAATATCCTTAGCTTCATTCTGATTTAGAGTCCTATAAGCCTCACTCACTTTTGTGACCATCAGAAGTATTCAGATCTCCCTCTATCCTAATCCTTCATTTTAGTTCATTTCCTCAGTTCATCTTCTTGTTACCTTTAGTTTCATCAATTCATCTCCCTCTTTCCTTTCAGTTTCATGTGTTATCATATTAGTTCATCTCCCTCTTTGATAGAAATGCCAAAGCAGCAACTAAAACATACATGCATCAAATGTAGATAATATCTGTGTAGCTCATTATTTCTCCCTCTATCATCTTTCTTATGACTGATTCCTTGTCTTTTCTTCTTTTCACAACGCTAGGCCATCCCTAAAGTGTGACAATCTTCTGCAACAATTTGTCAAATATTCTGCTATAGCACATTTGATGTAGTGCTCCTAGCTTGTCTAGGCAGCCTTAGTTAGGAAAAGGACCCCTAATTGACTTCGCAAATACTCATGAGCTTCTCTGGGTAAAGCTTTAGTGAATATGTCTGCTAGTTGTTCTTTTGTATTCACATATTCCATTTGGACTTCTTTATCTTGAACTAATTCTCTCAAGTAGTGATACTTGATTGCAATGTGCTTGGTCTTAGTATGCATCACTGGATTCTTAGAAATATTGATAGCACTTGTGTTGTCATAGAAAATAACAATAGGTTTAGTGATTTATTCTTTCATGTCTATGAACAATTGTTTTATCCATACCAAGTTTGAATAGTTTACTACAACAACAACATACTTAGCCTCGACAGTAGATTGGGAAATGCAATCTTCTTTCTTGCTCATCTAGGAGACTAATCTATGTCCAAGAAAGAAAGCTCCACCACTAGTACTCTTTATGTCATCTACATTTCCTGCCCAATTAGTATCTGTATAAACTCTGAGTTCAAATTTGTCATCCTTCTTATAATATAGACCATAGTCAGTAGTTCCTTTCAAGTATCTCATAATTCTTTTCACAGCCATCATGTGTGTTTCCTTGGGATTGGCAGAGAATCTTGCCACAATCCCAATAGCTAATGCAATATCTGGTCTACTATGTACAACATACTACAACTTTCCAATCATGGATCTGTATAAAGTCTAATTCACTTATGCAGCATCATCATTCTTAGATAACTTTTGTCTAGTAACCATAGGAGTTTCCACCAGTTTAGCATCTTCCATCCCAAAAGTTTTTAGTATTTCATTCACATACTTAGACTGTGTAATGAAAATTCCATTCTTCCTCTGATATACTTGTAAACCAACAAAGAATTTGATCTCACCAAACATACTCATTTCAAATTTAGTTTGCATTTCATTTGAAAATCTTTTACACAATGCATCTTGTCCAATTTGTATTGAGTAGTTATGCAACCTCTCATACCATGCTAAGGGAGCTTGCTTCAATCCATATAATGCTTTGTTAAATTTTCACACCATGTGTCTTTTGTTTGGATCAATAAAACCTTCTAGTTGTTCTATGTAAACTTCTTCTTTTAGTATACCATTCAAAAATGTAGACTTAACATCCATTTGATATACCTTGAAATCTTTATAAGAAACATATGCAAGCATAGTTCTTACTCCTTCCAATCTAGCTACAGGAGAAAATGTCTCCCCATAATCTATTCCTTCTTCTTGTGTGTAGCCTTTGCATACTAGCCTAGCTTTGTTCCTAGTGATTTCACCATTTTCAATCATCTTATTCTGAAACACCCACTTTGTTCCTATAACATTTTTGTTTTCAGGTCTCAGCACCAGAGTCCAATTATCATTCTTCTCAATCTAGTCAATCTCTTCATTCATTTCTTGTATCTAGTCTTCATTCTCCAATGCCTCTCTAGCTAACTTGGGTTCAAATTCATATATTAGACATGTTGGATCCTTAGTCTTACTTCTGGTCTAAATTCCAGTATCCTTGTCTCTAGTTATCTGTTCAGGCTTGTGATGTGTTCTTACATATTTTTCCAAAACAGGTTCAGCTATTCTCTCCTTTATTTCATCATGTTCCTCAACAAGATTTTCAGATTCAACTTCAAAATGATCGGCAACCTCTTCCTGATATTCAGCAGTATTTTCTTGTAGCTCAGCTTGTTCTTGTTCTCTCTCGGCACTGTTTTCCTAATACTCGGCAGCATTTGTCTGTCGCTCGGCATTGCTTACTTTAGACTCAGCATCGGGTGCATGTCTGTTACTTGCCTCTTCTTCTTCCTCAATGTACACAAAAGATCTATAATCTTCTAGTTCTCTTTTACTGTCAACTTCATTTCTTTTTGCATACTCATCAATTTTGACATTCACACTTTCCACAATTTTGTTAGTGTTAGAGTTCAAAAACTTATAAGCTTTACTTTTTGTGGAGTACCCTAGGAATATGCCTTCATCACTCTTAGCATCAAACTTTCCATTCCTAGTGTCTTTTAATATATAGCACTTACTTTCAAAGATTCTAAAGTATTTAACACTCGGTGCATGCCCATGCCATAATTCATAAGGTGTCATATTTGTACCTTTCTTGATCTGTACTCGGTTAAGAGTGTAGATAGTAGTGCTTATAGCTTCTTTCCAGTATTTCTATGCCACATTCTTTTCAATCAATAATGTCCTTGCACAATCCAAGATAAATCTCTTTCTCCTTTCTACTATACCATTCAGTGGAGGTGTTCTAGGTGTAGACATCTATCTTTTAATTCCTCTATCATTGCAAAATAGATTAAATTCATTTGATGTAAATTCTCCACCTCGGTCAGATCTAAGACATTTTAGGTTCCTACCTGTCTCCTTCTCAACCTTAGCCAAATACCACTTAAAGAATTGAAAAGCTTCAGATTTTTCTTTTAGAAACATCACATGCATCATCCTAGTATGATCATCAACAAATAAGATAAAGTATCTAGCACCACAATAACTTTGTACAGCCATAGGTCCACAAAGGTCAGTATGAACCAAATCTAAAATGTTTTCAGAAGTAAAGGATTTTCTCTTAAAACTTGACTTTGTCATTTTTCCTAGCTGGCATTCCTTGCACATCACATTCTTTGGTTTCTTCAATCTAGGTAGACCTCTTACCTTTTTCTTCTTACTTATCTCTACCAGATTGTCAAAGTTAACATGACATAGCCTTTTGTGCCATAACCAAATATCATCAAGTTGTGCAATTAAACATGTTTCTTCAGATAGGTCAAGATAGAACAAATTACCTCTAGTCTGATCACCACTTCCAATCAGTTCTCCAGTAGCATCAAATATTTTAGCTTGCTTGTGATGAAATTCCACTCGATAACTAGTTTTGTTAAGCTAAGCAACACTTAATAAATTATAATTAAGACCTTCAACCCAATATGCATTTTCACAAGATATCTTATCAATCAGTTTAATCAAACCTTTTTGTCTAACAAGACATGGTGCATCATTACCAAATTTTACACTTTTACCTCTATAATGATGTAAGGTCTCAAACTTATTTTTGTCACTAGTCATGTGATGTGAACAACCACTATCAATAATTCATTTATCATTCTTGTTCACATAGGATATCAATGTAGTTTTCTCATCCTCGTCAGATTCATCTTTCATTGCAACATAGACTACCTCAATTTCAAAATCATCACTATCAATGTCAGTTTCTTTTTCAACAATGTAACAAGATTTCTTACCTTTACCTTTATAGTCTTTGTTCCATCGGTAGCTTCTGTCATCTCTTCTATCTTTGTGTTTTCTTTTCCTTTTATCATCTTTATCCTTCATGTCAGGACATCTAGTAGATATATGACCAACTTTATTACATGCAAAACATATAATAGGGAGTTTACCTTTATACTTTCCTTTTCCCCTTCTCAGTCTTCTAGCCATAAGAGCTTCTAGATCTTCTAGATCTTCATCAGAAGTGTCATTGTCACCTTCACTTTCACTATCACTTTCACTTTCACTGATGCATCTTTCTTTTTATTTCTTTGGCTTGTTTAGAACTAGTTGTGACTTGAAAGCAGATTCAACATTTCCAATGGTTCCAATAGTGAAATTATCATAGTTAGAGAGTTCAAAAGAAGTCAACTTACCAACCAAACTTTCCAAAGTAAGCACATTTGTAGAGTTACATCTAGATTCCTGAATAGCTGATATCTTAATAGTATATATAGGATGTAGGGTTCTTAGAACTTTTCCAATTATAGTTTCATCATCAATAGCCCCATTAGCTCCTCTAATAGCATTCACAACTTCTTTTATTCTACCACAATATTGTGCAATGTTTTCACCTTCTTGCATTCTCATTTCATCAAACTTACCTCTAAGACTCTTGGCCTTTACTTTCAGCACATTTAGGTCACCACCATATATCCTTGCAAGTGTGTCACACATATCCTTTGTAGTTGTGCAGTCCTTAATGTCCTCAAATTATGGATAGCTCAGGGCAGATGCAATTTCCAGCATTACCTGATTATGTTCTTTCTTAGCTCTCATTTCCTCGATAGTCAAGGGTGTGATAGGTGAGACATAGCCATTTTCAATGTAGTACTTTGTAGAGTCACCAATATCAGCCAGATGTAGCTTCATCAAGCTTTTCCATGTAGGGAATGTTTCCTTGTTCATCTTTGGTACCTCCTTCTTATACATCGTAATCATTTGCTTCAAGCCCCTTTAAACTTGATTTTTGTCAACACTAATAATAAGCAACTTAGCTCTGATACCAATTGTTAATATGATTTAGAACAATAGAGAGGGGGGGTGAATCAGTTGTTCTCAGGTCCTAATGTATAAAACAATCTCAAAAACTCTTCTTTAAATTAGATCCACCAACCAGAACAAACTCGGTCATCACTGATTCAATAACAGAAACATATAACAATGTAGTCCACTACCTAGCTATAACTTAACTTGCAAAACACAGAAATATTCAAACCAAAACATTCACACAAGTATTAACACTAGGATTTATAGTGGAAACCCAATTTGGGAAAAACCACTTTGTAACATGCTACTATTATTTTCACTCTTCTGAAATGAGTTCGGTAAAAAGCCAACCCTGTCAAAGGTTACAATACACACTGTCAAGTGTGACTCAGTTAAAGGATTTCAGTCACCCTATTAAAAGTGAGCCTTGTCATAGGACTTACATACACTCCATTAGAATGAAACCTTGCTCAAAGGATTTAACATATGACTATTAGGTCAACCTCTATTAAAAGGATTTTGATTGTTACAATGGTTAGAAAGTAGCAACAATATTTATCTGAAAAATATACAACTCACTTTGCAAATATCAGATCCGATTCCCTACACTAATGCTGGTTTACTGACTTTGAAACTTTTCCATCTCCATCTCTAATCTACTTGGAACTTTTCTTCAAGCAACCACCACAATTCTCCTTCAAACTTTTCGGCTTATTCAGTCAATAAAACTTTACTGATTTTCCAGCATTCTCTATTCACCCATGTACTTCCATATCTAGCACTTGATCCTTTTTATTCTTTTCCCAATTCGGTTAACTTATCTTTTGCCGCTCAATCTCATTTTTAGATCTTAGGGTTAGGTTAGATTCATTGAATCTACCCGCTTCATGTTCTTTAGCTCCTTTTCTAGAATCATCTCAAATCTCTTAAATATTTACAATAAAATGTTTTATAATGCATTTAATGCTTTCAGACAATCAATAAATAAAGTCAACACATTTTACATAATCCAAGAATTCAACAATGTCGGCTCAAAAATTGAATTCTCTTCAAATATAAAATTGTTGATGCTCGGTCAATACTGTGATCATCCACTCGGTCTTCATGTAGAAAGCTCAGTCATTACTGAAACTGTTTCCTCGGCTTACACTGTCTTCCTCGGCAATTAACTAATGCTCGGTCGACACTATATTTTTTCTCAGCATATACTAACTCGGTCAACACTGACATTACTTGGCTTAAACATGATTTCTTCATTTTTGCTCGGTCAATCCTACCAGTTTAGTCTTTAGTCTTACTAAGATAAATAATACATTGGCTCATCATTGTGCAACATGGTCAAGTACACTTTGTAGTATCAAGATAACTCAACCTTTCCTTAGGTACTATTATTACCAACCTTTCCTATCCCCTTAGCAACACTCAAATAGATATAGTCCTTTCCTAAGTAGCAATAGTCTTACCAATTAAGGTTTGACATCAATGACAATACAATAATTGTTTCAATTGCAGTTTCCAACATCACCTAACCAAGGTGTAATCACATGTCCAATAAAGGTTGATCATCCTCCATTGTACAAAAAATTATTTGCATCATGTGTAATAACAGAAAGATGATAATGTGATAGGAGAACTAAAGGTAGATCTCACACATAAAGTGGAAATTCTCCTACACCATGTGCTAAAATACAATGTAAACTCCTAAGTGTCTACATGACAACTAATATGCAATTGCATTATCCAAAGTAAACTTAATTAAATTATATTTAGGATTATTTAATGACATCAACACCCCTCCCTTAAGTTCAACTTAGTGGAATTCACTTAACCTCATAAGGCTATATGAGGATGCATGATGGGTCCCAAATACTAGGCCATGTTAAGTACCCATGTACAATATGAAAAAAGAAATGCAATCTCTCATAAAGAAGAGAAAGAGGGAAAACCTCATGAGAAAAACCATCCCCAAAAGAGAGATGAAAACCACAAGATGCATGGATGGATGAAGTAATCAAGACCCCCTCATTACGAAATACATCAAGAATATACAATAAAGAATCCCTCCATAGGAAGGAAACAAGGAGACATGATATCCCCCCATAAATAATAATCTCCTCCAAGGATGGTGAGTACTTGAATGAAAAACATTGTCCAATTCTTACAAACAAAATTTCTCCCCTTAGGAAGAAGATAAACCAAATATAGATGTAAGAAGGCTTCGCATTGTGGATAAGAAGAAGGAAGGGGAATCTAGATGAAGCATGAATTCTCTAAAGTGTTCTCATGTGTCACCATGTCCTTGGTTGATGAAGATACCACTGACTAATCAGGAACAAGCCCAATATAAGAAGGTGACAAACAAGGAACTAATGGTAACTTCTTGTGAACAAGCTCCAAAGATGAGGATGTCTCCTCAAAATAGGAAGTAGAAAGAGAGACAAAGTATCCCCTCCTCAATGTATAAGTTACACCAATGGTATATTCTCCTAGATCAATGTAGAAACTGCAACATGAAAACTAAATTATGTTCCTCCTCTTAAGAAGAAATAGTTCCATAGGTGTATCAATGTATCCTCCCCAATCTCAAGGAAGAATCCTCAAGATCTATGATGTCTCAGGAAACTAAATATGAATCTTTAGCACATGAGTATGATGAGCCATGCAATGTGTCATCTCAAGTTAAGTTTGAGACTCATGAATACCAATCTCCAAAGACTCAAATGTCTTATTTGAAAATAAAGAGAACTCCTCCAAACTTTATATCAAAGGATCCATAATCATGTCAAATTCAAAAGAATGATCAAGTGAAGTATGAAGATGAGGGTTAGAGTGTTCTCTCACAATAAATGAAGAAGGGTCATCCTCAACAAAGAGAAGATGAATGTCATCAACGATGTCTCCCAAACCCTCAATGTAGGACTCTATAAATAAACCTACAATATCTATGAAGAAGTCATCCCAAGGAACTGAAACTAGAAGAAAAGGAATATCCTACTACACTAAATCACAAGAACCCATGGTTGTAGGAAGACAAGCATCATAAGGAGAAATAGTAGAAATGATCTCAATAGGAGAAGTAGGAGTTGTAGCTGGAGGTTCTAGATCTTTTGGGAATGGAGGAACATGTGGATCACCATACATTTACCAAATAATAATCCAAAAATCATGAGGAGTATTTATCTTCTTTTCATCAAGGGAATCCAGAACATCCATATCCATATTGAAATATATAACTGTTTAGGTGGAAAATGGTCTCAATGAATTTAGTAATGTAAACTATGTGAGATGTGTTCATTAATTAACCTCTCAGTATAACCTAAGTTAGATTAGAAAAAAACCAAGAAGGTGAGGGGATGCTAATTCTAAACCCAAATTATACTAAGGAATTACACAACCAACTCCTCTTTCATGAAATGTAAGATTTGATTAAGACGGTGTAAATACACTTGTAAAATTGAACTAATTGATTTAGCAAGATAAGAATAGATATCTAGGTGCTAAACATAAGCAGTTAGTCCAATTAAGATGTGAAAATAGATCTAAACAAAGATATGAAATAGATAATGAGTTACTCACCTTGAAGTATGAAGAGGAATATGATTTTCTACTCTGAAAACTTTTGTTCTAGATGTATAGCTAAATTTACGACTGTGGAACTGCGATCACGATTGAAAACCCAGAAAATGCTAAAAATCTCAAGCTTTCAGTAATAGGCCAACCATGTCACCATGTTCTAGAATAGATTGACTGAGTCATTATGTTCCCAAGGAACTTTACTAAAGTCAATCTATATTTTTCTGGTACATCTCTATCTACAACTTCTTGATCTATATCTACAATCCTGAGATCCTACTCCTGCACATAGAAAAATAAGTTTTTTGGGTTGGGTGGATGAGGGCTTGCCTTTGTCAAGCCCTAGGTTGAGGAATCGACCTTGAACTAAAATATAAATGTGAGAAAGGAAATGCTAACATGTAGTAGGATTGAACTTACAAAGTGAAAGATACAATTACCTTTGTTGATGCAATTGAATTTGATATGTGATGAAGTATGTAAGTATAATAGCCTTAACTGAAAGAAACCAAAAGGAAATCAAAGAATTCAAAAACCTCATGTGCATGAATGTATGAAACATGTCATGAATAAAGAACTTAAATGAATTGGAATGATGAATTCTCCTCTTAGAAGCCAAACTCCACTACCATCTTAAAGGAAGAATCTTGATGCAAGAAGGAAAATGCTTGAACTTGAGATGCTTGAAGATGCTTTATTGAAATCTTGTGAGTGTGTGAATACTTTTTTTTTCTTGATGAATGTGTTAGTCCATTTTCCTATCAGTGCAAAATCCTGTGAAAATGGCTTGTTCCCTGCAAATGTTTGTCATGTTGTCCTACCATGCCTGCAAATCATAGTTTTAATGTGTGATGAAAATCCACTTGATTTCATGTTGTGTGCTCTTAGCCCTATGTTCTTCCATGTGTCACCATGCTTCAGTCCAGATCACATCTCCTAAATTGCAAAACCCAGGGAGATATTCAAGTTCTAAGGTCTGCAATAAAATATTTTTAGAATCTGCCATAGTGTCGAAAACCCACAATGTTTTTGAAAATCCATGATGTTTTCATTCTATGTGAAAACCTTTGTTTTTTTCAACCTTATGCCTTCCAACTTTTGTGTACTTATCTTTTGGTGTCAGAAACCTTGTGTGTTTTCAATTTTTTCCGTCGAAAACCCTATGTGTTTTCAACCTCATAGTTTCCTGTTTGCTGCATTCCCTAACTGTGCAAGTGCGATGGATGGTGGGTCTAGGTCTGCAGGCTCTTCCTGATTGGTTTCCGCATGGCCACATGTCATACTTTTCTGACATGCAATCATGTGACCACTTGCCACCTGTCTGCGTGGGTCCCAGTTCTTCTCAGTTTCCAGGTGTGGTTAAAGCTTGAACATAATCGGTGGTTGTCATATGTTCGCATGGTAAAGATGCATGGTGTTTATCCTTCATGCTTTTGTGATAGACATTCAATTTTCTTGTATGGGCATGTAGTGGGACCTATCTGCTTGGTGGCATTGATGTGTCAATTTTCTATTGGTTGCTTACGATGAGTTGGATTTCATATCAACAGGGCCCGGTGTCAGAGATTTAAGATCTATGGTCGGTGTATGATCACATGGAATATTCTCACCCCATGCGATCATGCACCCACTATTCGATTGGATGCCGATGGGTTTGTTCGCAGTGGGGCCGTTTGGGCTGAGGTTGCATCACTTGATCCGATGAGCTGGGCGATGATTTGGACTTGTCAGTGGGCCCAGTATTTCTTAGGTGGAATGACAATGCAAAAGAGATCTACGGTTGCCACATGATCGTGAGGAATATTCCTCCCCTTTGCGATCATGTAACCACCGTCTGATCTTCCCAAAGGGTAAGGTTTTTCTCAGCGGTGGGTCCAGTGTTAGGTGTTGCGGAGATGGAAGCTTTTCATTGGTCGACGGGTTTGTGACAAGGCATGCGGCAAGGTAAAGGGGGTGAGGTGGCAGTCTTGTTGCCTTTTCACATGATCTCAAGGGCCATCTTTCGGCCATGTGATCATGTGACAAGGGTGTCACGTTGGCAGGTAGCGGCAGTGGTTATGTTGGTGGTTAAGGTTTGCGGGTTGTCGCATGTTCGTATAGCCCGTCTCTATGCTATGCGATCATGCGACAACTATTGTACATCACCGTTGTGGAGTTAACCCAAGGTGTTTGGATGGGTTAAAAACATAAAGCCCGCAAAGTATGAAGATCTAACAGCAGGGATATAATGTTGATCCTAGTTTAAATTGTGATCGTCGATTCACTACTGGCACCATAAGATTGACCATTGCTTTTCAAATTCAAACTTCTAAGAGGGTTTCCAGCGATAGGAAGTACCAAAATTGAATGCTTGTGCAGCTAAATTTGGTGGGAATGATCTCGCTGACTGTGCAGTGTGGTCGAGAGAAGCCATGTGGTTGATTTGTAGAGGTTGTTTTGTACTTGGTGGAGTATGTTTTTGAGCTCAAGAAGCTTTTTGCAGGTGGTGATTTGACTATTTTTCATGGCAATTCCTAGTTTTCTGTCCTGATCTCAATGATGGTCATGATTGCAGATCTACCTGAGATTTTTTTTCTCCAGGTTACCTGTGTTTCCTGCCCCTACATTGAATTTTGATGAAATTTTGATTGGTGTGGTGGGTGAAACCCTGGCCCTAGTTGTCTGTAGCTTGTTGCAACCTATTTTGGGTTTTCAAGGCAACTAGTGGTATAAATTGTTGAAATTTTGACTTTGTAAGGGTTCCAGCTTCGAAGTTCTAAAGTGTTCCTAGTCCTAGATCCCAGATTGTAACACTTTTGCATTCAGTATTCTATTGATGATAGAGAAAAAGTTGTAGGTCTAAGCTGTAATTTGCAAGCTTGACTCCTCTGGATTGATTGTTTACACTTAAGGATTCTTCATACTTAATACAAGTACATGACTCTTATCTCTCCTTTGTGTCAACTTAAATAGATTCTAAACTTTCTAGTCCTCTACATATTGTTTTATGTATATGTATCCATTCTTGAGTTCTAATCCAGGATTAGATGAAATGATGCTTTAGATGGGACATAGATCTATCTTATTGTCTATGTAAGGATATCTCATAAGTAGTAAAGGGGATTGTAGGTGTGTTTATGGCTTGGAATCTTAGCTATTGTCTGATGTGTGTAGCATTCATGTTCTAGGAGATCTTTCCCAATGGATGAGGCATTGGCCTAAATGATTATCTCTTTATCAACAAATACTGATTGTTGTTGTTATGATCCCAAAAGCATAAGTTAAGAACCATCCTTTTAAGTTTTGAGTATTTGGTTGTATGTGGTTCTACCCATAGTGATGGAGAGTCAATGAGTGTGTGGTTAACACTTAATACTTTCTTACTATCCTATTATCTATTATTCAAACCTAGTTCTTGGTGTATGAAGTATATTTTATACTAGGTTAGGTGCACCCGCCTTGGTTTTGCAGAGCCAGAAGCAGAAGAGGGCAGTCTTGTCCCTATAGTTGGTCCAGTTACCCTAAGACCTCATAACATTTTGGAGTTAACCATTCCTAAAATCCATATGAGGGTATATTGGTAGCCTAAAGAGCATAAGAGTCATTTTGGACACCAACAAAATTCTTGATTCTAGATCTTCCTTGTTAAAATGAGAATCTCAAGCCTCCTTATATACTATTTTTTAAGGTCATAAACAAAGCAAGCCAACTTGAGAATAAAATAAATCAATCATAAAACATGGGACACTTCAGGCCCTACACCTAAAATCCCTTAGGGAAGAGTTCAAGCTCTTCATCAGGAATAGGTCGAGTAGGCTGACCTATTCACTAAAGGGGTCCCAAAATGGGGCACTAGAGGCCTAAGGAGTGCAAAAAGAATATTGAGATAATAAACTTGTCGAAAGATATGTCCAAAAGGGTGATAAAATAACACCAAAAGTACCATGCCATAAAATGAGAGAACCAAATATGAGGAAATGGATGAGAGGGAGAAAGAGAGACCTAAACCGCATTGAGGGCTTAAAGGTCTCAAAATGAAGTGCATCCCTTTGAAGATGGTACAATAACTTTAAGAACTTTACTAAAGAGTCCCAATTGACAGGATGGGGGAATTTATTTTGCATATAAATATGGCAATAAATTATGCTCACTAAGATAGGAGAGAATGAGATCACTCCATTTCTTAAAGTTTCCTTTCTCTAGAGTAATAAAAACACCCATGATGAAAAAAAAGAACACAAAAGAGGAGTACAACCACTCAAGACACGCCCAAAATTCACTCCATCAAATAACCCCCCTCCCCAAAATATATAATTTTGACACTTTATATGTAGTGCATGTACAATTTCCACTTTCAAAAAATGACCAAGTGGACTTTTGATTTTGATGATTACAACAACAAATATGAAGCTATTACAGACTAAACCAAAGAAGACACAAGATGTCTTAAGGAACCAATCATTTACAAGTGCCAAAAATAGGCAAAAATAGACCAAATTATGAAAGTGATATGTCTACCAACAATGGCTACAAATTGATACCAAATATGAAAAGTAGACAAAAAGTCATGCACTTTCAAAAGAAATGACACTTGAAAATGTGTCTGTATGAGCTTGAATGGAGTCTCTGAAGTTACAAAACTAAGGATTGGACAGGAATAGTCACTAAAATCTGTAATTTCTACAAAATCCATCGACAAAAACCAGAAAAATAGATGCACCACTAAATTGTTTTGGAAATTCTACCCCCCCCAAAAAAAATCGTACTAAAAAAGGTGCTCGAATGACCAAGTTATGGGGTTTTGAAAATTGCCTCCAAATTTGAAAATGCCATCCATGATAGGTCAAAATTTTTTAAAAATTGATGAAATCATAAAAACTTGATGTTAAAATTTGATAGCTTGATGGGCACCATAAAATCCAATAACCCTAGAAAATGAAGTTCAGATGAGTGTCAAAATTGAACATATAAAAAATGATATCACCTCACATGGGGTTGACAAGGTCGTGGGCTGTGTTGTTGATAGTCTATAGAAAATGAAATAATGCCATGTATAATGCATAGGAAAAGAGACACATGTCTACTTTGAGTTGGGTTTTATGTTGACTATTGGCGTGCAGGGTCAAGACGAGTAAAAAAGGAGGTGAACTTGAATCTGATTCGAGCTAATATGACTAATGTCACTATGAAAGAGCACCATAAAGAGTTGAGAATACTATTGCAGTAAGGACTAGGATTTGGGTGAATGCATTGAGTATGTAGGAACTGGGAGCTCACTGAGTTTTATATGTGCAATGTATTTCATGGGAGCTCGCTAAGTTGAAGATTCTAACATGCATGGATTGATGGTCTTCAAGAATTTTTAATATGTTAGGATGTGTTGTTGTGCCAAGGTGTAATCACATCTCTACTAAAGGTGGATCATCCTCCATTGTACAACAAAGTATGTGCACATGTACAACAACAAAAAGATGATAATGTGATAGGCTCACTAAAGATGGATCTCACACATAAAGTGGAAATTCTCCTACACCATGTGCTAAAATGAAATGCAAACTCCTAGGTGTCTACATGACAACTAATATGTAAATGCATTAGCCTAAGTAAACTTAAGTAAAGTGTAATTAAGAATATTTAATTATATCAAAAAAGATATCAATAATATATTCCTTAGAAGACACAAATTCCAACTTCACTTTTTCATTTACCTTATCCCTCAAGACATGATACTTAATAGAAATATGTTGTCTTTGAATGCAAAACACGATTATTTGAAATATTTATAGCCCTAGAGTTATCACAGTGAATAAAAATAGGTTCATCAATGTTTATCCTTATGTCCTTCAACATTTTCTTCTTCCAAATGGCTTGATTACAATTAATTACAACAACATATTCATCTTCAACGGTAGATTGAGAAATATAATCCTTCTTCTTACTAGTCCAAGAAACCAATTTAGTATCCAAGAAGAATGCACCTCCACTAATACTTTTTCTATCATCCATATTACCTACCCAGTCAACATTAGTGTATGCAGATACAATGAAATCATTATCTTTTTCATACCATAATCCATAATCAATTGTACCCTTCAAGTTTCTAAAAATTATTTTCACAACAAGCATATGAGATTCCTTCAATTCGGGTTGAAATCTTACAATAATTCCAATAGTATTTGATATGTCCAAACTAGAATGTGTTAGCTATTTTAGTCCACCGATCATAGATCTGTATAATGTTTTGTTAACACAATAAGAATCATCATCCTTAGTCATCTTACAACCCGTAACCATAGGGGTTCCTACTGGTTTTGAATCTTCCATACTAAGTTTCTTCAATAATTTTCTAACATACTTCGAATTAGTAAAGAAAATTCCTTTATCTAGTTGTGTAACTTGCAATCCAAGAAATAATTTCATTTTACCAATCATAGACATCTCAAATTCCTTTTCCATTTCATCAAAAAAAACTCTACTGAACTCGTCATTTCCACCAAATATGATATCATGAACAAATGCTTCAACAATTAAGACAT
Organism: Chamaecyparis obtusa; assembly: GCA_027943335.1. Lineage (NCBI taxonomy): Eukaryota > Viridiplantae > Streptophyta > Pinopsida > Cupressales > Cupressaceae > Chamaecyparis > Chamaecyparis obtusa. The sequence goes on along the minus strand of BSBK01001897.1, from coordinate 1,137,718 downwards.
TACCATCAACTATTTTGAACTATAAATTACTATCTATGATACCTTTGCTAAAACCAATCTTTGTCAAATACCTATCCAATCTATCATATCAGGCTCTAGGAGCTTGCTTTAATCCAAACAAGGCTTTCTGCAATTTTCAAACCATATCTTCTTCTTCGGTTAGAGTAAAACCATCAGGCTGCTCAATATAAACATCTTCCACTAATTCACTATTTAAGAATGCAGACTTGACATCCATCTGATAGACCTTAAATTTTATTATGAGATGCATATGCAAGAATTATTCTAATAGCTTCAAGTATACCAACAAGAGAAAAAGTATCAGTAAAATCTATACCTTCAATTTGTGAATAACCTTTACATACCAACCTTTATTTTTTTTTACCATCTTCATTGATCTTATTTCTAAGTACCCACTTTGCACTGGTCACATTCTTGTCAATAGATCTGAAAACAAGGGTCCAAGTCTTGTTCTTTTTAATCTGATCAAGTTCTTCCTTCATTTTTTCATCCAAATCTCATCAATACATGCTTCTTTAACATTGTTAGGCTCAAATTCAGATAGAAAATAAGTCTCATCTCTAGAAATTCTTCCTCTATTTTGAACACCTCTATTCTTATCACCAATAATGACATCTTCATAATGATTAATCCTTACATACCTTGGATACTTCAGTATAGGTTGTGTAGAAGAATCTTCGATATTAACATCCACTTCATTTCCTTCTAGTTCATTGTGTTCTTCTGATCCATTGTGATTCTAACTTTGTATTTCCACAATTTGATTATCATCTTCAATCATAATACCTACAATTCCTCTCTGATCTCTGCTCATTCTCATCAACTCTGGTATTTTCACTTTCAACAATCTTCTTTAGTCTATAGTTATGACATTTATATGCCTTTCTCTTTGTAGAATAACCAAGAAATATTCCTTCATCACTTCTAGGATCAATTTTTTTTAATATCTTCATCTCTCTTAATGTACAATTTACTTCCAAAAATTCTAAAATATTTCATTATAGGAATATGACCATACCAAAGTTCATAAGTAGTCTTACTGGTTCCTTACTAAATATGTATCTAGTTCAAAGTATATACTATGGTGCACATTGCTTCTCTCCAATACATCTTTGGTACTTTTCCTTCAATCATCATAGTCCTAGTTGTGTCTAGAATAGTCTTGTTCCTTCACGTAGCAACACTATTCTGCTATGAGGTTTGGGGTACAAAAGTCTATCTCTTTATCCAATGTTCTTCACAAAATGCATAAAAATTATCAAATGTAAACTCTCCACCTCTATCTAATCTCATGCATTTCAATATTCTTTCAGATTCCTCCTCCATGAATTTCTTGAATATCTAAAATTTCCAAAAGGCTTCTTACTTCTCCTTAAAAAATGTAACTCACATCATCCTTGAATAGTCATAAAAAAATATTATAAATTATCTATCATCGAAGTAACTTATTGTCTTAGTAGGATCACATCGACCTGTATGCACTAAATCCAACAATCCATTTGAAGAATATATCTTATTCTTGAAAGTAGATCTATTCATCTTTCCTAATTAACATTCTTTGCACATATTTTTAGGCTTTAATAGTTTAGTAAAATATCTCACAACATGAGTAGTGCTAATATTCACCATATTATCAAAGTTCACATGAAAAAGTCTTATATTCCATAACCTACTATCATCAATCTTAGCAATCAAAAATTTATCCTCAATAGTTCTCAAATGAAATAGATTACTAGTAGTTTGTGTACCTGACACAATAAGCTTTCATGCACTTCCAATGATTTTGAAAATTTCATTCATGAATTCTAATTTGTAACCTTTATCCAATAGTTGTCCAACACTCAAGAAGCTATGACTTAAACCTTCAATATACAAGACATCATCAATACTATTTTTACCATCAAGAGTAATATATCCTTTTCCTTTAATGAAACAAGAAGCATTGTTACCGAATCTAACAACACCTCCATCATAGTCCTCAAGCTTCACAAACTTATGTTTTTCACCAGTCATTTGATGTGAGAATCCACTATCAATGACCCATTTATCTCTTTTAACAACTCTTGAAACCATTTATTTTTCTTCATTAGGATTATCTTATTTAATAGCAATAAATGAAATTTCTTCCTCACTAGAAATTGATTAATCATCAATCCACCTTCTTCAACAACATAAAAAATCATATGACCCTTAGAATTATATTTCTTATATTTTTCTCCAGCATCCTTGTAAGTCTTGTTCATACATCTAGATGAAATATGACCAATCTTATTACAATTGAAACATTTCAAAGGTAACCATCCTTAATACTTACCAGAGTGCTTAGGTAGTCTTCTTGCAATCAAGGCTTCAAGTTCATCAATATTCATTTAAACTTCATCTTTGTAGAGCTTTCTCCTTGGTCATACTTGGTCACACTAACTTTGAATGTAGTTTCAACCTTCATAATATCCTTACTAAGTGTTAGATTAGGTGAAATACTAATCTCCCAAGAACACCTGCATGCATAACCCTATCACATGGAAGAAGCAAAGAACAGAAACCAAGAAAATCATGGAGGCCAAAAAGCCAGAGACATCTTATGGACATGCAAAGAGAAATTTCTATTATGATCCAATAAGTGAATTAATGAAATACAAAGAGGGAATCCTTATAAAAGGATACCAAAACCCTAAAGGTGAAAACCCTAAAGAATAATGAGATGCCTAAGTCTAACTTAAGTGTAGAGAATAATAGACTAATAATTAAATTAATTAATTATTAGCTATAATATGACTACTCTAACACCCCCCCTTAAGTGTAACTTAGGGAGAAGCTAAACAACTAAGGACTAAAAGATGCATGAAAACAAAAATGCATGAAAGAGCTATGGGTCCCGGCAACAAGGCCTGATCAGGTACCCAAGTACAAGAAAGTAAACTAGATGAAGGAAACAAAGCCTCCAATCTAGGGAATGTCCCAAAGAAAGGAACAAGAAAGAGCATGAAGCATCTCCGAAGCATGAAGCTGCAAACACTGTCAGAAGAATACTGCTGGAACCCCCACTGAAATAGTGCATGACCAGGTAGAGAAGACAAAGTCTGAAGAGCTGATCAATCGAAGAGGTGGCCTCCAAAAGCAGGAATGAATGAGTGTCTATATAGTAGATGATCCATCTCACCGAAATGCATAGGTTCCTAGCCACTGCATCCGCCTAGTACATAGGAACAAAAATTGAATACGTAGATCACTCAACCGAACCAAGGAAGCAATAGAGCCAACAGGTGAACCCCCCCATAATGCTGAACGGGAGAGGTGACAGGAACACTGAAATGCGATGCCAGAAACAGCTGCAGAAGAAGAACCAGGAACACCAAAAGTGCAACAGAAGCACACACACAGGATAAAGGGCGGTGTCATAGACACAGTCTACATGGGCTAATGTCATGGAAGGTACGCTCACTTGACAAGAGTGGATGCGCCTATAGTGGCAAATGCATCAGAATCCCCCCATGGCACTTTATAACTGAGTGCGAATACTAACAAACACATAGTGTTCAAGATCTTAGATATGCAAAAGCAGGCACTTTATCTCAGTGCGTTTACAGAAAAAAGAATGCAACAGAAGAGAAGCATACAATGCTCAAAAGACAGAAAGAAGAGTGAGCTATGAACTCAGAAGAAGAGATCACCGGACCTGTAGAACCAAGCACTCCACCAGAGGGCATAAACTGCAAAACGCAGAGGAGTGAAAACCTAGAGTAGAATCTGGAAAAATAACCTCTGCCACTGAATAGCACACTGAACCAGCTTTCCGAAAATACCAAGTTTGCTGAAAACTGAGCCCGGATGTGAGAGATATAGTGTCCGGAATGCAAGAAGTACCCGTGACTTTGACTGGCAGAAAACCCCTGCAAACGGAAAAATCAAACAACCAAACTTAAAAAAACAGAAAGGTCTCGGAACCAGCTTTCCGTCGATATCTCGTTTGGCAAAAAATGACATCGTATGCTCAAGTTACGGCAAAAACAGTGACAGGTGCTCTGGCAGGCACCTGAAAAAGAAAACCTCTGAATTCAACAGCCTGGTGCAAAAAATGGAAGAAGAATCTGGAAAAAAGCTCTGCATATAAAACGACCGTCTCAAAATCATCTTTCCGATGATATCTCGTTCGCCCACTAACTCCTCCGTATGAGCAAGTTATGCCAAAAAAAGGATCAGGTGCTCCAGGAAGGCAAAAAAGTAGTCCTGCCTTCGAAGGCATGGTACAAAAAACGAGGCAAACAACTCGAAAAGAAACCTCCATAATTGCGTTCATCTCGAAAAGAGCTTTCCGATGATATAAAAAACTCCCAAATACGCCTCCAGATGAAGAAGATATGGCAAAAAAGGCCCAATTACCCCTAAAAAGGCTTCAAAAAAATGTTTTAAAGCCCCTGGGGCTGGAAATGCAAAGCCCCTGGGCGCATGGCGTGCGCAGGGGGCTGGAGCTAGAGCTCTCGGTCACCCATGTGACCGCCGCTAGGGCCCGCAGGGCTTAAAACCCCGCCGGGCGGCCGGTGGAGCGGAGCAGGGGGCAGCCGGCGGAGCTGAGCGGGCGGAGGGGAGGCCGCGGGCGGAGCCGGGGTGGCGGTCGGAGGCCAACGGGGCGGCGGAGGAGCCAGCGGTGGGCGGGCCGGCGGAGCGGAGGGCGCGGGCGCTGGCGGCGGGGCCGAGGGCGGCGGAGGTCGCAGACTGGCGGAGCTGGGCCGGCGGGCAGCGGGCGACGGCTCTGTGGTGGCCGCTTGGCGGTGCGTTGGTGGCCGCCGGGCAGCCGCCCAAAACTTTTTTTTTTTTTTTAAATTTTTGACAACCGCCGTCTCGGAGTGCGTGCCAGGGCCGTACGGCCCTGGTATGCAAAAATTTTTTGCCTCAGATGCCACTGTGTCCAAAATGGACAAGTTTTATATGGATTTAGGGGTTCTTGGGCCTTCCGGACACAATGGTGGTGTCCGTTTTTGCCCAAGGTGAGCCAAATTTCGGCTCCCCCCCAGATCCACAAAAAAAACTCCTGAAACTCTTGAAAAATGCCTGCTTCTGAAACACTTCAACAAAACACGAACAGCGAGCAGCAAGATGGCTCTGATACCATGTTAGATTAGGTGAAATACTAATCTCCCAAGAACACCTGCATGCATAACCCTGTCACATGGAAGAAGCAAAGAACAGAAACCAAGAAAATCATGGAGGCCAAAAAGCCAGAGACATCTTATGGACATGCAAAGAGAAATTTCTATTATGATCCAATAAGTGAATTAATGAAATACAAAGAGGGAATCCTTATAAAAGGATACCAAAACCCTAAAGGTGAAAACCCTAAAGAATAATGAGATGCCTAAGTCTAACTTAAGTGTAGAGAATAATAGACTAATAATTAAATAAATTAATTATTAGCTATAATATGACTACTCTAACACTAAGTGTATTCATCTCATAGGGACAAAGTCTTCCAGCCAAAGCTTCTCTTGAAATAGGTCTTATGGTTCTCAATTCTTCAATAGCAACAACCTTCTCATTGTAACATGCAAACAAAGATCTCAGAATCTTGTCAAAAAATTCATTATTTATCAAGGTTCCTTCAACACATGTGATTTCATACACCAGATCATTCACTCTTTGCAAATAAACTGATAAAGTCTCTCCTTCACTCAATCTATCTTTTAGTCCTTGCAACTTGGCTTGCTTAACATATGTATCACCTTCATAAATAGTTTAGAATTTTGTCCATACCTCATGTGCAATCCTCAATCCATAGATGTGTGAATATTCTAAATCTAATAAGGTTCGTATCAGTACCTCTCTTGCTAACATGTTCTCCTTATATTTTTTCTTTTCATCTATAATAGCATTTTTTAGGTCATTCAGAATAGCATAAGGCTTATCAATGACCTACTAGTATTCATCTCCTATTCCCAGGCATATTAGGTAGGTAGTCGTCTGATCCTTGCAAATTAGGTAATTTTTTCCATAAAACTTCAGACTCTCTCTTTTCATACATTCCATGATGGATCTCCTTCAAGAAGTCAAGCTTTTTCAAAATGGACTTAGCTCTGATACCACTTGTTACAACTAGCGGTTTTTGTTGTGTCAAAAGATCAGCTAGTTAATGCCCGATAACACCACTATAATTATAGAAGATATAGGAGGATTTTAAACCATGTCACGAACCACTACTGGGTTGGAAATGCCAAGGAGACCAAGGGCACAATCATTCTTTCTCACCATTCTAACAATGCTCTATGAAGTAAGTGTTGTAATCACCCAAAAATGATCTAGTAAACCTTGAGCTCCACTCTAACATTAAACATTAAAAATACTAGACTTTATCTTATGCTTAATCAATCTTATCTCTTAATCAAATCACCACTTTAATCATTTATTTGATGATATCATAAAGTTTGACCACTTTATCCTAAGTCTTATTTGATTAAAAGAACATGTACCCTTCTAATTAAATAAAAGCCACCTTGTCTTATGTGTGCACGTGAAGAAGGAATTTCCTAATTTGAAAAAGAGAAAAAGGTTTTTTGTCTTCACATGAGTGGAATCTCTTTTACCTCTTAATATCCACCACTCATTTCTACCTAACCATTCTCATCCACTTGATTTTTCCTCTTGAGAATCTTGTGCCTTAAAGTCAAAATAGGGATTATTCTGTTATCTCTATTTGAGAAGTATGGATTTTCATTAGTATTAAAGATGATCAGTCAGTTACCTATGCTATCTAATTGGTAAAAGGAAGTACTACAAGCTATACATGCTAGTTGTTAACTACGTAAGCCTTCACACCGAGTTATCTCAAGGCAGTACTGAGAACAAAAAGATATTAGTTCTAACTGAGCACTAGAGCAATTTTACGGAGCATCAGTGTATACCAATACCGAGCATCAGTAAACACCAAGAAAATTGGACACCGAGCACCAATGTAACTACTAAGCAGTATTGATAGTGTTTACCAAGCAATCCAGGAAATGACATAGTAATTAGTTTTGGCACATTTATCTATGCAGATGGTTACAACATAATCACAAAATATTTTACCAAGATTGAGGATCATTTATTATAGATGTAATCATTAATTGTGATGATGATCTCTATGTAATTTCTAGGTATAGGTTATTTTTGTATACTGTAGATCTTAGGTTTTTTCCTAAGCCATTGTAACCTAATTTTGTTAAGCGGCTAAAGTAGTATGCTATATAATTTTATTTCATGTCATTTGGACATAAGGATGATATGTATGGTATGAATAAGTGAAGGAGTTCTTGAAGCAAGAAGCCAACTTCAAGACATCAGTTATTAGACAAAGAAGAGCATAATACAGATACATTCAGTTTAGACAGAATCAGACAAGGCTACCGAGTAGTATAGAGGCAAGATTTTTACATATCAAGGTGATATTTACTCAATACTACATAGATCTATTTTAGACAAGGATAAGTTTTCAATTATAGATACATCTTATTATTATCTAATCATTGTAATAGAGTTAGAAAAAATCTCTTGACAGAGTAGACCTAACAGTCTTTATTGTAAATCTCTTAACCGATTACACACTCAATTAGTTTTATTGAAATCCTTTAACTAGGTAGATCTAGCCTATCTAATTGTTACTCCTAATAGGGTAAGATCACAAAAAGTGATCACAATTTGTATCCCCAATAGGAAAACTTTATTATCTGCAGTAGTGAAATTTTTTTGGGTGTAATCCCCATCGCAGTTTTTACCTTCTAACAAGGGTTTCTGCATAACCAAAATACTTGTGTTATGTGACTAATTTATTGTTTGATTTCATGCAATTACATTTACAAGTTAATTGAATGAATGATGCATACAATGGATTCAGTTGATATATGAGTTTACTACTACTTGTTGACTGAGTTTTTGGAGTTAAATTTTTGAGGGAACTTATTCATCCCTCCCCTCTCAATACCCTATCTCTCCATTCCAACAATTGGTATCAAAGAACAGATCTCTTATTGGATGGTTTAACCACTAAAGAGTAAAGATCTAATCATGGAGAGATTAAAGTTGGACAAAACAATAGAGAATCAAAATATTTAGATGCAGATGTTCATTGAGTAGTACAAACAAGCTAAGGATGCATTGAAGAAATTACTGATTCAGAGAAAGAACATGGCTATTTTGGAAAATGAGACTAATTCCCATGAAGAAGAGACCGATGACTTATTTGATAATATTGGATCTAGTTCAAGAAGTATTTCTAACATTTATGAAAGTGCAATCTCTGAGTTATCTAAAAATAATCTTCATTTGACTGAAAAGTGTGGCATGTGGAGCTGTTGACATTGCATATAAAATGATGAAGAAGAATTTCTAGTTAGACCTTTTAGAGCTTCTTCTAAGGCAAATTGAAGAGAATATGAAGACTATCCAGTCAGAAAAGTTGAATACTTGTAATTTTGGGTCACTTCTAGTTTGCATATTCTTCTATGTACAATGATTTTTCCCTTCAGTTGGTAATGTAGAGTGGTCTACTGACAAGCCAGTCATTGTGCAAATTTCAAATATGATTAATGACTTGGGAAACAATCTGAACAATGTTCTTGACAATTATTTTGACCAATCTAAGATTAGAATGAATTCTCAGAGTAGAGTTCCCAGTAAAGTGGATGAAGAGTATGAAATGGATATTTGTTTTCTTGTGGATACTGATCACACATTGATAAAGGTTGTGGAGCCTAGGATTAAATGGTTAGCCCCTATGGGTTATGAAATGGATATTGATTTTGCTTCAAAATAAATCAAGGCTATATTGGCTACACCTAAAGACAAAAATGCAGAGAGATTTGGAACATTTAAGGAGGCCAAGACAAGAATAAAAATAGGCCTCATTATCGGTAAGATACTAAGAAATCAAGAAAAATGATGAAAACCTTAGTTGAAAAGTTTGGAGATGATTCTGGATCATCTGATAGTTCACAGGTTGAAGTTGCAACTGAAGGTTAGTTAATGTTAACTGATAAACCCCATGAAAATGAAGAAACTAAATTGGATAAAGGGATAGATTCTACACCAATTTCCCCTTCATCAACTCCAAAGAAGAGGCAATTAGAAGTTCAATCAAGAGCACAAACAAGGTCAACAACTGCAGCTTCACCACCATTGAAAAAGGGAGTTGTGAAGTTCAAAAAACCTAAGGTAGCATCACCTACAAGAACATACACAAAGAGAGGAACAAAAGCTACTACAGAAGCTCTGAGGAAAAGAAGAAAACTAATAAGAGGTAAGGAAGATGTAGAAGTTGAGGAAAATGATAACAATCAAGTCAAGGTTATCAGTAATAAAGATAGAAAAATTGATGAAGTTGCTGAGGATATCATTGAGAATGGTAAACCCACTGATCCTGAAATCAGTTGGTTTGAGCACATGTCAACCAAGGATCAGGAAAAAATAGAAGAGGCAATCATCCAGATGATGATTCAATTCAAAAGAGTTCCTATTGAACTTTCCAAGCAGCTACCTAAGGCATTAGAGGAAAGGATAAATCAGAAATGGTCCTATGCCTTAGACATTGAGAAGAAAATGAGGGAACAATCCCTAGTTTTGGAAATTCCTAACTTGTCTCCTTCTGAAATTGAAGAATACATGACAACATATTCAAGGAGATTCAGAGTAAAAAGTTGGCCAATGCAGATACTAGATGAGAATCTAGCAAACATAGATGAGTCTAGTCAACTCATCTGGACCTCAATAGTTGAAGCCCGAGAGCAAGCTAAAAAGATGGCATTTGCCAAATTATCTAAGAAGAGACTAAAATCAAAAGGAAAAGGCATTCATATTGAAGATGTAGACTTGGCACTAAACCAAGAATAGGTAGATATATTAGATACTGAGGTATCTGATACCATAGATGCCACCGAAGACTTAAATATTTCATAGGATGCACAAATCAAGTTGAGATCCAAATTGTAGATAACAATGCATTAGATGTACTCATTGAGGACATCACAAATGGTGATCCTGATGATTGAGATGATGATGAGGATGTGAAAGTTACTAGAGGCACAACACAAGAAGAAGGTACTTTTATCGAGCCTATAAGCACATCATTACCGAGTGAACTTCCTATCTTGATGGAAGTAGTTTAAATTATAACCAAGGAACAACTCGAAGGCTCAAACCCTGAGCAACCAATGGAAACATCAAGGGAACAAGGAATTAGAACACTGGTAGAAACAAATAAGCCTGAAGAAAAAGAAGCAAAAGAGATAGATTCAAAGCGCCAAGATGACCCCAAAGCAACCAAGGTTACCCCACCTGACACAAAATTAGAGGCTCTATCTCAGTCAACTGACACATGGGTTACTGAGGAGCATAAAAAGGAGGATATTGTGTCAACCGAGAAAGACACACAAAATGTTGAGGTGAAAACAATAGTTATGTTTGGAAAGAGCTCACCTCAAGAGCCAAAGAAGAATAACAAAGGAAAAGAGTCGGTCACACTAGATGAAATCATAGTTATACCTGATTGTGACCTAAGGACCCTAAGCCTCAAAGAACTCAGACAATATGGGGATTTATGTACAAGAAAAGTAGCACAAGAAAAGTTGAGGATGGAATGCAAGAGCAAGGAGATATTGGAAAATGTAAGATACATCTTACAACAGGTCATACCAAAGGTACATATTAATGAGGACACACCTATAATGGACCAACTTTCTACCCTTGTAGAAGAAATCAATGCCCCTAACATTGAATCTAAGAAAAGAATTGAAGAAAGGGAAAAATCAAAGATTCAAGACAAATTTGCAGAGAAAATCAGCCAAGAAGTGGCAATAAACAAGGTAAAATTATATGAGGTAATAACTGGCATACAATCTATTTCTTAGCTAATTAGTCAGATATTGATTAAGCTTTGTACTGTGGAGACCTTCACTGCTGAGATTAGTGAGAAAATTAAAAAGATGGATACTGAAATCCAAGCCAGTGCACAAGCAGCCTTAATTGAGCCAGATGCTTTTGCTAAGCATATACTACAAGTTCAAGAACTTAGGTAGTTAAGAGAAGATCTGAGGAAGTAGGAAGAAAGGATAAGTGACCAGGTCACCGAGCTACAAACTGAGTTGCTTCCTTACTTGAAATTTTTTGAGAAACACATTGTCAAAGTACAAACACTTGTTGCAACACCAGGGATTTTTGTGTTGGAAAATATCTTTGACATGCATGCACAAGTTGGTCTTGAGTAGATTTCTCTAACCAACTTGAAAGAGGAATGGGAAAACCTCTTGGATTCTTTGAAGAAAACCCATCAACACATTTTTGATAAACTGTAAGTACACACTTTTGTATTTGGCATTAATATCAAAAAGGGGGAAAACTAATGTATATGCCAAATTATGTAAATAAATGATAATTGTACTACATACTACCAGGAGCATGCATCAAGGGGGAGAAATTTTGAAATTTTGTTAAGTTATGGTATCTATGTATATATGGTGAAGTAAGAATAATTTTTGAGACATCAGGTCTATATACATTTAAGGTTTTGATACTAATGCCAAAGGGGGAGATTGTTATCTCTATTTGAGCATTAAGGATTGTCGTTAGTATCAAAGATGATCAGTTGGTTACCTATGCTATCTAGTCAGTAAAAGGAAGTACTACAAGCTATACATGCTAGTTGATTAACTACATAAGCCTTCACACCGAGTTATCTCAAGGTAGTACCGAGAACAAAAAGATATTAGTTCTAATTGAGCACTAGAATAGTTTTACTAAGCATCAGTGTATACCGATACTAAGTGTTAGTAAACACCAAGTAGACTAGATATCGAGCACCATTGTAACTACTGAGCAATATTGATAGTGCTTACTGAACAATCCAAGAAATGACATAATAATCAGTTTTGGCACATCTATCTATGCAGATGGTTACAACAAAATCACAAAAAGCTTTACCAAGATTGAGGATTATTTATTATAGATGTAATTGTTACCCAAATTTTTCCTGATTCCATACAAATTTGGCTATTGGCTGGGCCCTATCCAAGGGTCTGCATTTTGTAAACCATGTTGAAACCTCTGAGAAATTTTCATCGTTTTGTGCCTTTTCCTCTGGTCTCTGCAATTATTTAACTCCCTAGTTTGAAAGCCTTTTTATTTGAAAATGTGACTGTTGGAGGCAAAAAACCCTAAAAACCCTATGGCCTGTTGTAATTTGCCATTACTTTTTTTGACCACTTAAGTCTCCATTTCCCATGTGCACTTTATATTCTAAGGCTAGTTGCAAGATCTCTTAAGCTCAATAGAATATTCCTTTCTATCTCCCAAACCCATGATCTCCTTTGTTCCCGAGATCTCCCAATCATATGGAATATTCCATTTCCATTCAGTGACCCAATGATTTCTCTTTAGTTGAGAAATATCTCAATGAAACCCAAGGTCAGCAATATTCTTTCCTATCTGGCAACTAAGTGATTTTCCTTACTATAGTTGTAACTCATGTCAGCACCGAGTTAACGATTTCTCTTTAGTCAGGAGGTTGCAGGAGTTAACCCAGGGTTGGCAAAGGTTCACGTGACTTTGAGTTTCTTCAGTTAGTTGTTCACCAAATATACCCTGGTCAAGGAGAATTGAGTTAAGTTGATGATCGCTAGGTCTCTAGTTCTTTGAGACGGTTAAGATTTTACTCAATGACCAAGTGACTATGTGTTCGTGAGATCTCTTATTCCTAGTGGTCAAGTCCTTAACCTTTGGTGACCTGGCAGGAGGTTTAGTTTCCTTCAGTTGCGTAATCTCCAGATGGTTGGCGGTCAGGTCTTAGGAGAGGTTAAAATCTTTTAGTGATTTAGAGACTAAGGATTTAGTTGGGTGATCGCTTAATAGAAAGGGAATATTCCAAATGATTAGGCAACTTGGAGATCAAAGGCATAGTCACATGATCACTTGATTAAAGACAGAGGTTAAATATGAGTTAAAAAACCCTTAGTCAGGAAGTCTCCAGATGTAACTCAAGGGTTAGACTTCTATCTAGTGACCTCAAGAATGCAGTGTTCGTGTGATCTCTAGACTTGACTAAGGTTAAGAAAATCCTTCAGCGAACCAGTGAATACAGAGTCGCATGATCTCCAGATCTTCTACGGTTAAGATAGGGTGGGCCATTATCAAAACAGCTGGTAGTTGTCAGAGTTGACAAGGCAATCGAAGCAAGTAACATAGTGACACTTGACAGGGTGGGCCTAGTTCTTCAAGGATGCAGTCACTAGGTCTCCAATTTTTTAGGTGGTTAAGACATTATTTAGTGACCAAGCAACTATGTGTTCACGAGATCTCTTATTCCTAGTGGTCAAGTCCTAAGCATCCAGCGATCTAGCGAGTGGTTACCATTATGTTTCACGGTCTCAAGTCTGAAGTAGTTAAAGTTTGAGCATGATCTATGGCTATCGTTATACCACTAAAGAAATGTGATCAAGGGTTAGTATCATGGTATAACGATGACCATCGATCTTCTTTCCAATGCAGTGCTTCATGTCGGTGGGTCCTGTGTCAGATAGATTTGAGGGACCTGGCCAGTAGTATGATGACAAGTGGCAAGATGGGCCTGAGTTTGTAGCTCAGTCAGGTGATCACCCAATGAAAAGGAGAATATTCTTTCTATCTAGTGATTGTGAGGTTCTCTTCAATTGGGAAATCACTCAATTAGAAGGAATATTTTGAAGACCTCAAGTGATTCAATGACTATTAAAGTGGGATCAGTGCTTGTCGCGTGATCACCAGAATAAGCCAGAGTTAGAGAAAAGTTCAAGCGATTCAGGAACTAAAGGGAAAGGAGAACCTGAAATGAAAGCCTTATTTTCATATTCACCAGATGAGTTAGGGTTAAGAATAGAAGCATTTCCTAGGTAAAATGAAAAATCTACGGCCATGTTTTAAAATGAGATCAACTTCAAATACCAGCCATTGATAAAGATAAAGGCTTGGTGCAACCTGTGACCATTTATATTTTAAAATTCAAAATATTTGAAGTACCAGATTTGAATAGTTATGGCGAGCCTAAGTTGCAGAGAGGTAGATGGATCAAGGCAGCTTGTCTGTAGGTAGATATAGAGATGAAATGGACATGCAAGATATCTGATCAGCCATGATACTTTCAGAGATGCATTTATGATTAGACATGACATAGTTAGGGTTTTTGATTATTATATGATAATCCATGTAACCCTAATTAGGTTTTGGCTTTTACCTGTGTGCAAAAGGAGATGTATATAATGGTTTTTGGAGCTTTTAGAAGCTCAGAGTTTACAATTGTAAAAGAGAGATTTTCTTTCTGAGGAGTTATTTGTGGCATTATTTCTTCCATCTGGCTTTCTGCAGTTTGTAACCTTTCATTCAAGTTTTAGATATTGCAAAGGTACTTTGTGACATTCTTTCTGTCCCTATGCCTTATTGTCAAATTTTCTCTTAATGGAATAAGTGTATGCATGTTTTTAGTAATATCTTAGGGTTCTTGATCCCTCTTTCTTTCTACAATTCATGTGTATTCCTATGGATGATTTGATTTGAATGATCTTGTGGGTATACTTCAACCCCCTGATAGTCTGTCTCATTCCTATACCTAGTTGCAGAGGTGAATGTTTGTTTGCAGGTTATAGATTGTGTCTAAATTCTTAGGAATGCTATTGTTTGTGAAATTCTCTCTTTCCCTGAATAGCCTCTTTCTATTGCAGATCCTTCTATGAAATATTGATGCAAACCTATTCAGTGAGTTGTGATCTCCTAGACCTAAGTTTTGACCACTGATTTCATCCTCTATACTATAATTCATACCATCTTTTCGGTGTATCACCTAGTAGGATAGTTTTCTTTCAATTATTTCCCTTTCATGCATTCCTTCTATCCCTTTTCCCCTCAAGAATTTAATTTCCTTTCAAGAAGAAAATTAAGGTGATTATCCAAGAGGAACCAGCCTAGAACCTGGAGGTCTCATCTCAATTAGCATAGGTCCCACACCTGGAGATGATTCCCATGTTATACTAAGTTATCAAGACCAAGAGAGCTTGAAACAAGGGTGAAAACTTAGTGTATAATAGTAATCATGAATTGTGATGATGATCTCTATGTAATTTATAGATCTAGGTTATTTTTGTATACCGTAGATCTTCAGTTTTTTCCTAAGACATTGTAACCTAATTTTGTTAAGCGAAAAAAGAAGTATTCTATATAATTGTATTTCATGTCATTTTGACATAAGGATGATATGTATGGTATGAACAAGTGAAGGAGTTCTTGAAGCAAGAAGCCAACTTCAAGACATCAGTTATCAGATAGAGAAGAGTAGAATATAGAGACAGTCAGTTTAGATAGAATCAGACAAGGCTACCTAGTAGTATAGAGGCAAGATTTTCACATATCAAGGTGATATTTACTCAATACTACATAGATCTATTTCAAACAAGGTTAAGTTTTCAATTACAGATACATCCTATTATTCTCTAATCATTGTAACAGAGTTAGAAAAAATCTCTTGATAGAGTAGACCTAACAGTATTTATTGTAAATCTCTTAACCAAGTACACACTCAAGTAGTATTGTTGAAATCTTTTAACTAGGTAGATCTAGTTGATCTACTTGTTACTCCTAATAGGATAAGATCACTAGAAGTGATCACAACTTGTAGCCCTAATAGGCAAACTTTATTATCTACAGTAGTGAAGAATTTTTGGGTTTCATCCCCACCACAGTTTTTACCTTCTAACAAGGGTTTATGCATAACCAAAATACTTGTGTTATGTGATTGATTTATTGTTTTATTTCATGCAATTTACATTTACAAGTTAATTTAATGAATGATGCATACAATGGATTCATTTCATATATGAGTTTACTACTACTTGCTAACTGAGTTTTTGGAGTTAAATTTTTGAGGGCACTGATTCACCCCTCCCCTCTCAGTACCCTATCTCTCCATTCTAACATATTTTCCACCTTTGGATTTTGCCTCTTAATCTTGACTGTCCATTCATTTCTAAATTATATAAAAGAAGACCCTCTACTCATTGTTGGCTAGTCATGATCATATAATCTCAACTTTAATTTTGCATTCTTAAGAGCATTCTAGTTTACTTGCATTCTTATCTTATCATTTCCTTATTGCATTTATCTTAAATCACATAGCTTAACTAGTTGGTATTGTAATATTGTTAGATAAGCTTTTCTTTCTTGTTCTTGCATTCTAGTTTATATATTTCATCTCATTTAGATCTTTCATGCTTGCATCTTCATTTTGAATCTTCCATTCTATGATGCACCTTGCAAGGGTTTCTTATTGAGGTTCATTTGAGAGCCACTATCCATTATGCTTACATTCTTGCATGTCATATATAGGAAGCTATAATCCACCTCTTAAAATATCCACTTCATGGATACTCTCAAGAACAATGGTTTATAGAAGTGTGTCACTTTTTTATCACACATTTTTGGCACCCACCATGGGGCTAGATATGCATTTTTAGCTGCATTTCTTTCATTTTTGGATTTTTGTTATATCGCAGGTTCATCATTTCTATTTTGCAGCCCTGAAATTCATACAAAATTTTTTCATATATCTGTGTGACATTTCTTAATACTTCCAAGTGACATTTCATACTTGCTACAATATCGCTTTGTTGTATAGGGAAATATCGTATTCCTTCTGGTGAAGTGTCACATGACTTGTTTACAAACTGTCGTATCATTCTAAAGTATTGTCTAGTTTGCAGAGAGTCGTTGTACAATTTTATTGATAGATTGTGAAGTTTCATCCAAATTTATGCTCTGTCACAGTCTAGTTTTTGGTTGAGTCTCCTTGTATTTTTAGGTTTTCTAGTTGTTTAATAGAATCTAACAAGCTATTTTGTAGGGTTGTTGATCTTATTTGCATGCTATTTTATGCCCTAACTTGTGATTTTGAAGGAATATCTTGTCAACGAATTTTTATTGAGAAAACTAGTAACTTGTGGTTTTGTAAGTTACCTTGGGAGATACAAATAAACATTATACTTGCATATACTCAATTTTATAGGCACCTAGCTTAATTAGCTTTCTTTTGAGAAATGAACAAGTGTTTGATGTGCTTGGGAGACACTATGGAGTAAGAGAGTATTCTCTTTTCCTCATGAAAAATAAAAAATCTAGACTCTATTAGTTATCCATTTACTTGATTGCATTTACCTTTAGAGGGCTTGCCAAAAGAAAAATATTTTGGGAATGACCCAAGTGGAGAACAAGTGAACTTGATTGCTCTACCCCACTATAAAAAAATG
This sequence comes from Chamaecyparis obtusa, assembly GCA_027943335.1. Taxonomy (NCBI): domain Eukaryota; kingdom Viridiplantae; phylum Streptophyta; class Pinopsida; order Cupressales; family Cupressaceae; genus Chamaecyparis; species Chamaecyparis obtusa. The sequence goes on along the minus strand of BSBK01001897.1, from coordinate 1,120,415 downwards.
CTTACTTCAATGCAAAGAGAGGTAATACATGGCTATTTCTACTTCTAAATTCTTCTTCAAGTGTAGGGTATAGTTGTCTAAATATTACTAAGAAAGACTACATTTGACTAAGTGCTTGTTTACAAGGGAAGTACATTCAACTTGTGTAGGGCCAAGAGGTCTAAATATTACTTGCAAGTGTTAGAATAATTGAGAGGGGGGTGAATTAGTTATCTAGTGTCCCAATACAAAATGTATAATCCAAAAACAAATACTTAAAACTTATGCTGCTCAGTAACTCAAAATATTGCACTGTTTATGCTTTTACCGATTAGCAGTCTAAAACATATAGTATTTACCAATCAAATGAAATATGAAACATGTAAATATGACATCAGATAAACATCACAATCAACACATAACACAAGAGATTTAACGTGGAAACCCTATGAAGGGAAAAACTACCTGGGACTGAAAACCCAAAAATATTCACTCTTTTGAAGTGAGGTTAGTGAAGACCCAACCCTGTTAAAGGTTACAAACACACTGTTATGTGTGACCTTGTTAGAGAATTTAAGACCAACTGTTATCGTCCAACCAACAGTCACTCTAGGGTTGACAGGATAACAATGTTCATTCTATGAATGATAGATAATAAGACTTTCTTAGTCCACTCAGTTAAGAGATTTGACTATGTACAATGGTTAAATATGTAACAGTAGGTGATTTGATCTATTAAAAATTCAATTGCAGATATACAGATCAATATTCAACTCATACAATTCTTTTTGATCAATGTAACATTCCTGATTCAATAATATATCAACTTACTATCTATCGGTAATTACTCTCTATCACTCAGTAATGCTTTGCAGTAGGGTTCTCCTTAACCAGTATGATCAGAATGCATGAAAACTTGTTCATGCGATGATTCTACAGTTTCCTTTTCTTCCAGTATCACACTCACTTATGAAATCTCCAATCTCTTATATAGACATGTAAACCATTTTCTTATGCTCCATCAGATTTTTCCACTTAATCATCTTCATTGATTTTGCCTCTTAAACATACCTCGGCACTTGTGTCAATAACACATTTGATTCTCATCCTTTAGATCTTTCCTAAATTTTGTTAGCCATCGATTTGAGTAACAAACTTTATCTGTTACCTCAAAATCATACACTTTCTAGCTCATCAATTCTTATCAACTAAACTAGTCATTTAGTTCATTTTGTTTTGCTCGGTTAACAAAGAAATGCATCGGTGAACACAAGCTTGGTTTACACTGTGCTTGGTATACACTACACTCAGTCGGTGCATACTAAAATGCTTCATCAACTGAAAACACTACTTTGTGTATTTAGACTCTTTTCCTCATCATAGATAAATGTAACATAATCAAGTCAATATCATAAGGTCATAGACTCATCAACAAGTTACTCAATGTATTCTTTGTCCTCATCTATCATATCCATCTTCCTCATGTAGATATTTATGTCCTTCATCTCTTTCAATCCTTTTCTATAGATGTTTCGGTATAATAACTTACAAGATAAGTTTTTTCAAACTAGTTGACATCAATGACAACATAATACTGATTTAATCATCTTACATATCTAATCAATCAGCTCGATGATATCTAATCACATATTCTTCAATTAGGTTCTAAATCAGTTGTAGTTCATCAATCTCTCCCTTTGGCATTGATGGGAACTCAAGTAATATGAAATATACCATACACATACCAAAAATTTATTCTAAAACTTAATGAACAAATGTTGTACAAGCTCTCCCTAGTTTAATATGTTTAATCACTACGTTACTCAACAACATTATACGTGCAGCTTTGTCAATATGCAAATATGATCTGTTCCTGCTTCTATTCTCAGTAACTGATCTTTAGTGCTCTCCCTCAGATAGTTCTCATCGGTGTATATTATTTCATATTGTTTATCTCTCCCTTTGATAAAAATTCCAAAGAAACAAATAAACATACAACTCTTCAGTAGCCAAGTAACTCTCTGTTGTCCAATGCATTCTCTATATCTCTGTATACTGATATGCCAATCTGTTCCAGTAATTTTCACAGCTTTAGACATGATCCAAAGTGTGAACTATGCTACATCAACATGAATGATCTTCTGATAAGATTAGGTTGACGCAACATCTAGATCACATTAGTGATCGGTAGATAGGGGATGGACCCCAAGTCTAGTCCTTAAGTACTCAAATGTATCCTTCGGTAGAGCTTTTGTAAATATATCTGCAAGTTGTTCTTTTGATGTAACAAACTCTAACTTAACTTGTTTCTCTTTTACTTGTTCTCTCAAGTAGTGATACTTAATTTATATATGTTTTGTCTTAGAGTGCATCACTGGATTCTTTGAAATGTTTATTGCACTTGTATTATCACAATATATAATCATCGGCTCAGTGATTATCTCATTGATACCTTCCAGACCTTTCTTAATATATGCAATATTTGAATAGTTTGTAGTAGAAACAACATACTCTACTTCAGCTATAAACTGAGAAATGCAAGCCTACTTCTTACTTGTCCATGTAACAATTCTTTCACCAAAGAAAAATGCTCCTCCGGTGGCACTTTTTCTATCATCCACATTTCTAGCCCAATTAGCATCGGTATAAACCTTTAGTTCAAACTTTCCTTCATTAGGATACCATAATCCATAATCCTCTATTTTCTTCAGGTATCTTAAGATTCTTTTAGTAGCAATCATGTGTGATTCTCTAGGGTTAGTAGAAAATCTAGCAACTATTCCCATAGCATGTGCTATATCTAGTCTACTATGAACTACATACATTAGCTTACCAATCATAGATCGGTATAGTGTCTAGTTCACCTCTGTAGTTTCATATTCCTTGTTCAGTTTACATCTAGTAGCCATTAGTGTTCCCATAGGTTTAGCATCTTCCATGCTAAATGTTTTCAATACTTCCTTGATATATTTGGATTGTGAGATGAATATCTCATCATTCTATTGAATCACTTGTAGTCCTAGAAAGGACTTAGTCTCTCCAAACATAGACATTGCAAACTCTTTTCTCATCTCATCAACAAAATATTTACATATGTTATCTTGACCTGCAAAGATATCTTTGACTGCATGTGTTCCCAAATCGATCACACATTAGTCAAAGAGGGGGTGCCAGAAATGTACACACTAAAATAGTGTACTTCTATGAACCATTACATGCAAGGTTGCTCAAGAATAAGGCCTCACAAAGTGGCTCATAGCTCTCTATGCATGGAGTTGCAAGGGACTATGATGTATTTTCTCTCAGCTAGAGCTACAAGCTTGTGACCTTGCTAGTCAACCACACAATGAGAGATTCAAATGAGGACAAGGGCAAGAGTGTCAATATCCTCAAGAATCACTATGAAAATGCAATGCAAACTAGTCTAGAGAAATGAAAATGCAATGCAACTAAGCTATGAAATGGAAAGAATAAGTGTTACAAATCCCTCCTAATTAAGCTATGTGAAGTTATGCTATTGCATGAAAGGAAATCTAAGCTATGAAAGTCATGAAAATGAAACTATTATGTAAGAATGTAAACTAAACTAAGAAGCAAATGAAGAAATCTAAAGTAGGATGCAATAATGATCTCTAAAAAGCTTCAAAGTCTTCAAGGATTCCTGCAGCATAAGGTTAGCATAAAACGTGATATGAAAATGAAGGAGAGAGCTTTCCTTTTATAAGAAATGCAAAGGAGTGGACCATTGAGATTAAGAGGAAAAAATCTTAATTGGTGGTGGAGCTTAAAAGAGGAGCGATCTATGTGCACAAGTATCCTCCAATAGGAATTGACTTTATGTCCATGTGAGACAAAAGTGCTTTTTTCCTTTTTGTAAAATAGGAATAATGCTTTATTTGTGCAACTTAGGACAAGAGGAAAGGTGGGGCTTTTTATTTAATCCAAAGGGGAGGAAACATTCCTTTTAATCAAATAAAGACTTAGGATAAATGATTAGCCCATATGATAAAAATCCAATATATGATCGAAATTAAGACTTGATCAAGAAATTGATAATGTTGAAAATATTGATTATTGATAAAACTGATTCAGGATTGATAAATCAAATAAATGGGGCCCAAAGTCTAGGCGACCATTTTTGGGTGCATACAAGATAATGTCATCCACAAATATTTCAGCAATAATAATAGTATCATCAGTCTCTCCTTTCATATACAAATTGTTGTTCTCACTTGTTCTTACAAATCCTATACTTAACAAATAAGTATGCAGCCTCTCATACCAGGCTCTCGGTGCTTGCTTCAAACCATACAAAGCTTTATGTAATCTACATACCATATCTTTCTTTTCTAGATCAATGAACCCTTCAGGTTGTTCTATGTGGACTTCTTCTTCAAGTATTCCATTCAGAAATGTTGACTTAACATCCATTTGATAAACTTTAAATTTCTTGTGTGTAGGATATGCAAGTAGCATTCTAACTCCTTCCAATCTAGCAACAGGTGCGAATGTTTCACCATAATCAATTCCTTACTCCTGTGCATATCCCTTGCATACCAATCTAGCTTTATTTCTTGTTACTTCTCCATTCTCATTCAGCTTGTACTTGAATATCCACTTAGTACCAATAACATTCTTATCTTTAGGTCGGGGTACTAAGGTCCAAGTTTTGTTCTTCTCTATCTATTCTATTTCCTCTTTCATTGCATTAACCCATTCATCATTTTCTAATGCAACTTTTACATTTTTCAGTTCATAATCACAAACTAGACATGTACCTTGTCTTTCTTTGCTCCTTGTTTGTGTGCCATCTTGTTTGTCTCCAATAATTTGTGTCTCATGATGATGTCTCCTAAAAAATCTTTCCAGTACTCCATCTCTTCTTTCTTGTTCATCCTGTGTAGGTTCATTTGCTTTCTCGGTAGGCCCATCCTGCTCGTCAGTTTCTCTTTCCTGTTGTTCGGTATTATTTTCCTACTAACAGGTTATCATAGGCTATGGCTTCGGTAGATACTCTGGCTGTTCAATGTAAGTGAATCTACCATAGTCTTCTGGTTCCTTTGTACTTTCCTCTGTGTTCTTTTCATCAAACTCATCAACTTAGACATTAGTACTTTCAATCATTTTATTAGTAGTTTTATTCAGACACTTATATGCTTTGCTTTTACTAGAATATCTTAGAAATATCCCTTCATCACCTTTTGAGTCAAATTTTCCATTTCTCTCATCCTTCAGAATAAAACATTTTCTTCCAAAAATCCTGAAATAACTTACCGTCGGTTTGTGTCCAAACCACAACTCATAGGGTGTCTTGTTGGTGTCCTTCAGTTGAAATTGGTTAAGAACATAGATTGCAGTGCTGACAGCTTCTCTCCAATATGTTTGGGCAACATTTTTTTACAACATCAGTGTCCTAGCACAGTCAACTATTGACCTGTTCCTTCTTTCAGCAATACCATTTTGCTAAGGTGTCCTCGGTGTAGAGACCTATCTTTTAATACCATGCTCATTATAGAAATTAGTAAATTCATCATAGATAAATTCACCTCCTCTATCAGATCTTAGGCATTTCAATTCATTACCAGTCTCTTTTTCTACCTTAGCTTTACACCACTTGAACATCTTAAATGCTTTAGATTTTTCTTTCAAGAACATAACCGTCATCAATATAGTATAGTCATCAACAAAAAGAATAAAGTATCTATCACCATAATAACTTTGAGATCTCATAGGACCACATAGGTCGGTATGAACCAACTCAAGTATCTTCTTTATTGAATAATCCTTTCTTTTGAAACTAGATCTAGTCATTTTCCCTTTTTGACATTCATGACACATAACATGATCAGGTTTTGACAAGTTAGACATACCTCTAACTCTTTTCCTTTTACTAATATTAATCATGTTATCAAAATTCACATGGCACAACCTTTTATGCCACAACCAAGCATCTTCATTTTTCATCATCAAGCAAGAAGACTCATCAATATCAAGATAAAATAGATTACCTCTTGATTGTGCACCAGATCCATCTAGTCTTCCTCCATCATCAAAGATTTTCACTTTCTTTCTCTCAAAAGAAACTCGGTGACCTGAATTATTTAGTTGTGCCACACTTAACAAGTTATAGTTCATTCCATCCATCCAATAAGAATTATCACATTTTATCCTATCATTTATCATCAAGGATCCTTTACGTCTTGTTGAGGCTCTAAATTTTGGGCAAAATTTGGAGTCCTATATAGTGATAAAACCCTAACAAATAGTCTCTGATGAAGGGTGCTCCCCTTAATGCCACAAACACATAACAGAAAATAGAGAAACAACAACAATAATATGCAAGAACAGAAAAATTGGCTTCTTATTATCTCCACAAATGTGGAATTACAAACTTTCAGAATTACAATATGCAAAGCCACATGGGCATTCCCTTACAATATTCTGTAGGACAAAGCCTCGAACTATTACCCAGAACTATTCTGAACTGCCTAAGACAATAATATAGTCTTCCTTATATAGGCAATTTTCCACCGCCTGGGAAGGTTCCAGAATTTTAGCCAATAAGGCCGACCAACTTAGAATTATTTTATTTTACATTTTATTACATCATAGTCAGCTCAAGATAACCTTTGAAACCCGAACAGAAATTTTGAAGAAAATTATTTTCCGCCATTTCAGGTGGCCCAACTTACGAAGACCATAAGTCATCACCAGTTGACCCGGTCGGCTATTATAACCCCATTTCAGAAATGCCACGAAGCGCTCTACAGGCTTGACCGGTGCAAGCGCCCGTCACCCAAATTTTTGACCTCATCTGGGGCCTCTAAAGCCTTCAAAACCGAGTTCAAAGTTTCTGTACCCTGCTGCCAATACCAAAAATCTTCAATATCTTCCAATATACACTTGATCTGGCAATGAAACTTTACTGGCAGACTTATATGACCAAAATGAACCTCCAAGAAAGAAATCAGATCATTCTGAGCACATATGAAAATTACCAAAAATAGTAACTTTCCATAAATAGCAGCTCTGCACTAAAATAGCCCTTATTGAATATAAAAATAGAAATATTTTTGGGTGATGCAAGATTGCTCTTACACCCAGGATGCTCCTGCATCAGTCTCTTAAACTCCATGCCCAATAATTAATTATGGATTACATGAAATGGGATAAAATATTACATTAATTATCAATTAAAAAGTTGAGATATTATGGAAGAAAGCTCTATGATAAGAACAATCAAAATTCTATGATCAAAGCCTTTAGAAAATGCTGGAATTTTGACCTACTGCAAAGATGATGTCGCCAGAGGTAGAAGATAGTCGAATTTTAAAAATCTAAAAAAGACACAATTCAGGAAATCAAATTTCCTATCTTTTACAAAAATCTTAGCTTTCCACGAGGTGTTTTGGTTTTTCAACCAAGCCCAAATCTGAAAGTTAGGTAGTTATTTTTTAGTTAGTTTATCATTTTTTCAAAACAATTTGTAATAAGGGTGTGTCTTTTCACCCTAAAGAGGCGTGAAAGCCACTCAAACATGTATATATACATAATGTAAAATGTAAAGAGAGGGAATACAATACAAGATATATTTTTATAGGATATAATTCGATCAAAACTATAATATGAACTCTAATGTACTATTTTTTTCAACATTAATAAAGATAAGTGCTCTTCTTTTTTATTTGTGGTTATAAGTTATATGTTTTCAATTAGTCTTTCAGATTACTCTATGAACCAGGGTATCCTACTGTGTTTTTCTATTTGATGCATTCATTTATGACTAATTTGTACAATTTGAATAATGGTAGCATGGTTTGAGAACCTATTGTTGTTTCCTTTCGGGCTCTTAAGTTGAGTTAAAAACCATAGGACCTATTGTATAAGTTGTTTTAAATTTTGTTTCAATAGAAACTTGTAGGGTGATGGTCTCGCTTTACAGGAGTGAGTTACCTTAAAACTGTCTTTGATTGTATGTAGGATTGAAATTTTTATGACTCTATAGCCCAAGTATTTAGAAGGCACTGATCTAACTATAATTTGTAAATTGTCATTTGGTTGATACTTTGTGGTTTGTAGATTATATAATCATTATTTCAAAAATATTACTTTTGAGTCCTTAGTTTAATCCACTTTAGTCAAGATTTATATAATAGAGATTATTAGAGGATTTGTTTCTTTTCTCCAAGGATCATTCACCACCTTGGGAGGAACTTTGTTTATTTATGTATGCAGTTGTGCAACATAGAGAATTTGATAGTTTAAAGTGAATTTAGGCCTACCAGCCTTGGCTTGATTAAGCTAGAATTGCAATGGTACTAGTGTGTACCTGTTAGTTGGCCAAAAGTGATCCATCATTTATGGGTACCAACAAATTGGTGACTCTACTAGGGAGAGTTGCTCACAATATATATTGTGAAGTTACCTAGAATTTTAGATTTCAAAGATCAAAATCAGAAAGTAGTTATATTAGTTTGTTTTGAAGCACACTCTACTAGAAGAAAGAACCCAGAAGAAAGACATTCCTTGAATGAGGTGGTGACTCTATTCAATAAAGTATTTCAATCAGTGACTCTACTGAGAAAGAAGACCCAGAAGGAGATAAGTAAAGTTTTCCTCTTTGAAAGAGGCAGTGACTCTATTGTCAAGAACCTAATGTATAAAGTAACATGTTACTACAAATTTAGATATTCAAAATGTATCAGAATAAAAAATCATTTCAGATAAAACTATTTATTCTAGATGGTATCAGGCCATTGGATCTCAGGGGATTCCATTGTATTCCTTTTAAGTTACTACATAAGTTTTCGCAACTTGTACCAAAGTTCCATGGAGAATGGGATGAATCAACAGTTGAACATTTGGATGCATTTTATGCATTTATAGAGAACTATGAGATTTGTGCAGAAGATCAGGGAATGAAACTATTTGTCAGGACATTGGAAGATAATGCAAGAGAGGCATATGAATCATTACCTACACAAAGTATTTCATCTTGGAAAGAATTTGAACAATGGTTTCTAAATGAATTTCATGATGCAAGCAATGAAGATAACATGTGTTATGAAAAGTGTGAAGACCAAAGTTGAATCATTGAGGAGAATCATAGTATGTCTCTACTTGATGCATTTTTCAGTTTGGAGAGATTCAAAGGGGAGTCTTATGCACACTTATTCTTGAGGATGACGGATATTTATCGAAGGATACCTGTAGCAATTATGCCTTCATGAAAAGAATTAATGAGAAAGGTCAAAAACTTGAGAATCTCGCTAGATGACCATGATATGAAGATTCTTGTTAAGATATTAGAAGAAGATAGTGAAGATAGAGAAGAGGAGGTTTATGATCAAATTGAACAAGGCCTTGTGTTTGATGGAAGTCTCAGTGATGATGAAGAAGACCCAAATTATATATCCCCTTTGGACACATTTTTGAACTTAGAGAAACAAGAGGAAGAATTTTTAGTACAATTCTTCCTAAGGATGTTTCATATCTATCAAGAAATACCTTCAGAATGCAGACCTCCATCTTCTAATCTTTTAAACAACATGTGTGAACTAGGTCTTTTATATGATCATTAGTTCCTTACCTTTCTTGAACTTATCAATAATGAGCTAGTTGAAGAGGAAAAAGAGTACAAAACTAAAATAACATATGAGTCGAGTGAGGTTTCATATTTTGATGGACAGTCTAAGGAAAATGTTAACCATAATAATACTTGTGATGACATGGAGGATAAAAACTTGGATCAGATAGAAGAAGAATTTATACATGATGAGATGTGTATGGAAACATGTATCAATGACCATGATGATGAGGAAGAAAACCTTCTCAATACAAGAGAAATTTCAGCTTTATTAGACATAGAATACCAAAGACACACTGAGAAGAATGGTCCAAAAATTTTCTCAATCCACTATTGTAAGGAGGCAGACGGATCAGCCCATATTCAAGAGAAATCAAATTGTGGAGAAGAAATAGAACTGCATGAACAGGAGGAAGTTTTAGGAGATAATGTCAATGAAGATGTTAGTCTTGTTGATGAAAAACTTGATGATCTAAATGAAAATTATCATGAATGTATGTCTAAATTCTCCATGTTCCTAAATCCATTCTTTGAAGAGGAAGTAGATGAAGATATGTCTAATTTCTCTATGTTATTGAATCCATTTTTTGGAGAGGATCCTTTATGCAATGGAATCCATCAGCATCATAATGAAGATAATAGTCCTAATTTTAAATTTGATGAAACTCATGAAGTGCATTCAGAGGGTGAGATATCTTGGAGTTCATCCTTTGAGCTAGAGGTACACCAAACATATGAAGATGAGATGGAATCAGCTAGACATGATGAAGAGAATGTGTTGAAGCATAGTTCTAAAATTTTTAGAAATGTCCCAGCTGATCAAAATCTTGGTGAGAGAGAGATTGTACTTCTTGAAGATAAGCTATTCTCAAAGCCTTTTGGTGAGGAGAAAAAATATCCAAAAAATAGAGATGGGATAGATTGTGAACAAGAATGTATCTGAAAAAAGAAGACTAACACTAGTACATTTTGGCAAATATGTGACTACATGACTAAAACTTTTAGTCACATGACTAAAACTTTTAGTCACATGACTAAAATTGATCATATTCCACTAATGTTTTGTACTTCACAAATATAAATGACTAAATACGTGACTAATTTGATCATAAGATAAAACCACAAGTGTAGACAAATAAAAATGACTAAACAGATGATCAAATAAATGACTAATTAAATGATTAAATAATTAGTCACTAATAATTCGTTACCCAAACAAAATTTATTAAATAAATGATTAAATTAATGACTACATAATTAGTCACCTAAACAAAATGACTAAATGAACGATTATACCTCATTTATAATTATAACATTTGAATATAATATCATAGACTTAGAAATTCCAATTGACCACTAATGCTTTCTCGTCAATAGGCTTATTGTGTGAGCAACTATATATTGCACACGGTCCTTCTGATCATGCCATAAATCTTGGTTTTTGGTGATTTCAAAACCGATTGATAAACAAGAATTAGAGATAGTGTTATCAAAAGGAATAGCCAAATTATAATTAACAAAAAATTTTGTACAGGTCTTATTTACAAATAATAGTTCTAAATATTACATTAAAATCGACTGCAGTCTAGTCCAGTACTTTTCCTTAATTATAATTATAAGGATTGAAAATTAGTACAATTATATTGCTTACATCATGATCATGAGAATCCAAATCACCTCATAGTACAATATTTGGTGGTTGACATATATAGATGTGTCATGGTCAACGTAATATATTATAGGAGAAAAGGGGAAAAAATCCATAAATGTATATAAATTTTTATATAATAAAGTAAAGTGTGAAAATATGATATTAACATAAATCAAAAGTATATATAGATATTCTATTGAAAGACTTTTGAAAATGAGACTAAAATTTCCCACAAATTTGAAAAAGTGAATGCAATGCATTCAAAATTGCTATAATAATTATAAAAATTACACATTTGATGGGATCTATAAAAAAATCAAATTTTATTTGCAAGAAAAATAGAATATGATGTGATTAATGAAAATCGAAAGGAAAGACAAGATATGAATTTAATTGTAATTAAGAAAAATAGAATATGATGTGATTAATGATAATCAAAAGGAAAGACAAGATATGAAACTTAGTAAGCTTAACAGACTCTAATTTCATATCTACCAATATAAGAACCCAAAACATTAGTGATAAAAATTCCACTTTTTAGTTTTTGAGTCAAAGTAATTGGATGTTTCATCAATTATGGTTAATAAGAACCCATCTCTTTTGAGAATGAACCAAACACTTGGCACTTATTACATCTAGGTGATATTGCTTCCAGAGGTGAAGTATGGAGACTTTCATCTACAAGCATCACTTAGATGCAACGAGTGCCAATTGTTCCATTCATTTTTATAGGAGACATGTTCTTCTTTGTACAAGTATTACCAAAATGCAATGAATACTAAGTAGTTTTATTCATCCTCACTAGAAAGGTGCTTGCTATAGAGCCAAAAATTTGCATCGGAGTTTTGCACCCTTCTCCATGGATGTTGAGTATGTCAGTGCAATTATGTCGTATATGTCAAAGTAGTTAATTTTCGCATCACACTTTTGAATTCTAAAAAATGGTACCATTTTGATAAAAGAAAACTACATCCAAATTTTTAATCATTAAAATAATTAATTTAAAAGTATGTTTAACTTCAAATTTTTAATATTTAAAAGATATAATGTGGGAACATCAATACTTAAAGATTAAATTTTAAGTTTTATAATTTTTTTTATTTTTTATTTTTAATGTTTATTTTAATTATAATTTTATATTTTCAATTGTATATTTATATATTATAATATAATTATTATTAATATAAATAAATTTATTATTTTAAAATTAAGTATATAATCTATTATTAAAATTTTTAAAAATATATAATTATATTTGTAATTTTAGTTATTAATAAAATGCTATATGTTTTAAATGTTAAATAATAGTAATATGAATGTTTTTTAATATTAATCTTATTAAAAATCGCAAGCCTTCTTAGAACTAAAGTTTGGGTAGTAATATGAATATATGTTTTTTGGAGTTTGCACACTTATTTTTTGAAATGTATTTATCATAACTAGAAATTAATTAGAATAATATATATATATATATATATATATATATATATATATATATATATATATATATATATATATATATATATATATATATATATATATATATATATATATATATATATATATATATATATATATATATATATATATATATATATATATATATTTATACAAGTATAAATAAGTAAATAAATAAATATAAAAAAGTATAGTTTAAAACTCTGCAAATATTAAAGAGGATCGACATACACAAGCAAAAAAACATCCATTTTCGAACAGGGTGAGTTTCGCACATAGAAGGGAGGCATGCATTTTGGGCACGGGAGAGCGGGACATGCATTTTGGGCATAGGAGAGTGGGAAGAAACCACCAGATTTTGCAATAAAATCTCCAAATCCGTTCGGTGTCCACAAACAGCAATTCCTACGCATTAGAAAGCTTCAATGCTAGGTGCAAGAGAGTGATGAGAAGTTTGTATAATCTGTAAGTACTAGACTTTGTTTGAAGGAGTAGTTGGTATGGAATCTGGAAATTGACTAAATCATGTGTATTAGTATGGTTCAATACTCAGTATACAGATAGAATGGCTAGAATGTAATTATGTCATGGGCAGACTGTTAGAATTTTGGGCTCTGCTTTGATTCAAAGACATATCTGTGATTTCAGACCACAAACTATCATTTTCAAAATTTTGTATAATCATTTTTTATAATTTAATATAAACTAAATTTACCAATAAAAAAAAAGAGAAACCTGCATATATTTTCATTAACTGGCTAGGCAAAGTCAAGCTCAAGACATTTAAGTGTCTTCTTGGAAGTGCAGGAAAAATCAGAATTTGGATGACCGGTGACTGTGTTAGGTATTTACTCCAAAGAAAAGTTAGTTTAAGTTTTAGACATTAAAAACCATTTAGCATAGTATCAGGAAGGTGTATATCTCATTACAAACAACCTCGTATTTAAAATTTAGGATATTAAAGAACTAGGAAAATAAGACATTAGAATGAAAATAGACATTAGAATGCTAAATGAATGTGAAACCTCATGATGGTTGTCTTTCTACAGGTTGTCATTTTCATGCAATGTAATATATTTTTAATGGGTAAATAGCCTATGGAAAAAAACTCTGATTTCTTTAATTAATAAGTAAAATTTATCTCATTAACCAAAACTCAAAAAACTTTCTGCATTTTGTTCACTAAAGGATACTGTACAACAATAGATCCTTGCTTCTTACCATCAATAAGGAGGAAGTGAAATAGAACTTGCCATTAATAAGATATTGGGAGCCATATAGAACAATCATTTATGTAAAATTTAAACATTAATGAGATAGAAAGTGCTTATGAATATGTTAGTAATTACTTGTAATCAATGCATGCAACTTGCTCTGTATAGCAATGAATCACACAAGAACTTTTACATTTCCATTTAGAAATGTAGATTTCACTTGATTGATTTGAAACAAACAATTTCGATCACCAAACAAGAAGCTTGCAGTTTCACAAAAACAATATGTTCTATTCTATTAGAAACAAATCCAGATTGCTTGAGATTTTTAAGAGATTGACATTGGACACTCACATCAACTATAGCACTTGCTGCTTCATTTAATGCAGGTGAAATATCGACCAGATCGCATCTAATACGTCAAGGATGAAACTATAGTGATAAAACTCAAACAAATCCATGAACCCTAGACAGTAACCAGAGTATAAGGTTAGACATCTAAAAAGGTCCGAGCAACGTTGCAATTAAGGGTGTTCATGTTTCACAAACAAATTTTTTTTGGAAAAATGAAATAATAAACATGTTGAATCATTTTTCAAAATAGCTAATCATAAGACACATGGTAAAAGATATAAATACAGTTATTTATAAAGTTTGCACACAAGACTATCATGTTTTTACAGTTTGCATACAATAATCTATAGGCTATTTTATTTGATTTCCAAACTTATAACTATTATTTTCTAACAAACACAAAAGCATATTTCTTCAAGTTCTATAGACTTCAGAAGTTTTAACCAAAAATATTAACTTAACAAAAGATTATGACTACCATAATACTCCAAAGAAATGTTACATTTTACAAATGTGTGAATACTGCCAATTCTATACCATTATAAAGAGAAAATGGGTGTTTTGTAGGGTAGGGGGATGTCCATTCATATCTTTTTCCTTTATATGGTGGTTGTCTTCCCCATGAAGCAGATTATGCATAAAGTAGTTAAGATCTACGAACATATCAACATTAAGGGGAACAGTTCCTGCTCTCATCTCTTCACACTAAGATGGACAAATCTTGTCACCTAGAAGCAAGTTGGAATATCTACTGTTATTATCTATCGGAACTTGTAGCTTAAATGAAAAAGGATTTAAGGATAAGATTAAGCAGGCATACATAATAATGCATGCAAAAGAGTCTCTTTATCAAAGCTAAATAGAGCCATGATCCATTAAAAACTGTCATTCTCATTGACCCTCCTAGAAGAGAGGCTGCACCAAGCACTGTAAAAAGTCCCTAATCAATGTTTGCAAATGATCCCATCAACTTGCCAAGTGCTCTGCCATATGTAGAGCCTATTAAGATTACAGGTATGAAGAGATTTGATGGAAGTGCAAGTCCATATGTTACTAGTCCCAATATGAAAATTGTAACAAAGTAGAGCATCAATGATGTCAAATGAAACTCATTTCCAGTGCCAGAACTGAATATATTTCTAATAGTAGCATCATTTTTTGTTGAAAAGCAAAGTTGCAAGGTCATTGTAATAGCCTGTAGGGCAATGAAATTGCTTGAAGTTCCCTATTTTGCAAACATTGGGACATTCGTGGTTGAGCATCTTTCCTTCTGGACATGGTGTACATGCTACAAGCCATGGAAGTCCAAATATACAACAAGATGTATACAAAGCCACAGTGCATGAAAGGAGTATTTTGGATATTGGCTCTCTCCTATATCAGTAATACACAACTATGTCATTCATTGCCATGTTCTATACAAAATTAAGAAAACTTTGTAATTCTTAAATAAGGTTAAGTACTCTTAATAAGTATACTAATGGGGTAAATAGTACTATTAGATAAAGGAGGTTTCTTGACTGCATGAGACCTAAAAGTCCAAAAAAGAAAGTAGTCCACATGTATGCAGGGGAAAAGATGCCACAGAGAAAAATGAAGAACAAGGGAACATACAATTTTTCATTGCTTTAGCCACAATCTAATACAAAGTTGTTTTTTTTGTGCCTTGGAGAACTTACTGATTGATTAAGGCATATATTCTCATAGTACGCTCAATAAGGTAATTATATACTACTCCCACCACTCCTCCAATGACACCTAATATCACTACTGGAAGTAGATCAATAGCCATATATTTTATAGTCATTGAATTCACATCAAACATTATCAGTCCTCCACCTCCAAAAAGCCCATAGTTTCCACTTCCACAATAATCAATGAATGCTCGCAGTCCTACAACAACCACTGCAGTTGTGAAAAATGTCCTCCAAAGAAGAGCACTTCACCACCTACATGTATCTTTTTAAAATTATTGTGCTTTCATTTTTTAAGGATTTGAATTATAAAATCATCCTAGCCATTAGGCACAAATAGAACATCGAAAGAAGATCATAAAGAGATTGAACATTCTAGACAAGTTACCTAGGTGGTTTAAATAAAAAACCATCCAGCCATTCTGCTGCTGTCATACATTTATCCTGTCAGATGTCTAGTCCCAGTTCCCTAGAGCATGTGTTGCGTGAATTCAGTGTAATATGATTGACATGTTGAGCTTCTTGACATGAGAATTTTCCTTCTAGACTAGGTGGTAATGGGTTGTATATGAAAATAGTTTTATAACTTGGTACAAATTATGCCTTAAGCATAGCTTGAATTAAGGAGATTACTCACCTACTTATGCATTATTGAGTAAACATGATTTAGCTTTTAGCAGATTATTTCATTTACTTTTAAATGTGTCTCTATCAACTTTTCTTGAGTCTTTTGGTACATTAATGTTAAATTTAATAGATGAGTCATGAAGGGATGCAAATCAGATTATGTTCATTTACTTTTAAATGTGTCTGTTTCAACTTTTTCTTGAGACTTTTGGTACATCCGGGCTAAATTTAGTAGCTGAAAGGATGTAAATCAAATTATGTTAGTTACTTTTAAATGTGCCTGTTTCATCTCTTCATGAGGCTTTTGGTATGCCCAGGATAAATTTAATATATGAAAGGAATCAATTCATATTTATTCAACTAATTTTAGTAAAAAGCTAACAAAATGTTTAGATATGGAAACCTTTAAGTTAGATTTGAATTGTCTAAGTGCAAACTAGATCTTTCTTACCTTGGGACTATGTATGCCAGTCAAAGCATCATCACCACACTCAATTAGTTACCAATGTTTGGTCTAGCATGTTGGGCTAGGTGCTTAGCTTATAATTATAACTAGAAATGAGATGAAAGTATTTCATGAGTATCTTAATGAGTAGCAAGAAACTAAGCATTGATATCCCTAGTAATTATCTACCACACTTGCAACCTCTTTGTTCTTTCCTTCAACATCTTGTCCTTATAATGGACACTCCTTCACCATATCCTATTTCACTAGGACCTCAGGTTGATCCACTTCCTCATCTCTGATTTCACAAACACTTTGTTTTACTCTTGCTTCATCATCTTGCCTTCTAGGTTCTACAAAACCTATCCATTCCATCACACCAATGTGACCATGCACTTGCCATGTTGCTTGCCCTCTCTTCAATGGACTCATTACTATCATCTGCCCTTTATGCCTGAAAGTATATGCATTATCCTTTCCACAATGTACTGTCCTCTTTTCCATCTGCCATGTCCTCCCAAGGATCAATAGGCATTCCATCTTTGGAACAATATCAAACCACAAAACATCTTCATAAGCACCAATTCTGAAAGGAATACATGCTTGTTCAGTGATGTCCAAAATATCTTGTTCATTCCACCCTTGTACCCTATAAGGCTTCTTAAGTGCTGTCCTAACATGACCTTCTATGTCATAAAATATACCCCTCATGTTGGTAGAATCTCCAGACCATGCCTGGTCCAAACACCTTGTGTTCCCAAGACAACACTTTGTCTCAACTAGAGACCTTCTTCTCCATCCTCCTGCTTATTCCTACACACAACCTCATTTTATAAATGCATTAGACATTTGAAAACCCTCTCCCACAAGTTACATATCCATTACAGCAGTGGGAGGGGTAAAATCCTTGAATTTATATCAGAATGTTATCTTTGTCACGTGACAGTGACAGTCAATTAATTTACTGCTGTAAAAACCTTTATCAAATGACTTTCTTCTGATGAAAATTACCTTAAAACATTCTAATACATTTTTTGAATCAAGATGAAAGCATTAAAACAAATAAACTTTGCACAAAACAATGATAGGAACAAAGAACATTCACTGTTCTATAGCAAACTTAAAGCAATAGAGAACTAATGTATTGTATTGATTTCTTCAAAGCATTTACATTGAGATGCTCAACACCTCCTGGTACATTCCTCTACACCATGTTTTATAATCTGCCTTTCCCTTTCGAAACTGTCCAATGACCAAAAACTCCTTTAACTATCTTGAGACAGTTTTGAACAATTTTTAATATCTATTTAATAACTCTTAACAACATTACTTTACCCTAACCTCGGGCATTCAAAGACTTTTAACACAATTCCTAAATGACACAATACTCCTAATAGGACTTAAGAACTTCACCTATCCTTTTGATTCCACTTCAGTGCCCTATGTGGCTTGTTTGACAACATTTTGACAATTTGACATATTTTTGCTATTACATCATATTTATTGCATTTTATATGCACTTTATGACTCTTTGACCTCATTTATGCACCCTAGTACATTCTAGGACTCCATTTTCCATTGTACTACATTGAATGACCCCTAGGTAACCCTTGTCCTTCCATCATGCCATTAATGGCTTACAATTTTGAACTTTAACAAAATGATTACAAAACATATCAAAAAGGACCTTTACAAGGTCTTATTACATTCAATGACCCAATATGGTCATGTTGTCATCTTGTTGCCTCTAGTGTCTTCTTAGTCTTCATCCTTGGTGATGCAGAGACCTAGGTGGACTTTTAGTTATTCGTAATAAGAGGGACTTTTATTGGTATTCTCACAACACAACCAAGCATCTTCATAGGATCACTCTCCTTGATCTAGTCAACTTCAACCATATCAGATTGTACACACCATTCTCTTGTGCCACCATAGGCTGTACATCTTAGAAACATAACCTCTGTCCCTCAATCCATCCATTGGATTCATCTAAACAATCTTTTCAACAAACTATCCTTTATTCCCACAATGCCTCAATAGGCTCAAATCTTGTCTTCACTTCAACCAGGTGATTCCTCCACCTTCACACATCTTAAAAAACTTCAACTAACATGTTCTCAAGGATTCCAAACCCTCATCTCTTCATCTGATACCAAAATCCACTACAAGCCCTTCATTAGGCCTATTTACCAATTAGCCCTGCCTAATCAGTTTTTCATTGTTTTCTCTTACCTTTCCCAAGACACTTTAAAATCAAAACACAGATCTAGATACCCTTTTTCATGCTACACAACATATTTCAAAATATCATACCACTCCTTTGGACCAAATACCAGAACCATGACTGCTACCTCATAATTAGCCCTCTTTTAGCCCTCCTGTTGCAAAGCAAGTACTAATGAATCACATCCCACAAACTATCTAACCTCACATAGAGTTTTCTTGTCACCCCAAACAAAGGATTTTTCAATTTATTGGAGATTCCATCAAATTTTCCTTACCCAACTAGCAAACCCTCCTTCCTAGGTGCCTCAACCAAGGGTTTTTATCAAACTCACCTTTGTAAACATTTCTTGATCATTCCAATGGATCCAAAACCTTCACTTGGTCTTATCTTGACCTTCCATGCCATAAAGCATAGCCTTCCTTCAGATGGAATCTCCAAACCTATAACTGTCCTATTCATCTAGTGTTCCGAACAACACTTTCTCTCAAACAGTGACTTCATCCATCCATACCCCTACAAATCTCTGCATAAAACATCATTAAATAAGTGCATTAAACATTTTTACAACCTCTCCCATGAGTTACATGACTAACACAGCAGTGGGAGAGGTGAAGTTTCTAAATTTGCCTCAGACAGTGACTGTCTGTCACGTGACAGTCTTATTTACTACAGACAGACCTTTAATTGCTATGCAAAATCCTTCAAGAAACGACCTTCTTTAAAGTAAGGAATCTTAGGAAAGTCTTCTACTTCATTTGAATTACAAACTAAAGCTTTGAATCAAAGAAAACTTGCATCAAACTAAAAGACAAACAAATGAAAAATCACTGTTCAGTGACAATTTTCTGTGACAGCAGAGATATCCTTGTAATTTTATTAATTTCTCAAAACATTTACAATATGATCTTTGACTCCTCCCTTTGGGACACAAAATACATTGCATTTATAGACTTCCTTTCCCTTCTAAACCAACCAAACCTCCCAAGCAATGACCAAATCTACCTAACTGTCTTGGGGATAGTTTCTAATAGTTTTTAATAGCTTTTTAATAACAACCCTTTACAAATTGTTATAGCCTCGGGCTTTAGGACTCAATTCTTATAACATTTTTCAAGACTAATTTACCTTTCTAACATTTAAAAAACTTATAAACCCCTTTTAACTCCTTGACTCTTCCATAGTGCCCTATGTGGCCTTTATGACAATGTTACACATATTTTGTAAGTACATTACATTTTATATGTCATTATGACTCTTTATGACTTTTTGACCACATTTATCCACCATAGTACCTTCTAGGACCCCATTTTCCCATGACCAATTATTACATTACATAAATGACCCTTGTCCTTTCATAATGCCATTGATGGCTTACAAATTTGACTTAATACAAAATGATTAGAAACATTTTTAAAAGGACCTTTACAAGGTCTTATCACATTCAATGACCCAAATAGGTCATGTTGACTTCTTGTTTCCTCTAATGTCTTCTTAGGTCTCCATCCTTGGTCTTTGAAGCTCCTGCATAACTTGGCCTTGATGCTCCTACATCAGGTTACCTTTCAAACTTTGTTATCTAATCTTCCTAGGTCCATCCAATGGATCCCTCATTCATCCACCCAAGGACTTCCTAAGTCCCGCCCTGTCACTTTCCTCCAAGGTATGATGACTTCTTTAATGTGGATTCTTACCCCAATCTCATCAACTAGCCCTTCTTTACTAAGGACTCTACAACCCTTCTTCAAGTACCTTTACCCCCTACTATGTTTATACTTCCAAGTTACCCATAAGACCCCTAACACCTTTCACTAATCCCCAAATCCACCTCTGATATCTTCTCTAGCAAGTACATGCAGACATTAAGTACCCTTGATACTATTCCAAACAGTGTAAACACTAACAGGTTTCCTAACTGGTAGTATGACTATTTTTGGGTCTTAGTCTGTAAGATCAAAACATCACTCCCAATCCGTACAAAACTCTATCTAACTGTAAGATGAAAACATCACTCCCAATCCATATAGGTCGTACAGAGTCATACCATCAGAGAATTAACATAGTTACAGTCCGTACAACAACAGGGTAATTGCAAAAATCCTTCAATTACTTCATTAACCATTTGAAAAATGTTTCCAATTGCTCATATAAAAATTTGGGATTGGTTACATGCCATAACCAATTCAATTTCAAAGTTGCAAGAAAAAGTTGCAAAATGCAACTTTTGCACCAAGTTGCATTTTTGCTCAAGGACTACTTGTATGACCCCAAATCAATTCCAATATGCATGAAATGACTAAGTAAACATAATAAACCCCTTCTACATGAGTTTGACTTGTTTTGACCAACCGTTGACTTCCTTTGACTCTTGGGCAATTTGGCCCTTATAGGCATCCCGATGGCTTCAATCTATGAACATGACATCACAACAACACAAAAATGAGCTTAAAATGACCTGCTTGCTATTCTGGAAGTGACTGTCTAGTGTTAAATTTCTTATCGCTTAAAAATTGACCCAAGGAATTATAAATAGATTTTAGAATCATAAAGTACACTCATTTAGCTTTCCAAAACATGTGGCTGCAAAGCCATACAATACCTCCTCCTATTTTTAATAGTAAGCCCTAGCTCCTAGCTGTGTATGCATAATTGTAACAATGAGCTCCAAATGCACTAGTAGATTGTGAATTTGAGCACGTGGGTCTTTAGAGTGTGAAGAAAAGTTGCAGGCTGAGTATTATTTGATATGTTCAAACACTCATCTCAAGGTTCCTAGTTGATTTGCACGTGTGGTACCTGTAAAAGCTATGCTGAGCCATTTTTTCAGAGCTAAAACTAAACTAGCTAGAATAAGACTGATTAACACACAGGTAGACACCACAACCACAATAGAAAATCTTGCAGTCCTGGGCCCTTGCCAGCTCCAACTCCCCCAAATGACTAGCAAACATTTGAGAATGTGATTGTTAACTATTAGTTTGCATGCCAACGTGATCAATTGTATGTCTAGAACTCATATTTAAGGATATCTTCTTAGGTTAATTAGAATCATTTAGGTGAACTCCCTCTTTCAGTGTTATATAAAATTTTTGGGGTATTCCTCAATCTTAAACAATAAATTTGTCAGTGTATCCTTCAATTTTCCTTCCAGTTCCATGCATAGAATCGATTGCTGCTTCCACAGTAGGTTTTGAAAACTATCCCCGCAAAGTTGGAAGGATGCTCCATCATGGCATCTTGTAATGCTTGCTCAACTGGATCAGCAAGTAGCCTATAAAGGCAACCTCCTAAAATTTCTTCATTCAAGACTAATTTTTGTAATGATCACTTGTTGATCATCAAACTTAATGATACACTATATCTCAGCCATACAAGAAACTGAAAAAAAAAACTACTAATTAAACTAGAAAGTAGAAACATAGAAGAGATCATCAAGCTAAAGAATATCATCCAAAGACACACATGTCACATTGACTTGAGGAGCATAAGTTTGCTAATAACCATAGTAACCCGGATCCCAAAATCATGGAGAATCGACAGACCCCATGCCAAAATCATGGAGAACACTTATCATGATCCTTGACATGGTTTAGTGATATATATATATATATATATATATATATATATATATATATATATATATATATATATATATATATATATATATATATATATATATATATATATATATATATATATATATATATATATATATATATATATATATATAACCATAAAATTTCTTTTGTTCAACTTCTTATTTATGTTGTTTTTTTTATAGGTTATAGTTTTTTTAATTCTACAATAACTTCACCATGGGGATGGAGCATTTAATTCTATAATAACTTTACACATTGATTTAGTCCATTTTCATAATGATACTCAAGCCAAGAATGAAAAATTTCTCATCAATAGTCAATGTCCAAAAAACTCTTTCTTTGGTTCCATTGAAAATGTAACCCAGTCACTACTCTTCTATTAGGGATTTCCTGTGAGACTTGTTCTACTTCATTGAGCTGTATATGGTAGGTTTTGTTGCTAAATCATGTACTACTTTTCTAATTAGTAATTAGGCATCTGATTCTAATGATCTAAGCTTCATTTTGTTTTCAAGGATGCTAGAATTCAGAAACTAAGGATCCAATAATTTGGGTTTCTCTTACTTTGCATTGTAAAATATAATGTAAAAGAAAATAATACAAAAAAATAAAACTTATCAAAGGATCTAGAGATTTATCAAGGAGCCAGTTACAGTGGGACTTACATGTATATTAAAATCATAAGTAGATGTTGTAGGAAGCAGTTTCCTCAACGCAAACACTTGGAAGCATGAAAACATAATACATCTTAGCAACAACAGTATTTCTTTACGTTTTAATTATTTTAATGGAAATGTGTATTGGGTACAATGTTGAATACTCTTTCCCAATAGACTAGAGAAGCTTTAGGGCCTAAAATTCTTTAGCCTTTAAATAAAATTTAAGTAAAACATGATTTATAGAAAATGTTGGTGCTTTACCTCCCCTGGAGTTTCTAAAACAGGTTGCTTGTCTGTTGAGCCTGTTATAAATTAAGAAACCTCATTTCTCAATCTCTGGTATCTATAATAGAATAATAATGTCCCAAAGCCTGCCAATGAAACCCAAGAATCTTCATAGAAACTGTCCAATATTTGAAATTGCCAAGCCCAATCACTCCACCATATAGGCCTTCTGTGGACCCAACAAGGTCTTTCGTATCAATCAGTTGCAAACAAAATAGGACAAGCAACCACAAGCACACACAATTCAAAAAAAACCAAAATTGAATGATCATTCTTTTTTGGGTGAGGCAGGTTTGTGTGTCGACCTGGATGCTTCTAGATCAATCTGGCTCAAATATAGGCCATTGTCTAGATGTGTTGGGACATGGTGTCCATTGCATATTTGAGCTCATTGCATTTGATATAGCACTATATACATGTGGATAGTTTCTGAATGTTTTTTGATATCCTTAAATTGAATATGGCACTAGACTACGTGGTATTGTATCTTGCATGTCAGATATGGCCCAAATATAGGCATTTATATGGATATGTTTGAACTGGGTATCCATGCCATATCCGGGCATATTGCATATGATATCTTATTTTTGGATACATGTAATTGGCAGCAACTCTGGCAAATATAAAGATTCAGAACCACTTCCTTTGGAAGAAACTAGGAAATGACATGACTAATGTGGTTGATTATGTTTTCATATGTTATAGGAACGATTATGAAGTGTTATCATATGTTTTCATGCTATAAATCATTTATTCCAAAGAAAGTGCAATTAGTGATAGAATATGAATTTACTTCAAGAGCTATAAACATTGAATCCCAGAAGGAATGTTAATCAAGATAATGCCAAATTTTAGTAGTAATGTTGTAGGAATAGTGACTATAATTATATACATATAAAATTTAAAACTTGTAATGTCGCCTTGAAATATTATAATTCATTAGTATGATAGTTTTTTGGGAAAAAGTTGACTTCTATTACAAAAGAGAAGTAGAAAGTGAAATTAGTGACAGAATGTTTCAAGAGCTATAAACATCTAAATTCCAGACCAGGATAATGCTACAAATTCAGTAGTAATGCAACAAGAATAGTGACTACAATCTTATATAGATAAGGACAAAACTTGTAATGTAACCTTGAAAAATAGTTGCTTGAAGCTTGCTGGAAGATTCTTGGGTTTCATTGGCAGGCTTTGGGATAGTACTTTTTAGAAGAATTTTAGTGAAAACAATCTAAAAACCCTCTTCAACAAGGTTTCTGACAGAAAATCTTTCATATTTCCTAAATTCACCATTGGAAAATTGCCAAAATGGGAGAATTGGAAGGTCTAGGTGTCCTCTATCTTATTCTGGAGGTTTTGAAGTGAGATTTGATGATTGGTGACAATGGTTTGATGCCCTAGGTCTGATTTGGGGTGGAAAATGACTAGTTTTCATGACTGTGAGTGCATTTTCTAAACCTGGTGTAATCCTGAGGTGTTTAGGCACTGTAAACCCATGGATTCCTTGTTTTAAAGTTCCTTTCCACCTCTCCATGGTATTGGTTTGGTTGTATGGTGTAATTTGGGGGTAGTTGTTGTGCAATAGTGGCCTAATTAGGCCTTAAAAGCCTTGCAACAGTTAGTTTGTGATCAGAGGTCTCAATTGCTCTTGGTGTCATCTTTGAATATGAATTATAAAATGTCAAAAGGTATCCCATATGGTTTTTTGTTGGTCTCCAAATTCTGTTATTGGATGTTGAATTCCTAAACCTGGGTAGACAGGGCTAGTAGGCTTAGTTACCCTCATTGAAGTGAGAAGCCAGTATTGTGATTCCAAGTGGATGGAAAGTATTATAATAGATGTTTGATGCCTCCTAATGTCCTAAAGTGTATAAGATAAATGGTCTCATGACAAGATGTGTGAATTCACCAATCCCTGCTTGTAATAGATATTTGCAGATAATTTTCACTGATGATCTAAAAAGTTCTATGAATTCATAAGAACAATAATCTATATTCTTTGATAGTGTCATATAATACTAAAATATCTCTTGTTTGCATTCAGGAAGCCATTGCATAAAATGGAAATTTAAGACCATTTCCTTCATTTCCTTATTCATTATAGTAATGACTACCTATGAAATTGTCAAACCATCAATAATGGTAGCACCGTCAATTTTGGCCTCAAGATTATGGTGGGTGAGAAGAGGACCCTAATTGGAAGGGACCATGAAAAAGAGAAAATAGGGCATTGAAGAGACTAAAAGATACTTGTAATAACAATCCATGAGGCTATGAATCTATTAAAATGACCTATGCAAACTAACTTTGACTGGTTATTATGGTTTAAAGGAGGTCATTACATCAATAGTAGTAGATAGTGGAATCAAGCATCATAACATATTGTTGATGGCCATTATATGATGAGTGCTCAAGAGATTGTCTAAAAGAGATGTGGTCTCATGGAATGTTATGATTGTAGGATATGTAGGATATGTACAATATAAATTTGTTGAAAAGGCTTTAGAAACTTTCAAGAAAATGTAATTGGCTGGTGTAAATATTGAGTCATTAGATATATGGTTGTATGGGGGATAGCCCAAGAAATGTAGGTGGTCAGGATTTTGGAGTGTGAATCAAATAAAAGTGTTCAGGTTCTTCATTTTCATGTTCTTTTTCTGCAACAGTCAACTTTGAATATGATTACAATGGGCTTAATGGATTTGTTTTGAAACTTTTCTATTTGGACATGTTAATATTTTTAATCTAGAGTAATTTGGGCTTTGAAGGAGTTCATTTGATTGAGTATAGAAAAAGTTATCTTCATTTGATTAAAACTGATTCAAACCCTCCTTAGGGAAAGCAGTGAACACACAAAATGTGATCCCTTTCATTTTGCACGCATGAATAACCTCCTCTCTTAGACAAGGATGAAGGATATGGTGTACATTAACTGTACCATGAGGTTTCAAGGTCTCATGCAATATTTGGCAAGCCATTAATGTGAGTGAACAGTTACATGAAATATTTGAACTGTTGTAGTCAGTAAATATGGGCTTTGTCCATAAATTGATGCACATCAGGGCCATGGGCTTGAGGAGATGGAAGTTTAGATTTATTCTACTATTTGACTGTCCTTATAAGGCTGACTGTCCTTATGTAGACTATTCAGATCATGTCAAAGAAAGCTCTTTTTTAGTATCTTGTCAAGCATTTAGTTGTTGAAATTTGTCTTTGTTTACATTTTGATTCAAGTTGCTGATTTATACATTATCACTTATTTGGATTTCAGGAAATGAGGAGAAAGAATGTGAGGCCCAAATTAGATGATAGTGGTGAGAATGCTGAAATTCTATTGACAGAGTACGAGAAGTCTCGTAGAAAACGTGTGGCAAGGAATAATGAATATTTGTCACAGCTTGGATTAACAAATAGGTAAGTTGTAAATCCAGTGAGTAGTATGTTATTGTTTAATAATGTTTACTGAAAATTTAAAGGCTTGAGCTTTATGTATACAAGATATAATATGATATTTTTGGTTATATAGGAAAGAAACAAACTGCATAGGAAATGAAAAAGGAAAACAAAAGGAAATCAAAGATAGAGTGCCGACAACTTGTAGAAGCCAACGAATTTGTGATTCAATAGCACATGCACTTGGTGGAAACAATAGTTGTGATGATGTGCAGCCAAGTATAATGCATAGTGATGTGCATCTTTATAAAGTACATGGTGATGCACAATTAGATATAGAACATGGTGATGCACAACATCACGAAGATCTTTTAACACAAAGTCTCAAAGAGATTATTGAAAAACATGGGAGTCAAGGAACAAAAAATATGCAAAAGCTTTTTGCAAGAGTGATAAAGGATGTCTTTGAGAAAAAGTCTACAAAGATAGGTAGTGATATAACTACTCATGACACACTTAATGTGGGTAAAGATGGTGAATTTCAAGTTGCTGAAAGGAATGAAGAGATATTGCTTTCATCCAATGTACCTATTACATCTTCTGATGGAACTAATAAATGAGAAAAAAATATTGGCAGTGGTTTAAATATGGAAGATGTGCCTGCTTTTGTCAAAAGGAGAAGATTGAGTCAAAATTTATATAGATCTACAGAGAGGGATGCAAAATAGAGAAAATTAGAATGCAAGAAGCCATTCTTGGTTGAGGTATTAAGAGATGGCGAGCCCATTGGGAAAAATGTTGCAAGGTGGGCCTCTGAGCTGGGCATGCGATGTAGAACCCATTTGGATATTTGCAAGACAAACTTTGCAGATCAAGATCCACGAAATGTGGAAATTGTCATACAAAAGGTGGAAAATAATTTTGAGACTACTGGTGGAAAAATCTCTCGAAGATATTACAAGAAAAAAATGAGAATTTTGATGAATAATTTTAGATACACTTGCAGAAAAACTATCATGGATGGGAAAGACAGGTTACAATCTACTCTATCTCCTAGACAATGGGAGGCATTGAAAGAAAGCATGAGTTCTGAAGAATATTTGATTAAAAGTTGTAGAGGCAAGAGAGCAAGAGATAATGTAACAGCTGGATACACATTTGGCCGAGGCGGGTTGCAGGCTAAAAAGGACAAATTTGGAGTAAGTGCCTAATTTTTTGGTTCAATTTATGTGAATATTTATTGGAATTATTTATTGAACTAACTATTTGTTGATATTAATGTTGTATTGTAGATGGAAAATAATAACAAAGAAGCAAGTGTAGAAGAAATTGTCAATTATATGGAAACATTGGATCCTAGATCGTACAACAATATGAGTTGGAAATCTAGTCCATCAAATGAGATCTCACAACCATTTGTTGCACGTCGTGTAATAGCCTCTGTAGATCATTTTAGCTCAAATGATAGGAATGAACAAACAATGAATTGCATACATGGACTCACTGAGAAAGTATCCCAGTTGGCTGCCTCTGCTGCGTGTATGGATGGACTAGCTGAGACAGTATCATAGTTGGCCACTTCTGTTAAGCCTATAGTTTCTACATGGAATGTCCATAATTTTATGGATTCAAATCAAGTAAGAGGCTCTATTCATCTAATTCTATTTTGAATTTTTTAGCGTTGTCAACTAGTATGTTGTTATGGTAATAAAAGAGTCCAACATATATTTTAAAATAAAATAAAAAATGCACCATCAAAATTTATCATCAAAATAAAAGAATCCAACATATATTTTAAAATAAAATAAAAAATGTTTGCCTGCTTAATTTTAACAATTTTTTATAGGTTTGTCATCACATTTCAGTTTACCATAAGTATTAATAGTTTAAAAAGAGGTACTCTGGCTTTAGTATATCTCTACTTCTAGTGTTGTTTTGATCTCTGGTTGATCTATGATTTCAATGCTTGTTAGAGATAGAATAGAGACTTTCTATTTTTGTAGGAAAGTGCAGTGCACAGTCATACATTATGAATAGGGAAGAGTTTCTAGTATGATTGAGTCCATTTGGATGATAGTTATCTCTAGTTTGGATTGTCAGGATTATGCTAGATGGAATGGGCATGATGTAGAGTCTGCAGCTAAGGACCTCCTTAAGCCTTCCAAGGCCTTTCCACAACCAGGTCTTAACACCAACACTCAAATTTGGCAACTTACCCTTCACCCGGGTACACTCTACACAATGGGGTTATGAAGAAACACTACAAAACACTTCACTTCTCAAGAAAATTCCTTTGGAGATAGTCTATTTGTTCCCCTAGCACTCATATTCCACAACTTGTTTGGACCCCCCAAGTCTCAAACCCTCACTTCTAGTTATTAGGCCTAATAGGCCAATTAGCCCTTCTAACTCAATTTTTGGGCTTTAACTTACAATGTTCCCACACACCCAGGGAAACTAATCACCATTTAGGATACCCATTTGGTAGTTTTGTTGGATTCCAAAAGGACTTGGACAGATCTTAGTCCTGCACCCCCAAACCCCACTTGCACTCCTAGGCCTAATTGATCAGGCTAAGCTAGGGCATCATGGAAAATGTCAAGATGGGTTCCCAAGACCCCAAACCCTCAAGGATATCCAAGACAACTCCAAATCACTCAATAACAACCTCTGGTACCTTTGAACAACTCAGATTTCAAGACTGTCTCCACTTTGCTCATTCTCCTAGTCAAGTTTGCTCATTAACTTGACCTAGGGCCGGCTTGAAAGTGCCCTAACCCTACTCCAAATGACCTAAAACTTTGGAATCATAGATTTTAGACTTATAACTTGCATTCCCTCTAGTTTTAGAATTTTCCACCATGGGGTTTGCAAGTTAGACCTCCATTAAGGCAAATTGTTCTTTCTAGACATAATTGTGGACCAGTCCCAGAAAAAGTAGGATAACTTTTGACTCCCTGATCGAAATGGATTCAAACCAAAACCAAAAGATGACTAAAACATTTCTCTACATAGAAAATAACATTAGCAATCATGAACAATCCGTATCAGGTTGTACAATTTGTTGTCTCACAGGTTTTTTTCAGAATTTTAAGGGTTTTTTGCATTTATTAACTTCAAGCCTTCATACAAATGATCCTCTCCTCTGTCTTGGATCACATTAAAATGGTTTAAATAAAATTACTGACTATTTTTTCCCATTTGACCATTGGGAACTACCTTTTGAAAACAAAAGACACACCTTTTCAAAAGGTTGTTAAGACATAACAATGCCATTTGTATTTTTTGGCGTACTTAGGCCTAAAACATGTTCCTAAGGTTGTTCCTCACCTATAGACCCCTAGAATGACTTAGGCCTATCATCTAGACACACTAAAACATGAAATCAACTAAGATCAACTATATGGACCCCATGGTTGCATTGATCCACTAGGTTTATAAAGTCACCTTAGTGATCAAGCACCTTACAAATGGGTCATTACAATGCAAACAAGGACCAAGACCAACTACTAAACCTACCTAGTAATTTTGAATTCCATGGAGCCATAGGTGCCCTGCACCAAGGCACCCCTCTGGGGTCTTGGTGCAGGAGCACCAAGGTCAAATCCAAGAGGCAGGAAGAGCAATGGGGTCACTAATGGATCCCTGGGAGGTGTTGAAGACAAATGGCCTTCAAGGGTCATTAAAACATGTAATAAGAATTATAATGGTCTTGAAATATTATGTTGATCATCCATTGATCATTTTGTAAACAAATCATAAATGTAAGCCTTTAAGGCAATATTGAGTCTAGAAGGTACCTAGGAATAGATTTTGTTGATCCTAGGTTAGTGGTTGTTGAAAATGATCTATAGGGGTCTTAAAATATGTAACAAGGCTATTAAAGCCACTAAATATTGTCATAGGCACTAAAAGTGCAATATTTGTAAAAATTGCCAATGTTGGCAATATAAGCCAAATGGGCTTAATGGGGCTAGTTGGGTTAGTAGAGGTTATAAGGTGATAAATTGCACTTTACTCCCAAATTTCCCAAACACCCTAGTAACTCCTTCACCTTTTCAAATACCCATTATTGAGTTCTTAAAACCTTGTAAATCTCAATCCTTCAACCTGTGACTGGTGAACCTTTCTATGGCTGTCTCTACATGCACCTAGGCCTAATTAGCCCTCCAATTCCAAAGCAACTACCCTTTTCTCTTATCCTCAACACTCCAAGCCTTGAAAAAGTCTTAGAGAATCTACTAAACATCAAGATTTCTAAATATGTTTGGACATCCACTCACATCTAAGCATTCTTTCAACAAACCCTCCTTTTAAGGGTTTCTAACCTAGGGCTTTCTAGAAAAGTCTCTTATCCAACACACAAAACCTTACTAATGGTTTAGACACCTTTAAAAATACTCTCTCAAATGTTTTCAACACTTTTTTACCCAATCCAACCTCAATTTACTCATATTCACCATGTGGTGCCTTGCAAATGCACCTTCACTGTTTGGTTCAACAGTCACACACATTGTTCTATCTCTATACACTGTCACACACCCTCCTGCACTAAAATCATATAAAAAACATCATATTTATACACTTAATTACCTCTCCCACAAGTTACATTCCAATCATATAAAGTGGGAGAGGCTTGTCTCCATAAATGACTACAAAACAGTGACAGACTGTTACGTTTCCTGTGACAGCAGAGATCTCAAAAATAGTTTTGATTGAAAATAACTTACAAAATCTATGCACAAAGTTAACAAATCATGACAATCTTTTCAAGGAAAAAAATAGTAAATCTTGAATGGAAAGAACTTTATTGGATTACCAAACTGAATCTTGCAAAATAGAAAACTGTCACTGTGACAGTGAGTTATAGAATTCCTTTATTTATTTCTTTTCCTTGATACATTCTTCTCTCTCGACTACTACCTATTGTGTCTTATAAAGACATTGCTTTCCAGACTTTTACCTCTAATCTAACTCCCAAAACTGACTCAAAGTTGATCAAAACCTTATAACTATCCCTTAACTGTCATATGTCAGTAAACAAACTATTTTGATAACTTTTAAATGACAGTCATTACTTATTTGTTTTCCCTTTGCCACTTTCTTGGCTTAAGACATTGGGAACATTTATTATTGTATCTAAATGACTTTATGATACCTAAGTGACCTAAAGACTCCACCTTTACCCTTAACTCCCTCTAGTGTGCCATATTTGGCCTATATTGTCAATGTTGACAATGTTACAAAATCTTGCACTTTTAGTGCCCTTTACACATTTTAGAGCCTTATTACATTAGGTAAACACTATTATTCATTCCATCAACCTATAACTCTTCCTAGGACACTCTAGGACTTCAAATGACCCCTTACATCACATTGACTTCACAATGACTCCTTACATCACATTGCCTATTCTTGGCAATACCTTACAATTTGACAACTTTATGAAATTCCTTACATTTTGATGGCTTCAATAGCCATAATCCATCATCAAATGACTTGACATGTCTTCATTAGGAATTGATTTCCCTTGGAACCTTCATGGTCTCCTGGTGTACCCTGTAGCTTCATGTGTCCATTAGGTGCCCCTGCACCAAGAGTGATCTGATGGTTGGAGTAAGAATGTGATGTTATAATATGACTAGGTGGATGTATTGGAGATTGTTTGAACCATATTTGAACTTATGTATTTTTTGTGAAACATGTTGCAAACATCAGTGCAAACCTATGTGTTCAATCATAAATCTGGGGATTTAATTATTATTTTGAATCTTGATGAAAGCATCACATGTTTTTTAGGATAAAAAATTCAAAACCTTGGAGAACCATGTCATATTAGAGGACCTTAGAGAAACTTTTTAAATTATTTGAGTTAAAAACATATGTTTGATTACAAAGGTTGATACCCATTCTGAGTTGTAGATTACTCATTTGAGGTTTAAAGTACCTTCATTTTGCATCTTTCATTGCATATCAATAGCATTCTTTGTTGTGTTGTGTCAAAGGCTGAGCTCATAGGAAAAGAAGATTATGGGTAAGCAAAGAAGATTCATCCTCTTTTTGTCTATTAGTATGTCTACTGCTAGTATGTTTGAATTGCTTTCTCGACTTCTAAACAACAACATCCCTCTAAGACTTTATATTGAGACAAGTAATCTAAGTAATCTCTACGACTTCATATTGAGATGAGTAATCTACGACTTTAGGAAACCCACGACTCTGACCATCTTCTATTATGTTGTTGTCTATATTTGAACTTAAGTTTATGTTACGGGTTCTAAAAGGTAAGTACATATTGTTTTTTGCATGTCTTATGTAAGTTTCTCATTTTTTCCCCTCTTCTTGTTCTTTGCAAGGTTTGGAAAGAAGGTGAAGGCTTGGGAAAAGATGGTCAAGGAATTAAAGAGAATGTTACGGTTAAGAAGAAACAAGACTCCATAGGTCATTTCTCACTATCTTATTATATTTGAATTATTATATATGCTTATCACTCAATTTAATAGATATTTGGAATCTCTTTTTAATGCACTTGCTTTCACTTATCTCCAAATATAGGTGTTAATAAGGCAACTAATAATTGGATATTCAATACTAAGGTATGCTTATCTTCTAAGCCATTTATGCTTTAATTATTATGTTATTTTAGTGTATGCCTATATTTTGGAGTTGTTACAACTTATCATGTGGTAACAAACTGTAATGTCCCCTTATGCAATTACTTCAAGTTTGTCTTATCTCTTATGATCGATGTTGTAATAAATCGATTATCCTTGTTTGATGGCTTGTGAGAGATAAAAGAAATCAATCAATGCAAATTCCAAATATCTTTATATTAATGAGGATAAAGTTTACTTTAATTTCTGAGATTTATTTCCAAACTAGAATGCTGATATAAATTCTGATCTGAAAATGAAGGGTAATATCTATGAACCAAAACTTCTTTGATATTGATACTATAGAGTAGATTGGGGAATGCAAAATGCTGTCAGATTAATATTGCTCTAATCCAGGATGATGCTCTGCCTAGATTCCTGATCTATATTGTTTTGATATACTTAGATGCTTATTAACGAACTATGTTGAAATAAAGCACCTGATCCTTACAATAATCTAATCGCCTTCTCTAAAATTGTCTTTCATAATCATGCAAATGGAATAGACGTAATTTGGTATGAGAAATAGGATCTTGTACTTGATCCTCTTTCAAATTATTATCCTTTAATTTTATGTTTCTTTAATGCCTTCTTGTGAGTCTAATCTCTGTCACTATTGCTGAATAATGGCTCAAGTTTCATGCAATTTTATGTGAGAAGTTTATGCCTTAGTCTGATTACAATCTTTTATTCTTGCAATAATCTGGGATGTTGTTTCTACTTGTCAATTTCTTCTTTTCATGTGTTTGTGACCTTGCCCAACAGGGGACAAATACCTCCTTTAGTTGGCTGTATTAAATCCCTTTAAGTGCTTCAGGTATGAAGACTATATGCCAATAAAATATGCCCCTTGAAGAAATGGATGATCTTCCCTTATTAAGCAACAAAGGGCATGATGTGAAAAGTTGTATCTCTTTGATCAGAACTCTTTCAAACTGAATTACTATTTTAACAAATCGTACCTCTTCCTTGTAACTAACAATATCATTAGTTAGTTATCTAACTTAGGTCATATTAATTCCTTCCTTTGGCTGCAATTATAGATGAGATGTTTTCTTCCTTTGTGCGATCTAACTTCCTCTTTCTAGACAACAATTACTTATTTCTTGGATAATGTTAGCCCCCTTATTTTCTTCTTTCTTGTATAGTGATAATACTCCTCATTGATCTGTGTAATAATGAGAGGGGAATATGCTGATCTATTTATAAGACCTTAAAGAGTTATTTGTCACTTATCTAATGTAATAATCTTGTAGCAATGATGACTAGTGATGGTCAGTCTGCAATACACTATTTTTGTTTCTGACATGGAAGAAAATACCACCATTGCATTTAATCTACCATTGCATTGATCTATCTACTAACAATTTAACCACGTGCAGAGCAATTCTATCAAAGCTGCACAAAAATGCTTTGATGCCAACAAAGTTGCTGATATTGACAGCGATTGTGATGAATTAGTGGACATGAATGTGGATCAACACAGTTATAGTTGTGGTAAAGTTGAGGTAATGTAATAGTTGTCAATTATCTATCCTAATCTTCATGCTTGAAATGTTATTTTAAACAAATAATTATAGATTTTGCATTTTTCCAGATGTAAGTTAATTTGTCACAATATTTATTAGCTATCTTCATTGCACAATTTAGAATTGTACTTATTTCTTGCCAAGGTTTACATACCATACCCTCTTCCAGCATATGACTTGTACTTGTTTTCTCTTTATTCTACTGTGCATATAGGGAAAGACTCTCTCAATAGACCTATCTATAAAGCTCCACAATTTGAGAAGGATGTTGATAGTGAACATGTTGAACTGGATGAGGATCTATATGATATTCAAAGAAGACTTCATGTTAAAAGCAAGGTGATTTTTATTTATTGTTGTCTATTTCATGGTATTTGTTTTAACACATGCAAGTAATATTTGAGCAAGTAATGGTTGTTTTATTATGTTAATAAGTCAAATGTTTACCTATGTGATAATTATTATGTTAATAAGTCACATAATTACCTATGCACCTTTTGTTTTTGCAGAAAAATATTCATGAACTCCAAGAAGGAGATAAAGTCAGAGTGTTGGATCCATTTGATAGTGTTGTTGTTGGTGTTGGGCGGATCCATTCACTATCTATCATACATGGAGAAAACTTGAAAGGAACGAGTGATGCAAATGTAGAACTTGTGAGGGTCACAAGTAATGTACCACTTGTTTATGAAGACAAACTAGATGGAGCAATCCATCTAAAAGAGAAAGAAGGATCCTTTGCACGGTGGCCAATAATTTTTTTGGAGAAAATGAATTAGTTGATGTTTATCATGCACTAGATACCAGACATTCATGGTGTATTTAATGAGTTGGAAACTCTTAATAACTTTGATATTTTTAGATATAATTATGTATACTCTCAACGTTGACATTTTATTACTTGATACATATTATATTTTAAAATTGCAGATTACCTTTCTTTCTCATGATGTTGAATATTGTTTGTATATGTTAATATATTTTTAATTTCTTTTATGGTTTACTTCAAGTTTAATATATGCCTTTTTTGCATTATTAAATTTATGTAATTTAATACATTATTTATATCACAACTAAATTTAATACCAATTAATGAGAACCAAAATATAATAGTGATTAAATATACTCTTAGTAGATGGAAACATAAGAGTGACAATGACTAAATATATTACCAATCGATATCAATTAATTGTTATCGTGATTAAATAAATGACTAATTATTAACAACGTTGACTAAATTAATGATTAAAATGATCAAATATACTACCAATGGATGGAAATTAGTTGATACAAATGACTAAATATATTACCAATCGATATCAATTAAGTGTTAACGTGATTAAAGAAATGACTAATTATTAACAACATTGACTAAATTAATGATTAAAATGATCAAATATACTACCAATGGATGGAAATTAGTTGATACAAATGATTAAATATATTACCAATTGACACAAATTAATGATTTTAATGATTAAATAAATGACTATCAAGATTAAATGAATGACCAATTAACAACAACAAATGACTAAATTAATGAGTAAAAATACTACCAAATTGATCATTCAAAACAATCAACAAATGACTAAAATTTGTTTAGTCACAAATTTGGTGGTGTTACAAATGACTAGCAATAAACTATTACTGGTCATGTGATCAAAATTGGTCATCTATATGTGATTTTTAGTAGTATTTTTAGTCTAATTTCGCTATTTTTGTACTAGTGTAACCTAGAGGTTTGTATGATTAACCAAAATCTTCTATTCAACAAGGATTACAATGGACCTGATAATTTCTCAAGGGCTGAATATAGATTGGATGCCAAAGATCATATTGATGAAGTGATGAGAATTGTCTATAAGGATGACATGTGTAATGCAACAAGGTTAAAAGTGTTACGTGATCAAAATCAAGTGTTCGATAGAGGAAAGGATTAATGTTCAATTTTGGGGGGCTTGGGGCCACCCAATTTTACTTCACATCAGATTAGTATGGATACTTGGTCTACTTCTCTAGAGATAGCTAGAATTTTGCTATGCTCACATGGAGCATACGTCCCCAGAAAGAGCCTGTTGGAGCTCTAAATTTTGGGCAAAATTTGGAGTTCTATATAGTGATAAAACCCTAAAAAATAGCCTCTTAAACTCCATTCCCATTAATTAATGATGGATTACATTAAATGGGATAAAATATTACATTAATTTTCAATTAAAAAGTTGAGATATTATGGAAGGAAGCTCTGTGACAAGAACAATCAAAATTCTATGATCAAAGCCTTCAGAAAATGCCTGAATTTCGACCTGCCGCAAAGATGATTTTGACAGAGGTAGAAGATGGTCAAATTTTAAAAATATAAAAAATACCCAATTCAGGAAATCAAATTTCCTATCTTTTATAAAAATCTTAGCTTTCCACAAGGTGTTTTGGTTTTTCAACCAAGCCCAAATCCAAAAGTTAGGTAGTTATTTTTTAGTTAGTTTATCATTTTTTCAAAACAATTTGTAATTAGGGTGTGTCTTTTCACCCTAAAGAGGTGTGAAAGCCACTCAAACATGTATATATACATAATGTAAAATGTAAAGAGAGGGAATACAATACAAGATATATTTTCATAGGATATAATTCGATCAAAACTACAATATGAACTCTAATGTACTATTTTTTTCAACATTAATAAAGATAAGTGCTCTTCTTTTTTATTTGTGGTTATAAGTTATATGTTTTCAATTAGTCTTTCAGATTACTCTATGAACCAGGGTATCCTACTGTGTTTTTCTATTTGATGCATTCATTTATGACTAATTTGTACAATTTGAATAATGGTAGCATGGTTTGAGAACCTATTGTTGTTTCCTTTCAAGCTCTTAAGTTGGGTTAAAAACCATAGGACCTATTGTATAAGTTGTTTTAAATTTTGTTTCAATAAAATCTTGTAGGGTGATGGTCTCTCTTTATAGGAGTGAGTTACCTTAAAACTATCTCTAATTGTACGTAGGATTGAAAGTTTTATGACTCTATAGCCCAAGTATTTAGAAGGCACTGATCTAACTATAATTTGGAAATTGTCATTTGGTTCATACTTTGTGGTTTGTAGATTATATAATCATTATTTCAAAAATATTACTTTTGAGTCCTTAGTTTAATCCACTTTAGTCAAGATTTATAAAATAGAGATTATTAGAGGATTTTTTTCTTTCCTCCAAGGATCATTCACCACCTTGGGAGGAACTTTGTTTATTTATGTATGCAGTTGTGAAACATAGAGAATTTGATAGTTTAAAGTGAATTTAGGCCTACCAGCCTTGGCTTGATTAAGCTATAATTTAGAGGTATTAGTGTGTACTTGTCAGTTGGCCAAAAGTGATCCATCATTTTTGGGCACCAAAACCTCTTACCATACAGGGTGTGTTATTACCCATCTTAACTGATCCTCCATCATATTCTTCAAGTTGATCAAATTTGTCCTCATCACCAGTCATGTGATGTGTACAACCACTGTATATGATCCATGTATTATGTTTGTTAACTCTAGAGATCAGTGTTGTTTGTACATGTTTTTCTTCTTCCTTGGAGTCATCTTTCATAGCCACAAATACAACTTCTACATCATCATCAGAATCAGATTCAAATTCATTATCTTTAGCTATGTAACATACCTTTTTTTCTTTGTCATTGATGTCTCGGTTATCTCTGTTGTTTCAGTATCTCCTGTTGACTCTCCTACCATAGCTTCCTTTGGATCAGTCTTTGGATCTTTCATTATCTTTGTTATGTGGACATCTAGCAGAAATGTTTCCAGCCTTTTTATAGTTAAAGCATGCTAAAGGTAGCTTACCTCTATACCTTCCTTTACCTTTAGGTAACCTTCTGGCCATAAGAGCTTTAAGTTCATCAAGCTTTAGGTAACCTTCTGGCCACTAGACTTACCAATCTTCAGAGAAGACATGAAAGAAGACTCAATAGTCTTTACAATAATGTTGTCAAAGTTATTCAATTCAAAGGTTGTAAGTTTACCAATCAGATTGTCAAGTGTAAGTACATTACCAGATGCATACCTTGTTTCATGAATAGCATATATTATGATTGTGTAAACTGACAATAAGGTTTTGAGTACTTTTCTTACTACTATCTGTTCACTAATAACTCCATCAGATGCTATAATAGCATGTACTACCTCTTTCAGTCTATTTGTGTATTCCAAAATATTCTCACCTTCCTTCATCTTCATATCATCAAATCTGCCCTTTAAGATTTTTGCTTTGTCTCTTTTGACATTCACATCTCCACTATAAACTTGAGAAAGTTTATCCCACATGGCTTTTGCAGTAGTGCAACTTTTAATATCTTCAAATTCAGCATCGGTACAGGAAGCAACAATCTCCATCATAGTAACATTGTGTTCATTCCTATCTTTCAGTTGATCAAGTGTAAGGGGACCAGGGGTCGGTTCTATGTAGCCATTCTCCATCAATTCTAGTGCAAAATTCCCAATTCTAGATATGTGCAACTTCATTTGGCTTTGCCATAATGTGAAGTTCCCTTTGTTTAGCTTTGGCACTTCCCTCTTATACATTTTGAGATCTTCGTACTAAAATCCTTAAAACTCTGTTCCAAGCAACCAATGCTCTGATACTAATTTTTAGAATAACTGAGAGGGGGGTGAATCAGTTATCCAGTGTCCCAATACAAAATGTATAATCCAAAAACAAATACTTAAAACTTTTGTTGCTCAGTAACTTAAAATATTGTACTGTCTATGCTTTTACTAATTACCAGTCTAAAACATATAGTAGTTACTGATCAAATCAAATATGCAACATGTAAATATGACATCAGATAAACATCACAATCAACACATAACACAATAAATTTAACATGGAAACCCCGTGAAGGGAAAAACCACCCGCGACCGGCAAGCTAAAAATATTCACTCTTCTAAAGTGAGGTTAGTGAAGACCCAACCCTGTTAAGGGTTACAAACACACTGTTAGGTGTAACCTTGTTAGAGGATTTAGGACCAACCATTATTGTCCAACAAGCAGTCACTCTAGGGTTGACAAGATAAAAATGTTCATTCTATGAATGATACATAATAAGATTTTATTAGTCCACTTGATTAAGAGATTTGACCGTGTACAATTGTTAAATATGTAGTAGTAGGTGATATGATCTATTAAAACTTTAATTGCAGATATACAAATTAGTATTTAGCTAATACAAATCTTTCTAATCAATGTAACATTCCTGATTCAATAATATATCAGCTTACTGTCCGTTGGTAATTACTCTTTGTCACTTAGTAATGCTCTGTATTAGGGTTCTCCTTAACCAGTATGATCAAAATGCATGAAAACTTGTTCACGTAATGATTCTGTAGTTTCCTTTTCTTCTGGCATCACACTCACTTATGAAATCTCCAGTCTCTTATATAGACATGTAAACTATTTTCTTATGCTCCATTGGATTTTGCTGCTTAATCATCTTCATTGATTTTGCCTCTTAAACATACCTCATCACTTGTGTCAATAACACATTTGATTCACATCCTTTAGCTCTTTCCTAAATTTTTTCAGTCGTCTATTTGAGTAACGAACTTTATCTGT
This sequence comes from Chamaecyparis obtusa, assembly GCA_027943335.1. NCBI lineage: Eukaryota > Viridiplantae > Streptophyta > Pinopsida > Cupressales > Cupressaceae > Chamaecyparis > Chamaecyparis obtusa. The sequence continues at coordinate 1,079,459 of BSBK01001897.1, read as the reverse complement.
TACCTCGAAATCATACACTTTCCAGCTCATCAATTCTTATCAGCTGAACTAGTCATTTAGTTCATTATGTTCTACTCAGTTAACAAAGAAATGTGTCAGTGAACACAAGATCAGTTTACACTATGCTCGATATACACTACACTCCATTAGTGCATACTGAAATGTTTCATCAACTGACAACACTGCTTTGTGTCTTTATACTCTTTTCCTCATCATAGATGAATGCAAAATAATCAAGTCAGTATCATAAGGTCATAGACTCATCAACAAGTTACTCAATGTATTCTTTGTCCTCATCTGTCATATCCATCTTCCTCATGTAGATATTTATGTTCTTCATCTCTTTCACTCCTTTTCTACAGATGTTTCGGTATAGTAACTTACAAGATAAGTTCTGTCAAACTAGTTGACATCAATGACAACGTAATACTGATTTAATCATCTTACATATCTAATCAATTAGCTCAGTGATATCTAATCATAGATTCTTCAATTAGGTTCTAAATAAGTTGTAGTTCATCAGCAAGACTATGCATTTTTCTTTCCATAGGGCTAAAAGGTCTTAATTCCGCTTGTGGAACTACAAGTGTAGTCATGAATAGAGACCCTTAATAAGAACCTAGGATTTAGAGGTTGACCATTTTGGCTATGTGACTTCCTTTGTGCAAGGATTGATCCAAGTGGATTACCTAGATCAACCTAGGACACTCGCCATATGTGTTCACTTGGGTTCTAAAGCTTGAATATGGCAATACAGAAAGGCATGTGATTTGATCACCATTCTTCTCCAATTGATCCATAACTTGCATAGTCCTAGGGAAAGCTATTCAACCACCTAACCATGGGGCTAAGAACATCAAGTTGTGGGAAAAGGTTGAAGCACTACCCTCTTGACCTTAGGTAGAAATTTCTTGATGTGTCTTCAATTTGTGCAAGACTAGTGGAGATTATTTGAATATACACATTATGGTTCTATTCATGGAGTTCTCCTTTGAGACGTCACAAATCTTTGTATCATGAAAGGTTTCTTTGTCCCTTGCTTGATTTTTTTAAGACTACTCTGTGTGACACAACTACTTTGAAAACACCAAACTTGTTAAAATTGTTACTATACATCTTCATTCTTGTTAGAATTAATCTTTCCTTGGTGTTTTATTATAAACCAAGGTATTTTATTTTTCTTATGTAAGTAGGAGATTCCTATAGAATCCCTACAAGTTATTTTGTCCTCTTCTTCCATGTGTGAGGACATATTTCTTTTTTGTATTTTCTTTTTCTTAGATTCCTCCTTAAGAGGAAATAGCACAAGTGGCACACACATTATGAATGTGGTTCACATGCACATGGGAGTTACATTCTACTCCTTTCCTCTCATCTCTTCTTAAGAGATGCTTCTCTTCTCTTTTCTAAAGGCATTCTCTAGCAACACATAGTTTTCTCATTCTCTCTTGAAGCATTGTATGAGCATTTTGCTCTCACTCTATTTTTCTCTCTCTCTCTCTCTCTTAGGCCTTTTTGGCCCATTCATAATAATATCACGGGGGTTTTTTTACGCTTTTCCCCCTTCAAAATATTGTCTCATTGTTGGTGAATGCTTCTAGTTTTGGTTATCTCATGGTATGATTTTCCTCACACTTTGCTCATTAGATTAAACTAGATCTCTTGCTCTTTCCTACAATTTCTTACATGGTATCAGAGCAGGTGTTTAATCTTTGTTTGAGTGTACAGGTGGAGGAACTACCATTTTTTGAAGCACTCCATTTGGAGACTATTGAGAGAGTATTATTTGGGTTCTAACATCTTGTGTTGCAGGTTGTCCTTCAAAATTTTGGAAATTTTTTTTTCCCTCTCCTTATTATCCTATTCATTAGTTGATTTGTTTGAGAAAAAAAAATCCTGTTTATTCTTATAATTTTTTTGTAATTTTTAGTTGAAGAGAAAAAAAAAAATGTCTCTTTTTGTTGTTTTTTAAAAAAAGTTAAAAATTCAATATAAAAAATAACCCTCTTTTATTGTTCTTTAGTGCATGTTATTTTTTAAAAAAATTATAATTCAAACATTTAATTTTTTGTAATTTTTAACATATATAATTTTATACTTTTAAAAATAATAATAATAATTATTTGTTTCTTTTAAAAATAAAATATAAAAAATTAATTTCTTCCAAATCATTTTCCCGCCCACCCTTACTCTAACAGCATATTCTTTTTAAATAATATCTACCCCTAACCCCTAACCCGCTACCCTAATCCCTAACCCGCTACCCAACCCCACCCAAGCGCATTAAAAACCCAAGCGCATTTTTTCCTATATCCCATCACCTAACCGTGCGCTCTGCTCGCAGTTTTTGTTTTGTGCGGTCTCCGCCAACCCTTCTCTGCTTCAGTTCTCTGCTCGCTGTCCTTTTCGTTCACCTTTGCCGCTCCCTCACCGCTCGCTGTGTTGTTGGATTTGTGCGCCGCTCGCGCTCTCTGCCAGTCTTCCGCGCCTCCTTTCCCTTCGTTTCGGCTTGTGGCGTCCTCTCGGCTTGAGGCGTCCGTGCTCTCGGCGGTTTCCTACGCCGTACTAAGGTGGTTTCCTACGATGTACGTGGGCTTAGTGTGCCTTGTCCCATCCTGTACGCGCACCCATTTCGAGGTTCTTGATCGCACCGGCGTCCTCTTTGCATACGACAGGTACTTCCCCCTTGTTTAACCTTTGTTTATTTTGTTAATTTTTTTATTTATAAATATCTTTTATTTAGTTTGTATAAGTGTTATTTAGTTTGTTTGGTTTTATTTATTAATAAAGTTGTTTATTGTGTTTAGTTGTTTTTTATTTAGTTTTCTTAAAAAGTTTTATATAGTTTTTATATAGTCTTTATAGTTTTTTATATTAAGTTTTATATTTTACATAGTTTTTAAGTTTCTCTAAGTTTTTGCATGTTTATATTTAGGCCTTTGTTTTGATTATTTTTATATATTTAAAAATTATTGTTTTCTAACCCCATTGCTTTTTTGTAGATCTGGATTATTAAGTTTCTTTTATCTTTTTTTGAGATTAAGATTTACATCAATATATTCTAACCTCTTTTTTACAGGATTATTTTGCAGTTTTTTTCTAACCCTCTTTGTATGCAGGTTTCTCTCTCATCCTATTCATTTGTTTTGCAGGGACTCAACATTGTTTCTGTTATTCTAATCTTTTTTGCAGGATCTGCTTTATTTCTTTTTTATTATCTTCTTTCTAATAGTTGCATGCAAGTTATATTCATCTTCAAATCTTTTGTTGCAGGGGTCAAGCTATTTTACTTAACGTGTTTGTGCAGATCCGGGCTTTTAAAGTTTTCTTCACTTTCTAACCTTGTTGCATGCAGGATTTTCTTAACCAATTTTTTTGTTGAAAGTTTTTTTTGTTCTAATCCATTGCATGCAGATCTAACCTTTTTTTTGCAGTTCTCTTTTTTAATTTTTTTATCTTTCCATTTAATCAACTCACCTTAATAATCCGGTTCAATTTAGCTCACTTTTTTTGGTTAATTAATCTTAATCCATCAGATTCATTATCTTATATCATTTGCATGTTTGAACCATTTCATTTTCATTTAATCTATTGGTCTAAATAAATCTGATCCATCTGTATTTTGTATTTAATCTTTACTAATCTCATTTGGGTTAATTAATCCATTTTAATCAATCAAACCTTGGATTAACTTGTATGCTTAATCACCCTAATCTGGTTTACTCAATCTTAATTCTGTATTAATCTATTTTTTGTTACTTCATTTTACTCTAAGTTATCTAATTTATGTTTCTTAAGGCAATCTGTTTTATTTAGTCACCCATCTCAGATTTTGCATGCAAGTACTTTGCATGTCAGAATCTGTCATCTAGGGTGCTCAGTCACTTCTGTTTTTGTTTGGTTCACTCTCTTAGCAACCTTCAGTGTGTCTGTCTCTCTTTCTACAATCATGTCGACTCTAATGCCAGAAATTAAATTAACTAGTTCAAATTATCATGCTTGGGCTGTTCATATGGCTTTTATTTTTTGTTTTAGACACCTTTATGATATTGTTACTAATGTCACCCCCAAACCAGCCTCTACTGCCTCTCAAGCTGACCAGGATAACTGGAAAGCCAAAAATGAGGAAGCATTAGGGTTGATTGGTATATCTCTAAATCCTGAATTATATGTTTTAATTTCTAGTTGTGATGAAGCCCATGAGGCTTGGAATATTCTTAAGAATACTTATGATAGTGCAGATGAAGCTAGAAAAATTCAACTTGAAGATCAGTTAGAAGATCTTAGATATTCTGATTTTAATTCTGTTGATGATTTTCTGTTAAAATTTGATTCTATCCGTTCCTTGCTTTCTGGTCTTAATGTTACTTTAACTGATGTTCGTATTATTCACATTATCATTAGAAAATGTTTACCACGTTAGTTCCAAAAATTCATTACAAATATTTACTCTCAGTTAGCAATTCTGTCTTTAGCTAATCAACTTACTTATTCTATTTTTCAAACCATGTTAAGGCAAGAAGAAGCAAAATTAATTCAGTTTGGTATACTTAGAGTTAACGATTTGGCTTATGTTTCTAAAACTCAAAATAGACCTAATAATACTAATCACAACAATCAAACTAATCACCAATCTAACAACAATAATTATAGACAACAATCTAATAATTTTTACAACTCTAGGACTTCAAACCCTGTTCATAATAGTCAATCTACTAACTTCACCAGAAGATCACATTACACTTACTGTGGTAAGGATGGACATATAACTCAAAACTATTTTAAAAAATAGAGGGATCAATCCTCTGCTCAGAATAATTCTGTTGAAAAATCTAATGGACCTCAAACTCGTCATGCTTTTACTGTTTCCTTTAATGCTGCTAAACCTCTATAATGGATTATTGATAGTGGTGCATCTCAACATGTTACTTCTAATAAAGATGTGTTTGATTTTATTGAACCTGATACATCTAACATTCCAATTCAATTAGCTAATCCATGATAGTTGCAAAGTTGAAGGTATAGGAGATGTGTCTGTTCCAAATGGTAAATTGCATAATGTTCTTTATGTGCCTGAATTGAAAACTAATTTGATTTCTGTTCCTCAACTCTGTCAAGAATATAAGATTGAATTTCATAAAACTGATTGTCATATTATTGACCCTAAGAATGATCATATTGTTGCAAATGCAAAGTTAGATCAAGATAATCTCTTTAAGTTTTATTCCTTTGCTTCATCTAGACATTCTTTGCATGCTAATATTGATTTTAACATATGGCATGAACGCTTAGGTCATTTAAATTTTGATTACATTACTTTAATGCAAAAGGAAAACATGGTTCTTGGCTTGCCTAAATTTTCTCCTACTAAGTTTATTTGCAATGGTTGTATGGGTGGAAAAATGCATAGAGAACCTTTTCCTCATGCTTCATCTTGGTGTGCTAATAATAAACTTGTTCTTATTCATAGTGATTTGCTTGGACCTCTGGAACATACTTCAATTCAAGGCTCTAAGTATGCTTTAACTTTTGTTGATGATTTCTCACGTAGAACTTGGATTTATTTTTTGCATAGTAAAGATCAAGTGCTTGACACCTTTGCTGAATTTCATGTTTATGTGGAAAGACAAAGTGGTTGCAAAATTCAAATCCTTAGAACAGATAATGGTACTGAATATATTAATCATTCTTTTCATTCTTACTTAAAGTCATTTGGTATAAAACATGAACTTACTGTTCCTTATACACCAGAACAGAATGGTGTGGCAGAACATAAGCATAGGACTATAGTTGAAATGGCTAGATGTCTTTTGCATGCTAAAAATATGGATTATAAATTTTGGGCTGAAGCTATGGCTTGTGCAACTTATCTTCTTAATAGAACTCCTACTAAAGCTTTAAAAAATAAAACACTTGAAGAAGCTTGGTCAGGTAGAAAACCAAACTTAGCTCATTTAAGGATTTTTGGTTCAATTGCTTATGTTCATACTCCAAAATAGAAAAGAAAAAAACTGGACCCTAAATCCACACCACATATATTTGTTGGCTATGATGAAAATATTAAAGGTTATAGAGTTTACAATCCTCAGTCTAACAAAGTTCATGTTGGTAGAGATGTATGTATTGCTGAAAATGGTGTTCATGACTGTTCTCAAGTTCAAGATTCTGATTTTGATAAAGGTAAAATTGTTCTTGTGGAGGACCAACCTCCTTCTCTAAACCCTACTCAAAATGAATCTATTTCTGTTTCTCTAAATATTAAAAATGGAGACAATGACATTAATGAAACTATTCTTTCAACTCCTCATGGTTCTAATGTTACTCCTGATTGTCCTAGTAGTGAATCTGTTAATTCAAAACAACATCCTAAATGGTTCAAAAATTTGGTTAATGATACTGATGATTACATTACTAGAATGGGAGGACTTAAACCTAGAAGAATAAACTACTGCAATTATGCTTTGATGTCTAAAGTTATGAATTCTCAAGATCCTCAAACTTTTAATGAAGCTAAAACTCAACCACATTGGCAAACTGCTATGCAAGAAGAATATGACACTTTGATTGCTAATAACACTTGGGATCTTGTTCCCTTACCTCAAGGTAAAAATTTAGTTTCATGTAAATGGTTGTATAAAACTAAGGTTAATTCTGACAATGAAATAACTAAATATAAAGCTAGATTAGTTGCTAGAGGATTTTCTCAAGTTGAAGGTTTAGATTATACTGAAACTTTTGCTCCAGTAGCTAAGATGCCTACTATTAAAGTAATTCTTGCTTTAGCTACTAAAATGCATTGGCCTATTCACCAAATGGATGTTAAAAGTGCTTTTCTTAATGGAGATTTGCATGAAGAAATTTACATGGCACAACCACCAGGCTTTATTCAAACAGGTAATAAAATATTGTGTGCAAACTTAAGAAATCAATTTATGGCTTAAAACAATCTCCTAGGGAATGGTATGCTAAGATTAATGCTTTCTTTCTTTCTCAAGGTTATCAAAGAAGTCAAAATGATCCTAACCTTTACATTAAGCATTGTGATGGTGAAATTATCATTATTATCTTATATGTAGATGATCTTATTCTTACTTCTAGTTCCACACCCTTGATTTCAGACATTAAGTTTCAACTTAATCACACATTTCAAATGACTGATTTAGGAATTTTACATTATTTTTTAGGAATGCAATTTTGGCAAACAAAAAATGGTATTTATGTTTCTAAAACTAAATATGCTCAAGATTTATTACATAGATTTGATTTGATTAATGCTAATGCGGTTTCTATACCTTGTGATTTAGGCACTAAATTAGAAGTTGATACTATGACTCCCTATGTTGATGCTACTTATTATAGACAACTAGTAGGAAGTTTAATTTATTTAACTCTTACTAGACCTGATATTTCTTTTAGTGTTGGATTAGTCTCTAGATTTATGTCTAAACCTCAACAAACTCATTTGAAAGCTGCAAAAAGAATCTTACGGTACATAAAAGGTACTTCACAGTATGCTCTATATTTTGATAATACTACTGATTTTAGACTTAAAGGTTATACTGATTCAGATCTAGGAGGAGATCCCAATGATGGGAAATCCACTAGTGGTTATTGTTTTCTTCTTGGTTCAGGTGCAATTTCATGGAAAAGTAAAAAGAAACAATCTGTTTCTCTATGTTCTACTAAAGAAAAATATAAAGGCTGTACTACAGCAGCAAAAGAAGCTCTTTGGCTTAGAAGATTACTTGCAGATTTGGGTCTACCTCAAGAGGAACCTACACCTTTGTTTTGTGATAACCAAAGTGCAATAGCTCTAGCAAAGAATCTAGTTTACCATGCAAGATCCAAGCACATTGCTCTTCATCGTCACTTCATTAGAGAACACATTCACAACCAGCAAGTCTCTCTTCTTTTCTGCCCAGGCCAACATCAAGTTGCTGACATCCTCACAAAGCCTCTTCCAAGAGAAAAGTTTGAAATTCATTGTAAAAATATGGGTTTGATACCCTTTGATTGTAAACCCCCAAGTAAAGATTAAAGGGGGGTGTTAGAATTAATCTTTCCTTGGTGTTTTATTATAAACCAAGGTATTTTATTTTTCTTATGTAAGTAGGAGATTCCTATAGAATCCCTACAAGTTATTTTGTCCTCTTCTGCCATGTGTGAGGACATATTTCTTTTTTGTATTTTCTTTTTCTTAGATTCCTCCTTAAGAGGAAATAGCACAAGTGGCACACACATTATGAATGTGGTTCACATGCACATGGGAGTTACATTCTACTCCTTTCCTCTCATCTCTTCTTAAGAGATGCTTCTCTTCTCTTTTCTAAAGGCATTCTCTAGCAACACATAGTTTTCTCATTCTCTCTTGAAGCATTATATGAGCATTTTGCTCTCACTCTATTTTTCTCTCTCTCTCTCTCTTAGGCCTTTTTGGCCCATTCATAATAATATCACGGGGTTTTTTTTACTATTTTCCCCCTTCAAAATATTGTCTCATTGTTGGTGAATGCTTCTAGTTTTGGTTATCTCATGGTATGATTTTCCTCACACTTTTCTCATTAGATTAAACTAGATCTCTTGCTCTTTCCTACAATTTCTTACAATTCTGCTGAATTAGTACAAATAACTGATCAAAATAAGGATTTCAAGTCAAACTTGTTCCTTCATTATTTTCTAATTAAATGGCATCTACCTTTAGTGAGAAATATCACACAACAATTTGAAGTGTCATATGTAGTGCTATGAAGTATCACCCCACTACACTGGGGTATATCATCCCACCTATATATGAAGTATTGCATGACCCTAAATTATCATCCTAGTTCATGAGGGTATGTCATATGGATTTTATCTCCTGCTTAAGTGTCACCTGGTTATTTGAGGTTTATCGCCCAAATCCTGATCTGAGTAGGCTTGGTCCAAATTTTCTCTTAGCTGGTTTAGGGAGCTTAAATTTGACTCTTTTTTATCTCTTAGTCAAAATTGACATAATATGAGCTATTTTAGCTGAAAAGGATTATTTAGATTCCTTGGTTATGTTCTTAACTAGTAGAGTTGTTCAATTGTCTAGTTTCTCTTTGTTATCTTATCTTATCTTGACTTTATCTTTTGGCTCAAGTCACATGTTTCATAGCTAGGGATCTTACCCATAGTTTGGGAACTTTGTGAAAAGTCATCTTGATCTATCTCTTTTATTCTCTTTTCTTTCTTTTGGACAAGTGAACACATTTCTTTTCTAGGATAGACATCAATTCATTTTCTCTCATATTAATTGGCTCTTTACACTCTAATTCATGCCAATAAAAACTAGATACCAAATTGATCAAGGAAAGGAACCACTAGTTGGTTTTGATGAATTATGCTTTCCCACTAGGAATCAGTTTCATCATGACAAAGTCTCTCAAGTTATCTTTGAGAATGGAGAGGAGGATACCAAAATTTTCTTTGATCCTTTTGGAGGAACCTTTGATAGCACTTGCGAAACACCTATAGCCTCATCAAAAACTAAAAATAGTCTATCTTTCACCATGTCTAGAGAAGAGCATAATAAGTGATTTAATGAGATTTTTGAGAAAAATGAAAGATTAAGACGAATGGAATTAGAAAGAAAAGTCTACATGGAAGAATGAGCAGCTCGATTGGCTAAACAATTTAACAAAAATGGAAATAATGGAAATAATTCACCTACAAGATCACCTCCAAGATCTCGACACAATGGATGTGACTCACCTCTGAGATCTTCACATTCTCGAACAGGGAATACGGATTAGGAAATCATTGAAGAAGAACTCTTGAATTTTCAACAAGATGATCATTACCAAAATCTTATGTTAAAGACATTAGAGAAAAATGGTGACCAATACTTTTTACATCTAGACTTTAGAGGATTAAAGCTTCCACATGACTTTGATGTTGATGGGTTAATTTGGAAAAGAGAACCCTTGGAACTAGAGGTTACTAGGAAAGAAATACAAAGTTAGAGAGATGAAATATCAAACTTAAGAAAAGAGACATTGAACCTTAACCATCATTTTCAATGGATTATATATGCGAGTTACCTTTTGATAAGAGTTTATATATGATGTCTTTTCTGAGGGATATTGAGATTCCTAAATTTCAAAAATAGGATAGGAATGGAGATCCACATGATCATGTGAGACATTTTTATGTGCTAAGTATGGATTTCATGTATGATAACACCTATCTTATGAGACTCTTAGCTAGGAGTCTAAGTGGCCAAGCCATGGAATTTTTTACAAAGATTACTCCTCCACTTAAGTCTTTTGATGAACTTATGCAAATATTTATACAACACTATTCTTATAATATTCAACATCTAGTAACTATGCTTGAATTATGTAATATCAAGAAAAAGCAAGGTGAACCCTTTTTCACATTCTTGTAAGGATGGAGAAAATTGCATTGAATATATCCATGACAACTCTCTAAAAATTAAAATATTGACATATTTTTTGATAATCTTTTTCTTGAATTACACTATGATCTTAGAAAATAAGTTTTCTTCAATTTTAATGACATGATTGAAAATGCCTTTCACATAGAAGATGTCTTGGCCAAGAAATGTGAAATCACTTTGAGAAAAGAGAAATAAAATGCTAACAATGGGTACAACAAAGATAAGAACAAGCCTTGGAAAAAATAAGCATATGGTTAATGAAGGTGTTGTTGATGAACCTAAGTCTAAGGAGCCCATCTTCAACTTGGTCGGTACCATCTTAACAGCTTGACAACAAGAGGCTACAAAGCTTGATAATTCTAACAATACTAGAACTCCATGGGCACCTAATATGAAGCATGATTTTACACCTTTGGGTGACTCATATGATGTAATACTCAAGACATTTCTTTCCAACAAAATTATCACATTACTAGAATTTTCTAAGTAACCCGAGGTGAAGCCTAAATGGTGGAATGATTTCATTGCATTATTGTGAATATCACAATGTATCATCTTAAAATGGAAGCACTTCCATGTTAAGAAAGTTTATCCCTCAGAGTAAGTAGTTTGGGGTCATGTTGAATGTCTTGAATGGGTACTTGACTTGGACCTGGCTTTTTCCCCTATTCTGCCCCATTTTCCACTTCTTCCTAGTATTTTCTTGGCATATTGGACTGTGAACCTAAGATTCTTGACCTCAGGTTCAAGTTTGACCTCTTAGGTCAAGGTTGACCTCAAACCTGACCTAGGTTAGGGATGACCTCGACCCTGACCTAGGTTAAGGTTGACCTCATCCTTGACCGTAGGGTCTGGGATCCTCGGGGTTAGCTTCTGGTTTCAGGATTTCATCAAAATCTTATCTTTTCCCTCTTTGGGACCACTATTTCTTGGATTAAGTGTCAAATTGTTAAATTAATATTTGAGGTGGACCTTTCTTGATATTTGTATAGGAATCCTAATTTATTATTGGAGATTAGCCTTTCTCAAATTTTGTGATTAATGCTCAAATTAACTTTGGGGTTGGCCTTACCTCAAATTTTGTGACAAGGCTCTTAAATAATTATTTTATTTCTATATTAAGGGTGGTCCCTTCCTAGAGTTTTGTGTCAAGACTTTAATTTAATTTCCTCTCCATGTGCACCTCTCTAGAGTTTTGTGCCATGGGCCCTTAATTATTGTTTTCTACGAGGCTCCTCTTGTGCCCTAGATCACTATAAAAGGGAGCCTTCCTCTCTCATTTTCAACATCTCATCTCACAATCTCTCAAGCTCTCAAGAAAGAAGATCAAGCATTCAAGCATTCAAGCCTTCAAGAATTCAAGATCCAATTCATCAAGGAGATCCATTAGTAGCCATTGAAGGATTCCAGCTCTATGGAGCTCTCTTGTTGAAGATTCCTCCATTTCCATTCAAGCCTCTTCTTATTCCAAGATCCATTCAAGATTGGTGTTGAATATCTAAAGACAATTGATTGGAGACATCCTACATTTGATTCTACATTCATCCATTCTTGTGGATTCATGGATTTGAATCCTCCACAAGGGTTTCAACTCAAGCAAGGTGAATTGTTCCATTTACTTTGTTTATTCTAGAAATTTCAATTCAATTTTAAGGTTAATTCCTAAATTTGGCTTTGATTAGGGCAAACTCCTCCCCCCCAACAAACAAAACCATTTACCTTGTAGGTATAGGTGTGGGACAGTGAATTAAAGTACAAATTTGGATACCCTTTTCACCGAACTTTTGAGTTCTGTGAACAAAGTCAAAGTCGACCTTCAAAATCCTGAGGTTGTCCTTGACCTTTTATGAGGGTCAAAGATGACCTAATCTCATCTAAAAAAAATATTTCTCAATTTTTTAGATCTCGTAGTTTCAGCTAATAATTGTTAAAATCAATAGTTTTTTAGACCGTTTGATAGGGTTTTCAGCCCATTATTTTTTAGAGGTAAGTACCTTTATTTCTTAATTTCAACATTAGTCATCTACATTTACTTTCCATATCAATACAATTCCATGTAAGTATAAAATATTGGCTTTGGGGTCTCTTTTATGTGCAAACCATTGTTCTAGGACCTCATCCACATTTTATCCTTTACATTTTGGTGAACCTGACATACTTACCCCTTTCTTTTGTGGATTTAGATGCCCTATTGTGTTAGATCTCCCTTTGTATTATCTTGTGTGTTCACCTTCACTTATACATTTTGGTGAACCCACGATAGACAACTCTTTGTTTTTGGCGTTAGATTTGCATTTTGTGTTAGATCTTACAATAAAAGTAGATTTCCTTTATGCTCTTGCTTTTATATTTCAAAAATACAAAAAAATTTTTTGCAAAATTTCTTCAAAAATACAAAACCATTTACATTGCTTCGTGGAATTAGATGCCCTATTGTGTTTCATTTTCATTTGAATGCATTTGGATCTATTTTCTATGTATTTCTTTATTTATTATCATGTTGCATAAGTTGTTTCAAACATTTTCCAAAACTTTTGGGATTTCACAACATCCTCCTCTTACCTTACCTTTTTATGGCATTACACCTAGAAAGACTTCATTTAGTACATATGATCTCCGTCATATTTCTCTTTATGGAGATAAGTTGAAGATTGATGTTAACTCTCCTCCTAATGAGCCCACTTTACCTTCTTTCCCCTCTAGGGATCAAGATTTAGTGATTTATGGCGATCCTACAATGTGCTTTATTGATAGGGATGATAATCCTCCTATTTGGGATAAACCTTTGGATTTGGATGTTGATTACTCTCTTCCTCATGAAACCATTGTGGATGATCCCTTGGACAAATAAATTTATTTATCCCCTCCTCATGAAGACACTTTGATACAAGAGGGTGACATATTCATACATGATGATAACTCTTTTTCTAAAACACACTCCCCTCATGTAGACATTTTAGTGAAAGAAGATGACATTATAGATCCTTTACCTCCATTTTGGATTCCTTCTAATGATGAGGCATTATTGGAGAATGATATGAATTCCCTTGATTCTCTCCCTCTTAGTGATGATCTTATGGAGAATCAAGATCCTACTTCATCTCCTCCTAGGATGTCTTCTCTTCTTCCTTCTTGTGAATCTATTTGTAGTGTTGAGATAACTAACATGGTTTATCCTAAATGCTTGTTGACTGTCAAAGGTTGTCCTTGCATTACTATGAAAGGTAAACCTATGGATTCTTTCAATGATCAAGATTCAATAGCTCACACATATTGTACAAGGAATAACCCTCAACCTAATCTGGTGGTTTCTACTTCCTTGCCACCTTCTCAACCTATTCTTCCTCCTCCACCCTATCTTCCTAGCAAGGAGTATGATTTGATAACCCAATTGCAAAATACTCCTACCAAGATTTCTTTATGGGAGCTTCTTCAAACATCACCTACCTACTATGAAGCCTTGTAAAAAGCTTTAGCAACTCTTTCTACTCCACCTCCTAATCATGAGAACATCAATAACTTCTTACAGTGTATGCATGTTACTTCGGGTCCTCCTAACATTGTATTTACTCAAAATGATTTACCTACTAAAGAAGTTCAAAATCATTATGATACTCTTATGGTTGTTATTTCTATCAATACAAGTATCATTCATAGGACCTTGATTGATAATGGATCTAGGCTTAATGTTTGTAGCATGCACATGCTCAAAGCAATTAACACTGATCTTTCAACTATTCAACCTGACAATGTTCCTATACATGGCTTTGATAACATTGCTAAGAACACTTTAGGAATCATTACCTTACCTATCAAAGTAGGACCGGTCATCTTGAATACACTTATTCATGTTATGCCTAGACCTCTCAATTATAACCTTCTTTTCGGTAGACCTTGGTTGCATGAGATGCATGTCGTTCCTTCCACCCTTCATCGAAAATTCAAGTTTATATATAATAATGGGATGTATACACTTCATGCGGATGATGCGCCTAATCCTTGTATTAATATTAAAACTCACACTACTCATGTTCCTAATAGTAATCCTCCTTCCTCTAATGCTCTTCTTGATGATGATTGGGGAACCTTGGATTTTAGTCCTACCTTTATTGGAGAGTATAAGTTTAATGATCTTGATTTTATGAAGAAATAAAGAGAATTTGAACAATGAGTTTTTACTTCTACTTCTAATGCTCTTCATAATAACGTTGTTACTACTTCTACCCACAATAAATCTGTCAAACCTACTAATGATGACATAGTGACTAATGAAGTTCCATTGACTCCTTCTGATATGGCTTCTTATTATGGTCCTGGTTATCATTTCCTAGTTAAACAAGGATTTAATGCTCAAGGATGTGGTAAGCATAAACAAGGAATTCAAATGCCCTTACACACTGGGGGGCATGAGCATTCTTATGGATTGGGATTTAATCCTCGACAACAAATCAATGTTAACAACATCTCAAATAACACTTCAAAATATGATGAAACTATGAAGGAATTTGACCAAGAAGTTCTTTTTCCTAAACTCCTTCGTGCTAAGATGATTACTAGACCTAAACACAAAAAGAAACATAGTTCACACTTGAAGACTCTTCCTTTTTGTTTATATAATAGATTTCATTATCACTCTACTAATGAATGTCAAGCTTTACATTATAAGATTAGGCAGCTCATTGATAGTAAGGTTATTTATATATCATGTGGAAATGAGTTGTATTTCAATCTTGTTTTCTCTAAATAACATTTATGTTCCTATTATGGAACTCCAGATTATCTAAACAATGTTAGCCTAATCCTTGGGGGCTCGTTGTGTTGCATAGTGTTGTGAGAGATATAATAGGTCCCCTTCCTTATTTGTTCCTACACTTGGGGGGAAAGGATTTCATCTCCTTCTTTTCGATCTTTCCAGGATTCACCTCTTTCCTTGGTTAAGCAGTATCTATCTATTATGTGATATCCAATCATACATGAAATTTTTTGGTTTGCATTGAGGATCTTTGTCCTTGATCACAACCTATTTTGTTGTTTGACATTGGGTTTCCATGGTGGATAAATCTCTCACCTTGGAAACTGAACAGTGTGCTATCCCTCACAAGGGTTACTTTTTCATTTTTGCATGATATCTCTTTGCATTTGTCCCTTCCCTGGCCTCATAGGAGCTGTGACCTTCTTGGCTTGGACTGGGTGTTGTCTAGGGATATTGTCTTGATGCTAAAGATGGCTTTATCCTTGTTCTTTTCTTTCCTTAAAATGTCAAAATAGTATATTTTTTCCATATTAAGGAGGGGGGCATATATACGGCCTCCCTCGCTCTTTATTATGTATTATTGTTCTAACCTTTTGTTTTGCAATACACTAAATCTTGGAAGGTAACACACATAAGTTGCTAAATCCTGAAGGGACATGCATTTCCAATTTCAAATATGCTAAATCTTCTTAAGGTAATGCACATAAGTTGTGAAATCCTGAGGAGACACACATTTTTCAAAATTTTCAATATGCTAAATCTTTTGAAGGTAACACAGATAAGTTGCTAAATCCTGAGGAGACACACATTTTGTATTCCATGGTGATACAAGAAGGTGGATCCATGGGTTCTTTATAAAATTCATCAAAAGATGCATTACATACATGCACAAAGCCGCTAGAAGGTGCACAACATTATGGGGTGACTATCAAGTGTTTTCTTGGTGGGCCATCCTATCCTTTTTGTGGTTCACAGTCAGATACACACATCTTACTGGACGAGCTAGCCACTCCTCTCTTCCCTTTTCTATATTTTTCTAGTGATGTCTCTCTTATTACAATCTTGGAGTTGATGAAGACTCGAGTCCCTGGGGGCTTGACGATTCCTTTGTCCCTTTGATTTCAATAATGTTATCTTTTTTTTATGATCTCCTTTACCAAGAGTTTGCATTGAGTCCATACTCTTGCTAAAGTGGGGGCTTAATGTATCATCTTAAAATGGAAGCACTTCCATGTTAAGAATTTTTTTCTCTCTGAGTAAGTGGTTTGGGGTCATGTTGAATGCCTTGAATGGGTACTAAACTTGGACTTGGCTTTTTCCCTTGTTCTGCCCCATTTTCAACTTCTTCCTAGTATTTTCCTTGCATTTTGGACTGTGAACCTGAGATTCTTGACCTCAGGGTCAAGGTCGACCTCTTAGGCCAAGGTTGACCTCGACCCTGACCTAGCTCAGGGATGACCTCAACCTTGACCTAGTTCAAGGTCGACATCATCCTTGACCCTAGGGTCCGTGATCCTCGAGGTTAGCTTCCGGTTTTGGGATTTCATCAAAATCTTGTCTTTTCCCTCTTCGGGGCCACTATTTCTTGGATTAAGTGTTGAATTCTCAAATTAATATTTAAGGTGGACCTTTCTCAATATTTGTATAGGAATCCTAATTTATTATTGGAGATTAGCCTTTCTCAAATTTTGTGCCTAATGCTCAAATTAACTTTGGGGTTGGCCTTACCTCAAATTTTGTGACAAGGCTCTTAAATAATTATTTTATTTCTATATTAAGGGTGGTCCCCTCCTAGAGTTTTGTGTCAAGACTTTAATTTAATTTCCTCTCCATGTGCACCTCTCTAGAGTTTTGTGCCATGGGCCCTTAATTATTGTTTTCTATGAGGCCCCTCTTGTGCCCTAGATCACTATAAAAGGGAGCCTTCCTCTCTCATTTTTGACATCTCATCTCACAATCTCTCAAGCTCTCAAGCAAGAAGATCAAGAATTCAAGCATTCAAGATACAATTCATCAAGGAGATCCATTAGTAGCCATTAAAGGATTCAAGCTCTATGGAGCTCTCTTGTTTAAGATTCCTCCATTTCCATTCAAGCCTCTTCTTATTCCAAGATCCATTCAAGATTGGTGTTGAAGATCTAAAGACAATTGATTGGAGACATCCTACATTTGATTCTACATTCATCCATTCTTGTGGATTCAAGGATTTGAATCCTTCATAAGGGTTTCAACTCAAGCAAGGTGAATTGTTCAATTTACTTTGTTTATTCCAATAATTTCAATTCAATTTCAAGGTTAATTCCTAAATTGGGGTTTGACTAAGGAAAACCCCTCCCCCCCCAACCAAAAAAACCATTTTTTATTGTAGGTACAGGTGCAGGATAGAGAATTAAAGTACAAATTTGGATACCCTTTTCACCAAACTTTCAAGATCTGTGAACAAAGTCAAAGTCAACCTTCAAAATCCTGAGGTCATCCTTGACCTTTTATGAGGTTCAAAGATGACCTGGTCTCATCTCAAAAAAAGATTTATGGGTTTTTTAGATCTCACGGTTTCAATTTCGAGTCACAAAAATCAACAGTTTTTGAGACCATTTGACAGGGTTTTCAACTGATTCTTTTTCAGAGGTAAGTACCTTTATTTCTTAATTTCAACATTAGTCATCTACATTTAATTTCCATATCAATACAATTCCATGTAAGTATAAAATATTGGCTTTGGGGTCTCTTTTATGTGCAAACCATTATTCTAGGACCTCATCCACATTTTATCCTTTACACACAAGAACAAAGGACTTAAGACTGATAATTGCAGAAGACTAAAACATGTCATTTAGGACCTTATTGAGAATTGAAAAGTTGGAGTGGAAGGTCTTGTCAATAATTTTGATAAAAAATATTTTAAGGAACCACTCCCTAAATATGATAAATGAGAGGCATCAACATCTAAGAAAGACAAAGGGGCTAAGATCAACTACACCTACACAAAAAATGAAAATTTCATCAAAATTCTCAAACCAATGGATGAAAGTATTAACATGGTGAGAGATAATGGACCCAACTATGATTCAAATCTTGATGGGGTACCTAGGATCATCTTAAGAAGTATTAATCCTTTAATGCAACCCTGATCCTCTAGTGAGTCTTGTCACATGATAATTCTTAGGGGTGTGGAACCTCCTTCATCTAGGGAAAGTATCAATGCTATTGCCATAAGTCAACCCAAAGTTACGCTCAGAGGTCCAAACTCTTAAAAGAAAGAAAATCCCAAAGTGACAACCTCTTCTAAGAAAATCTCTACTTATAAAAAACCTAGCTACAATTTAGTGGATCAATTCCAACGAACTCCTACTGAAATTTTAATATTTGATTTACTAGAACTATCACCTACGCATAGGGAAATCTAAAAAAGGCTTTACGAGAAGCTAATGTCCCTAAGAATATTAACACTGATCAATTCCAAACTATGCTCAACCATATCGCCACTTCAAATTACCTTTCCTTTTCAGAGGAAGATGACAAATCCTTAATCCATCCATGTAATTTTGCCTTACACATTGAGATTCAAATCTATCGAGCCTAATTCATACATGTACTGATAGATAATAGCATTGAGTTGAATATCTATTCTTTAAATGTAATCAAGCAATTGGGATTATCTAGATTTATTATTGATTCCAAGAAGAAGATCACTATCAAGGCTTATGATGAAGTTGAAAGGTCCTCTAAAGGAGTAATTATGTTACCCATTCAGGTTGGTCATCCAATAGAAAAAGAGGGGATGTTCCAAGTCCTTTATATTCCTCTTACCTATAACATACTACTAGGGATACCTTGGATTCATGACATGAAAGCGGTCCTCTCTACTTATCACCAATGCATTAAATTCCCTTTCAATGGGATTGAGATATATATCCTAGGAGATCATTCCATGTCTATTAATGCACTTACCGCTAAGTCCTTGGTACAAAACAATAAGGTTACTGATGAAAATAAGACCACTCTTTTTGATTGTGAGAGAAAATTGAAATTGGTGAACCTTGGAATGGGAGAATATCGACTTGACTCTAATGCTACACTTCTAGTTTCCCCTCACTCTTATGGGAAACCCTTAGAAAATAATATACCTTCATCTTCTACCATGACAAGCTATGGTACTTTTTTCAATCCCTAGTACCCTTGGAGGATGAAAGAGAAGAACAAGCTATCAGAGAATGGATCTATAGAGGAAAAGAACCTGAAGAAATCATATTTAATGCTACAGCACCTCCTAAGAAATATGGAAAAGGATATGAGTTCTTAACTAAGATGGTTTATCCTGGTCATGGCCCTCTAAGTGACAAGAAACATGATCTCATTGAGCCTATGAACCATACTAATGGGAGAAAATATAAGGATAAGACTAGACTAGGATTTTCCGTTACACAACCATTTTTTGACCCATCTCTTGAAAATAGTGAATCTGAAGAAGAAACTTTGTCTGCTCCCATTTTTTATCAAGATGAAAACAATTTTTTTCCTTCTACTCCTATCCTTTGGAATGAATAAGGACCCTCACTTGAACATGATGATAAAACTTCTACATCTCACCACAGTGAAGAATCAAAAGTTGAGGATCCGAATAGGGAGCTTATTGGAAGAAACATGATGTGACTACTATAGAGAGACAAAGATATTCAAACACAAGAGCCTGAATGAGATTCTCTCTTAGTTGGGTCAATATAACTATGGATATATATTATTCATACCTATTTTAACAAAACCAAAGTGGTAGATGAGTCACATGTAGAGCCTGATGAGTTGAACTTAGATATCACTCTCATTTATTAAGTGGACAATGCTAGGAATTAGATCGATTTAGGTACTTTTGAAGGAGACCTTATAAGTTATGAATACCTTATTCCTAGATATTATCACCCTCATATTAATACCATGGAGCCCATCCCTTCCTTTCTACTTACATACCCTAATTTAGTTGATTGGTCACAACAAAACTTACAAACTTCATTACCTACCTTTTAAAATGACTATGAAATTTATTGTTACCTGAATGCCATTGAACATGTGGTCTCTTCCACCAGTGAACTAGAAAAAAGTATGAATGATACAGATATAAAGTACCTTAGTCAAAAAATAAAATGAAAAAGAATAGATGTTTAGATGGTGAAAACCACTTTGTGGTTGTATCAAAACCAAAAAATGTAAAAAAAAAGGTGTATCTGAGGGTGAAAACCTCTTTGAGGCACCCAAAGATGAGGTACTTGGTAGTCTGACCAATTATTTTAAAGAAATATTTGTAGTCTTAATAGAGCCCACACAAGCTATAAATCTTGGACAGTTGAAGCACCTTAGCTTATACATCTAGCTTATCAGGAGATACATATACCTGGAATGAAGAATGTGAAAAGAGTCTCTTACAAATCAAGGAATATTTAGCTAAACTCCAATTTTAATGCCTCCTATCCTAGGGAAACCTCTCATTTTGTTTATCTCAGCAAAAACTACATCCTTGGGGGAATTACTAGCACAACAAGTTGAAAATGGGAAATAAAGAGCTATATACTATATCAATAGAACATTGGTTTCTTATGAAATTAATTACAATAATATCAAGAAAGCTTTTCTTGTGGTGGTGTTTACATCTGAGAATCTCAAAAACTACATGTTGGAACACACTACATGACTTATCACCAAAATTGATCCCCAAAAATATTTTCTAAACAAAGCTACTCTTACTAGTTAGTTGGCTAAATAAATGATGATTATTTCCAAATTTGACATTGAATACATTGATTGTAAAGCTATAAAAGGATA
Source organism: Chamaecyparis obtusa (assembly GCA_027943335.1). NCBI lineage: Eukaryota > Viridiplantae > Streptophyta > Pinopsida > Cupressales > Cupressaceae > Chamaecyparis > Chamaecyparis obtusa. The sequence continues at coordinate 1,058,472 of BSBK01001897.1, read as the reverse complement.
GACAATTGTTGATCAACTAGTTGAATTTCCTATACCAAATAATACTCATATTCAGATTGACTTTCTAGATGCTTCCATCATGTATGTGATTGAAAGCACCTAAAAAATGTTCTTCGATGGATCTCACACATAGAATGGTGCTGGAGCTGGAATTATATTTTTTTCACCTTATGGATACACTATCCCTAAGTCTTACAAGTTGTTGTTTCCTTGAAAAAACAACATAGCTAAATATGAGGCTTTGACAAATGAAATCAAACTGGCTATTGAATGGAGGATTGTTGAGCTACATATATTTGGAGACACCCAACTTGTTATCAATCAGACTAATAATGAATACCAAACAAAAGATGAGAAATTGATTCCCTATAAGAATATGATTGATGACTTAAAAAGATACTTCTCTTTTGTCACATTTTAGTAGATTCCTAGAGCTAAAAATAGGACAGTTGATGCTATGGCCACCTTAGCTTCTATCTTACAGATGGAAGAACATGAGGCAATATTTTGATTCTTGGTGAAAGAATTACTCTATCCTACTTATGACTCTCCTAACAACTATGTGATTTTCACTATCACTAGTCATGACTCTTCTCACTATGCCAAAATATACTCTTACCTTCATGGCCAAACCATTCATGGAAACTTAACCCACAATGAGAAATGATAGCTCATTCATAATGCTTCCTATTATACCATAATCTCCAATGACTTGTTTAGGAATGTCTTAGATGGAACACTTCTTAGGTGCTTAAAGAAAGATGATTCTGAATGTGTGTTAGCTGAAGTCCATGATGATGTTTGTGGGTCTCACTCTAATGGTCTTGTGTTAGCTTGAAAACTACTAAGGCTTAGTTACTATTGGCCTACGATGTAGATAGATGTTTTGTGCTATGCTAAATATTGGAATAAATGTCAGATACATGAGAATCTGATTCATGTTCTAGGCAAGGAACTTATCCCCTCTATTACACATTGGCCTTTTCAACAATGGGCTTTTGATTTGGTGGGTCAGGTCCACCCTAATTCATCTAGCGGACATAAATTCATTATTACTGCAATAGAATATTTTTAAAAATAGGTTGAGGTTATTCTTCTTTCAATTTCTACATGAAAACAAGTTTCCTTGTTCATACTCAATCAAATCATCTATCGCTATGACATACCTTCCTCCATAGTTATTGATAATGGAGGATAGTTCAAAAATAAGGATCTCAAATAGTTATGCAAGAAATTAAAGATCAAATAACACTGGTCCTTAATCCATTATCCTCAAGGTAACAGCCATGATGAACCTTCTAATAAGACATTGCTAAAAATCTTACACAAGACAGTCAATAAGATAGGACAAGATTGGAATTTATAGATTAATCCTGCTCTATGGGCCTATAGAACTAGCATCTACACACCAACTAGAGATATTCCCTTTGCACTTATTTATGGATCTAAAGTTTTCCTACCTCTTAAAGTTGAGATACCTTCCTTAAGACTTTCATTGAGAGGCCTTATCACTAATGATGACTATAGAATCATGTGTCTACAAGAGTTAGAAATTATGGATGAGTAAATAAAAGCTACATTTGACCACATGAGGTTGTATCAGAAAAGGACATCACAAAGCTACAATAAGAAGGTTCATTCTAGAGAATTTCAGGTTGGAGATCTTGTCTTAAGAGAGAATCCAAAGAATATAAAAAAATAGAGCACAAAAAGGAAAATTTGAACCAAACTGGTTGGGTCCCTACATATTCATTGCTACTTTTGGATATGGTGCTTATCATCTTTATAGACCTAAGGGAGAACAAATCCCTATACCTATCAACATCCTACATTTGAAGAAGTTATATGCAAGATGCTACAAGAGTTTTGTACATATCTTAAAGTCCTAAAAAAATCTTAAAAATCATATAATGTCCTAAAAAATTCTAAAAAGTAGAAAAAATGATCATCTTAGTGAAAACCTAGTGGGGCTTTGATGCATCAATAAAAATTATCAAAAAATACAAAAAAAAATGAAAAAGATTAAAAAAAATAGAAAAAAGAAAAATTGTGTCTTGTTGAAAACCTAGAAATAGGTGCCTTGGTAGAAAATATAAATAAATCTTCCAAGCGGTGAAAAATTGGAAAAATGCACTACTTTAGACCCATGCACCTATATCTATCATCTTATCACTTTGCGCTCTGAACCCTTTCGACCCTCATTTTCTTATCTCCTTGATCTGGAATTGATCTTTTTCTAGGGCTAGGGGGCATGAACTATACTTCTTTGGTGCATGACGGTGTCCTTTAGTGACCCACACTAAAAAATGTTTCTCAACACTACCCCTTTGACATTGAGTGTTTCTTAACACTTATCAGATAATATCCTATCTTGAGTCAATACTTCGTATGCAGTCTAAGAGTGTGTGATATTTATCACTTATTAGGTGTGAGACCTAGCGAGTCAGTGATTATCTTTTATTTTTCATGCCACTCTTAAACTGAACTGGATGAGAGATGTTATGAATTCTTTCTCTTTGTGTATTTTCTGACTGATGATTTTCACTAAGTGTTCCCTCCCTATTCTCTCCATGATGTTCCAACTAGAGGACTGGGGGTATGGGGCATATTTTCTATGATTAATGCCTATGTGTATCACTTTAATGATCCTAGGTATCTCTTTCTTTGTTCCCTTGGACACTTGGGAGATTTAATGCTATATCATTGACTATTACATTCTGTTTTCTTATGTAAGACCGTACTCATGGTTATCTTGGTGTTTATGCTTCAATACTGGTATAATCTTACAACAATAACTTGGAAACTATGTTCAAGTCATCTTGACACTTATATCTAGATGCTTCTATGTATTTCCTAGATTCTATTTGATACATATCATATTTATATCTTCATAGTTGTGTTCGCACTGGTGACAGTTGTATGATCTTACAATGTCCCTTAATAAGGATCGATGATAAAAATAAGGATTTATTAACCCTTCTAAATCACACCTTGCATTTTCATAGTAGCTTGTATTTATTAGGTGCATTCTTCATTGCATTCAAGTTTGGAGAGAGTATCCTTTATCATTATTGGAAAAATCATTGAATTACACTCAATCATGTATCTCCTTTCTTCTATCTCAATCATGTCTATCCATCTCCTCGATCTTTCATCCCCTCACCCTTTCCCATCATCACAAGGGGTTAACCACATCATCATATCTAATCTACTCAAAGGATTACATTTCAAATCATAAGGTTCATAACATATGTATTAGAGCATAAGAAATGTACAACTATGAGAGAATCACATTTCAAGTAATAATAACAAAATACATGAGTATAGAATCAAATATCATATGATGTAAGTGTAGAAAGTAAATATACATCCATGAGTATAAAGGAAATGAGAGAATTATATAACATAATGAAAAAATATAGCATCTCATATATATATATATATAAAATGGATCATGTCTGAGTATAATAAATGAGATTAAAATCTTGAGTCAAAATAAGAAAGCCCTAATACAATATACAAATGGCTTCCTCCCTCCTACATAGGTGGAGCTGGAGGTGGAGCCCAAGCTCTATTTGGTGCCTATACAACATCCTCTAATATGCTGACACTATGCGAATAATCGGGAACTCTATGCCCGATAGGTACTACTGCAATATAAGTAGCATAGTAATAGGTCTCTCTAGCCCCATGTTGCTATGACTCATGTCGAGCCTGATCCCTTTCCTACCTCAGCTCTTGTCACTAGGCTCTCTTATCCTACAATTTTTGGTCCCTCACAATGATGGTAATCCATGCCTACTGTAACTATTCCTCTAAAGCTATCACCCTCTATGTCAACCCATTATCAATAGGTTCCCTCTACTCCAGCGCATGTGCCACAAGTCTCTCCTCTTCCCTACTCCCCTATGGTCTTCTCACTAGGTGATCCTCATGCTCATCAATATCCATAGCATCTACCATCCCCCAAGACCTAGATATGGTAGGTCAGGTGCTAGAAGGAGAACCTCTCCTAGACCTACTAGAACCACTACCTCCTCCTCATCTCCTCCCTCCTCCTCCATCACTACCCTCATCACCTCCACCCTTGCTACCTCTAAATCTCAAGTCTATCAGCAATGAAAATATAAGGAAGGAGTGATCTTGGATCCATCTCCTATACTTAGAAGTAGTACCTACATCTATAACCCTCAGCAGTAGGTCAGGCATTATCCTCTGTATTTGTTGGGTCTCATGTGCATAGATATCATATCAGATCATGGCCCCCATCCAAGGTCTGCCTCATCATGATACATGTCATAGTGAATGGTCTATGTACTAAGACCCTATGCCCTACCAAATTGATGCCAGACCCTACTAATCATGAATGCCTCAACAATATCTGGGTGTGTTCCTAATAGTGGCCTTCTATAAAATATATATGCCAGATCCTCCCTAGCCTTGGCCCACTACTCACACTCGATGTATGACTACCATGTGAAAGAATGAAAATCATCCAAGTGCCACCACTAGTATGAGGTGTCTCCCTTATGAGTCATCTAGATGAAATCTTAATATGTGTAGATATAGGGCCGCTCTCTCTATCTAGACTAAACCTTGGGGAGGATCATGATGATATTATCCCACACCCAAACCTATGCAATGATGGCCCCTACTGACCAACTCTTCCCCTCCCTATAGATAATATCGTAAAGATCACTATACATATCTACTAGGAGAGAGTGTCCCCATGCCATCCATTGAGGTCTAGATAGTATATCCATAACTAATCTACCCCAACCATAGTAGAAGCCTCGTTGACTCATGTATGTAACAAGAAAGTGATCTATCAAAGAGAAGAGGATGCATGCAACATGATAGTCAGTGTTGTGGGTACCTATCATGTTCTCCCATAGGATCACATGATTTAGAATGGTAAAATCTACAAACACGGCCTACATAGTGGTGATCTCGTCGGTAGGAGACTTATCAAAATATACCTACAAGACACAATTTCAGTATAAGTATCAAGATCGATGATAGTAAAGCATGACATATGACTTAATCAAGAATCTATAATCATATAGGACACTTACATCTCTCCATGGCAGGGGATGCATAGAATGTGGTAGACATCCTCCAGTGTCACCATGGCCTCTCTAGTAGGTAGGTGGAAGGTATTATGCTTAGAATAAAATCACTCAGTGAGCGTAGTTAGCAACCAATAGTTCACCCAAATATGGGGCACTTGCAGTAACTCTCTGACTCCCATGGAATCCAATATACCCATCTCATCGGTAGATAACTGGGGCACAAGGCGTAGACCCACTGGGTGTGGAGCCCTAATGGCGAGGTCTAGAAACTAATGCTGCATCAAAATACAAGAAGAAATGCATCAGCATACATCATGAGATATGTCAAAAAGTGACTTAAAGAATTAGAAAAACATCAACACAAGATCTAAGTACTTTCAGTCAAGTTGTCAATTAGTCAGAAATACATAAACAAAAAAATGACATTTCATATTTTAAACTAATTTTGTACAACATTTCTCATTATACTGGTGTGACATTTCTAGACAGTGTGATACTTCACACCTTTTTGCATGACCAATGGGTCCCACTAGAGTGACACATCATACAAATAAAGTGTGACATTTCAACTTTGTGCAAAATTTCATACAAGCTTTCTTAGTGAAGTCGTACAATAGTCTAAATTTTTTGTATGAAACAATGCAAAAAACTATCTAAAACATGCTGAAGATGTAATAAACACCAAAAAAGGAAAAATTTTCAATGATTCGCCATTTATGGGTACCGTTGAGGCCGATTGTGCAATTGGCTCAACTTGAATCTATGCTGTTGGATTGGAACTCACCTATCTACCATTGGAAGCCCTAAATCGCTCTGGAATCACTAGAAGATGAAAGGCACAAATGATTTGAAAATGACCCTGTGAGCCCCTTATATAGTATTTTGACCTAATTTTTCAAAGTCTTAGATTTTTGTGAAAATTGCACCCTTACATAATTTTGACATCCTAGATCCATTTTTGGGATCAAAATCAAAATTTGGCTTCACCTTGATTGTCAAAATTGTATTTCAAATTTCTTTCCTCCTATACGCAACTGATTGACCCTTTGAGGCTATTTTCTTCGATCTTTTGAGTTAATCATCATCTCTCTCTCTTTCATAATCATCTCATCCCTCTTCTTCCAATCTTGACCTAATACTACTATTATATATCTTTCAAACTAGGGAAAATTCTCACCAATTGGTGGTTAAACTTGGTCTTATGTGCTTAATCGATCATCTGGAACCTTATCTTATCTCGATTTTATCAAATCTATCTATCTCATTTCTACATCTCCTCTACCTTATTTTTATTTTGATCCCGAGGGGGAAAGAATAATCTATCTCTTAAACTGTTATCTTACATATCTCTGCTAGTTCTCATTCGATCAGGTTCAAGACCAATTGTCTTTTTTTCCTTCATTCGATCAAGTTCACAGTCAGATCTATCTTATCCACCTTTTCTAGTGCTTGTTCGATCAGGTTTGAGATTAGTTATCTCTTTTTTCTCTATTCAATCAAGTTCAAAGTCAAACCTTTACTAGCTATCTTAATATCTATTTTTTGACTCAATGTGTTCCAAAATCGCTCACACATTACTCAAAGAGGGGAAAATTTAATCACTCAAAAATGGTCTATTAAACCTTGAGATCCATTCTAACATGAAACATTAAAAATACAAGACTATCTTATGCTTAATCAATCTTATCTCTTGATCAAATCATCACTTTAATCATTTATTTGATGATATTTTAAATTTTTACCACTTTATCCTAAGGCTTATTTGATTAAAAGAACATATCCCCTTTTAATTAAATAAAACCCACTTTGTCTTATGTGTGCACATGAAAAAAGAATTTCCTAATTTGAAAAAGGGAAAAAGGCTTTTTATCTTCACATGAGTGGAATCTCTTTTTCCTCTTAATATCCACCACTCATTTCTACCTAACCATTCTCATCCACTTGATTTTGCCTCTTGAGAATCTTGTGCCCTAAAGTCAAAATTAGAATTATTCTCCACCCTTGGATTTTACCTCTTAATCTTGACCGTCCATTCATTTCTAAATTCTATAAAAGGAGAATCTCTCCTCATTCTTGGCTACTCATGATCATAATCTAAACTTTAAATTTCCATTCTTAAGATCATTATATTTTACTTGCATTCTCATCTTAGCATTTCCTTATTGCATTTAGCTTAAATCACATAGCTTAACAAGGAGGTATTTTAATCTTGTTATATTAGTTTTTCTTTCCTGTTCTTGCATCTTGCATTCTACTTTAGATCTTGCATCTCATTTATATCTTTCATTCTTACATCTTCACTGTAAATCTTCCATTCTATGGTTCACCTTGCAAGGGTTTCTTATTGAGGTTCATTTGGGAGCCACTATCCATAATTCTTACATTCTTGCACATTATAGATAAGAATCTATAAGTCACCTCTTGGCATCTCCACTTCATGGATTCTCTCAAGAACAATGGTTTATAGAAGTGTGTCACCTTTTGATCACAAAAGTGTCACTCTTTAAAAATGTTATTTTTAGAAACATACTAATTATTGTGGGAGATCAAAAAATTCATTCAAATCGATTCCAAAAAATATTTAAAAAATATATTTAGGATCTAGACAAAAAATCCTAAAAGACTTTGATTTACTTGATCTTCCAACTTGTAACAGTTTAGCAGCAATACCCATCTGAAAGTGAATTTTTTTAGAATGTACATTTTAGTTTCCATTCAGGTAAAAAAGTGTAACCTACTATTGTGGGTTCACCTTGTGGTATAGTTCATAACCGGTAATCTAAATTGAGACACTACACTAACATTATAAGCATGCCCACCAAGCCGCAATTCTAGAAATAATAATGCAAAGGAATGTCAAGCACTTTCCATACCAGTCCTAACAAACCATAAAATTTCAACATACTGCATTTACCAAAAACATCATTTGCAACACCATAGTCTTGAAAAAGATAAAAGTGCATCATTCAAAGTACATAAAATCTAACTAGTAAACTACAAGACTATAACATTTAATGTTGACCTGATGTAGAATGTTCTTTTAGGAAATGTTGAAAGTAGTTTCCTATATTTATACACATCATGATTCTATAAGGACCAAACCATCCTTGAAATATGATTTTCACACTCAATCCTAAGTTATAGGATAAATAGAACAACAATTTGTAGCATGCAAAATATCATAAACATTATATCTACTTCACCACTATGCTTCTAATACTAATCTTAATGCTTATAACCCTCATCTTAATATGATAACATCTCTACTAACAACCAACATGTCATGACATCCAAAAATGGACCACATCCCCATCACTTTCCATCACAATCTATGTTCTTCAATATGGCACATCATTATTATGATACAAGTGCAAGTATTAATGATGCCACATCATACTAAATGTACACAACTAGATTGACATTAAAAAATAGACTAGATTGGCACAAAAAAATCTATATGTACACAACTAAACATAAGGCATCAATGATAAAAGTGCACTATAACATCAATCTCCACCAATCTTTGAAATTCCAAACACCACAACCTTAAACAACCTCATGTCCACAATACTAAGTGTTGAAATCAATGACAACATCATAGCCTCCAACAATATTTCCCTTTGTCATTGATCCATCCGTAGATCCTTTGATAAATAAAACTCATATGGTTGTTCTATGTAGAATTCTTCCTCTAGATCACTATTTAAACAATTGACATGGAATTTGTTAGCACAAGGGAAAAATTCCATGGATTTAACATTTTTATTGGGCCTCTACAGTTATTTTTCCCATTTCCCTACTAAACCCTAGGCAAAATTTCAAAATTCTAACCATTGGGAAAGAAAACCCTAGTGTGCCCTAGTCTTATTCTATTTTTGCGTTACTTTATGGGGCCACTAAAAAATATCATAAAAGAATGTGGGTTAAATTTTTATTACCTCACAGAGGTTTCAGCTTTAATTTTTCCTAAGTTTTCTTTCCCCCTAGTGACCTTTGTTTTCCTAAGTCTCCAAGCGCCCAACTTTAATTTTACTAAGTTCGGAGGCAGTAGTTTTTCCTAAGTCTTAATGTTTAATATTTCCTAAAGTTTCTAGCCTTTATCCTTTCCTGGGCCTAGCTTTCTGACACCATCTCAATCCAACAATAGGCGTAAGATCTTATGGAGTGTGTTAGAGGCCTGTGAAGTTGCGCCAGCCATTGATTCTCTTTCATGGCAAAGGATTTTCAATGTAATGGGTCCACATGCCAGGTGTGCTTAGTCAACACTTTCTCATTGGTCCATGTATTAATGACTCAGAAGCTTGTCAGTGGGGCCAATGATTTTGGAGGTTCAGTGGTTCTAATAGTGGTAGAGCATCAACGGACTACGTATGATCTTAAGGGTTTTTTCTGACACATGAGGCTATAAGACTAGCCATTGATTCTTTTCTGTGTCAGAGGTTTGTCAGAACAGGGGTGAGATTCTTCATCAACGGGGGGCGTATCATTACATAGAATCTTTTGAGGCTATGCGATCTTATGCATGTCATTCAATTAGATGCCGAGGGTAGTGGGTCCTGTGTCACAGGTGACTAGGTGGAGATACCAAATAGTATGATGACATGTGGTGGTTTGCAGGTGGGCCTAGGGTTATCAAAGTTTTTTGGCAGTTCCGACAAGTTTTTGGTGGCACTGAAAAAGTCTTCTGTGTCTGCTTATTCACAAAGTATTTGGTAGAGTTCTAAATTTTCTAGAAAATTCATGATTGAGGTTTTCATGCATTTACCAAATATAACCAGGGGTTAAACATGAGACTCGGTGATTTAGCTAAATTCTTTGTTCGCTGAATCGTTTAACTTGACCGTGGCTAAATAATATATCTAGCAACTTGAATTTTCTTGCAGTTGCATGTTTGCCAAATGGTCAAGGGGTTAAAGGTCAGCCAAGAATTGTGGGGCCTTTTTGCCAGGTGTCACTGAGTTATCTCATTGTGATTGGCTGAGCTGGAAGGGAAAGGAAGACACGTCAGTGGGCCCAAGAGATTCTAAAGAATGCTAGTGTGGTAGGATATATGGCTGTCACATGATCGCATGGAATCTTTTCATGCCATGTGATCATGCGATGACTATTTGATCTAAGGCTTATAAGGAGTGGGTACAAAGTGTTGATTCATCACCAACATGCTTAGTTTTCATTGGTTGAGGGTTTGGTGATGTATAAAGTGATTTTTAAGCATTTTGTTGACTGTTGAAGGATTCTATGAGCCGCTTGATCTACCGGGAATAAAATAGATCAACGGTCACATTTTAAAGTTGAGCCGGTTACCGTTTATATTTAAATTCAAATATCTTGTAGGGTTTTGCTAGGGTTTTTGAACCAGTGAGTCATTTAAAGCAATGTGGTGGCCAGGAATTAAATTTTTCAGTAAAGATTGTAGTTGGGAAAGGATATAGAAGGCATATATTACTGCTAGAATTTGATTTTTGTTCCTATGATGCTGAGCCAAATGAATTTTATGGTTGAAAATTTGTAGAAGGGCATTCATTGCAGTTTGACAGTGAGATAGTAAAATCAAATTTGTTGAAAGGAGTTGAGGATAGCATTGAAGACAAAAAGCCTGGCAACTCAATTACAAAATATCTCATCTGTTTCAGTAGTGCAGTTATTGTAAACCTTTTAGGGTTTTTGTAAAGTCTTTTAGGTTAATTTTGGTAACCCTAGAATGATCAATTTCTTGTTGCACCTCTTGGTATAAAGGGATTTTTTATGATCATTCTAAAGATGAGAGTTTAGGTGTTAAAAAGATAGAAATTTCTAAAACCCTAGCTTTTTAGTCAAGGATTGTAATTTTTGATATCATTTTATCAAACAATAGAGAAGAAGTATAGGTTGTTCTTATCTTGCAAGCTTGTTTTTCAGGATACTGTATGCACATGGTGAAATGTTATACTTAATACAAACCTTAGATCTTTGCTCTCCTTTGTTCTATTCTTTGAATCTCTAAATCTTTGCATAAGGTTTATGTGAATGTATTGGTGCTTTGAGTTCCAACCTAGAGTTAGATTAAATATTTCTCAAAGTGGAATATGTGTTCTTGGAATTTATTTGAAGGATTTTCATAAGTAGGAAAGACTTGAGGTATTTGTGTTTATGTCCAAAGACTAATTTAAGACACCATTGTATTCATCCTTTTCCTTAATATTTTGCCCAATGGATAAGGCATTGGCCTATATTCTCCTATCTTTGTGTTGAAAAGAGTGATTCAAACCTTGTAATCCCAAATCATTAAATCATTACCAGTCTTTACTTTTATTTACATTTATGTATTGTCCTATCTAGTGATGTAGAGTCAATGAACAATAGGTTTTTGTTTAGTACTTTCTCACTATATTCATCTATTGAAAGATCCAATAAAGAAATAAGGGGCAGACTTAGAACTATTAGTTAGAGTTAATACTATTGGATCAGGTGCACCCACCTTGGTTTTGTAGAGCTAGAAGCAGAAGTGGGTAATCTTATCCCTATAGTTGGTCTAATTTCTCATAGATTGCTCATATTTGGAATTAACCAATCCTTAATATCCATCATAGGCATATTGGTATCTCATGGAGTGTAAAATCCTATCCAAGAACCAACAAATTGGTGACTCTACTGGGGAGAGATAAACAAATCTTGTCAAAGAAATTAGAATTTATGGTGTTTTCATTGATAAATCAAGTTTTAGATTGATTCAGCCCTTCCAGGTCACCATCAAATCGGTGATTCTACTGGAGAATAGATGAATAATTTCAAGAGAAAATAGTATAGGTTTCAAGTTGAGCTTGACTCTGACCTACCCATTTCAATCATTTGATATCTCTAGTGTTACAAATAAGCATAGATAACGTGAGTATGAGTTGAGCTTAGAATCTTGGCCAGCTTATCATTTTATCCAGTGGTCTTCATTAAAGAGTATAAATTTAGTGTTAGTAAGATTTCAAATTATCTCACATATTGTGAGTGGTGACTCTCTAAGCATCTTTGTAACCAATAATTTAGAATATATAGTATGAGTTTCAAAATCACAAGGTCTTGGAGGAAGGAACACCCAGAAGAAAGCTTGCAGGGTGGGCTTCCTATCACATCAAGAAGAACTTAGGTTAGGAAAGAAAAAAGTTTTAATGATATGTCTCTAACTTGGAAGCAAAGGGGAAACCCACAGGAGAGTCCTACTCCTCCTAGTCAACAAGGAAATGCCTTAGAATATGAGGAGGTAATTGATTCGGGCCTGAACTAGTATGAAGACTATTATACCCCCACAGATAGAGAGGGTGAAAGACCATCCCACAATAGAAGGATTTCAGGAAAATTTAGTAGGTCTAGAAGAAAAAGTAGGGGTGGATAAGATTTTGTTCCCCCTTTAACCCTTGATTCATCAATACCCCAAGGCCCCCATTAATCTCAGGATTAGCAAGAATAGCCCCAAGCACAACAGGATGAGTCTGAAACCACTTTGCCTGACTCTGAGGAAATCTTTGAGGAAGTATATGAATTGGAAAGAAGAATTCAAGAACAAGAAACCATTAGGAAAAAGAGAGAAAATGAGAAGGAAGAAAGGGTCAGACATGCCATGATCAGGGCTGACCAATTAAGAAGGCAACTGTTAGATTTAGAGGCTATAAATTATGTTCCTATTCCTGAAAAAACAAAAGAATTGCCTGTTGTCCATAAGACTTTTGAAACTAGGAAACCAAAGGATAAAGGGAAACAAAAGGAAGCGGGCATCTCAATTAAAGAACTTGTAGCCCCAAAACTCCCTAAAGACCAGGCCTTAAGATTGGAGGCCGACCTTGAAAAGGCCAAAAGGGAATAGGAATTGCTAGCTAAAGAACTTGAAAAAGCAGAACTAGAAGCTACAACACTAGAAATGAAAAAGAAAATTGATTTTCTTAAAAGGTCTGCAGGACCTACAAATTTTGCTAGTTCTACCATGACACAAGGAGCAAATGTCACAAATTGAACAAATTAGACAACTGGTGTTCCTCCACCAGGAGATTTTAAAGGTGCTACCACTACAAATAATAACACATCTACATCTTAGGGTGCTAGTTTTCCTAATTCGGGGATTATACATGAAAGATGTAAACAGTTGGTTTTTACTGGTATCCCTGGTTATCCTAACCCCATCCCTGAAGAAATCAGAAAGAAGCTTCCTAAATTCATAGGAAGCAATGTTGTAACTTGTGAAGAACATTTAAAGAAATTCATTGATGTCATTGATGATTATAATATTGTGCATGATGATGTTATCAAGAAACTATTTGTGCAGTCCTTAACAGAGGACTCAAGGGATTGGTTTAGAGCTTTGCCACATGGTGGCATAGGATCATGGGATCAGCTTAGACATTGTTTCAAAGAGAAATATGGTGATAAAACACATGAAGGTTTTATGTTAAATGAATTCAATAACATCAAAATAAATTTTAATGAGGATGTTGTTGAATTTAATGTTAGATTTCAAAAGGCCATGCATAAATTATTGCAGGTTATCAGATTGGATGATAGGGTATGCCTTGCCACATATTTAAATGCTTTTGATTCTAAGATGGGTTACCTATTGAGAGATAAAAATCCAAGGAGTCTAGTTGAAGCTTACAAGTTAGCTGTGAACATAGAAAGCAACCGAAGAATCTCAGGAAAGTTGGGAAGGAGGGAAGATGACAGATCACCATTGTTGAATAGAAAGGATCTAGGGAAACTTGCAAATATCAAGCCTAAGGATGATGAAAGTTTAAAGTAGATCTTAAAGGAAATCAAAGATCTGAAGCTTGGTAAAAATAGAGGTAATAAAGTTGTAGGAGGGGACAAGCCCCCCTTTAATAATTTCAACAAATTGTCAAGAATGCAGAATTACCCTTACAATACTCAATGGAAAGATGGGAAGCCTTTTATTCCTGAGAAAAGAGATAGACCAAATGATAGGATCCCTGATCCATTGCAAATAAGTTCAATGAATGTGGTGGAGGAAGTCCCATGGTGTGTTACTTGTCAGTCACCACATGATCCTGATTATTGTGCCATATCCCAAAATGTCTCTCCTCAAGAAGAGTAGGAATGCAATGAGGAATAGCCTTATGATGACCAGGGATGTGGGATGTTCTCTTCTCATGTTTTGAGTGAGGTAGAATCTACTAAAGAGGATGAAAATTAGGATGCTTCACATTCCCAAACTAGAAATGAATCATATCATCAGCAAGTTTTTTCAAATGATGAAGATAGTGAGCCTGACAACATCCAGTGTAATGTTCAAAAGAATGAACAAACAACTACTTTGAGAAGACCTTCTGATGGGGAAATTGCTTTGATAACAACCAATTTGGTTACTCAGGAAAAGGCAAATTATAACTTAAGGAATAGAGTTGTTGGTGATTCAAATCCTAAGCCAGCTGGTATTTTTATCAAGAAAATAGATGAGAATGTAAAAACTTCACAAGAAAAGACTAAGGAAGCTAATCCTATTGATAAAGTCAAGGTAAAGAAAGTTGCTAAGCCCAATATTGTCTACAAGGTGAAAACTATGCCTACTACTGAGGTTGTACAAGTTTTTCAAAAGAAAAACAAGGCCCAAACTGACAAATCTGCAGATACATCCACCCAAGAAGCTGATAAAGAGATTGCAAATTCAAAACTAGATGTACCTGATTTAATGTATGTTCCAGTTGACATGAGTAAATTGTTGTCTCAAATCACTGTCAAATTTCCATTATTAGAGATGATCAGAATAGAAGAACATAAGAAAAATGCATTGAAATGGGTAAAAAGTGTAGTACATATTGATTCTCAAAGAACAGAAAAAACTGAGAAACAAGTAGCAATTGTGGATGAAGAAGATGAAAATTGCAGTGAGGAGATTGTTTCTAAAATCCCTCAAATTTATTTGGACACAAATGTTGTTAGTACTGTAGTAGGATCAGTTGATCCTTTTTTCTTGACTCTACAAATAAATGGAAAGTTGCTAAAGAATTGCATGATTGATTTTGGAGCATCAAATACTGTTATGCCTACTGAGGTTATGAAGTCTTTAGGTTTGAAAGTGGATACTGTTGGAAATATTCAGGAATTAACCAAGTTACTGAGAGGGGAGGGGTGAATCAGTAACTTCAAAATTTTCTTTCAATATCAGATGTATTAACATATAGTTTACTTTGTCCTTTTGCATATAGAAAGCATGAAACTTAAAAGCATTCACAACAATGACACATAGATTTGGTTACCCAAAAACCTTCCAAAAGAAAGTAAAACTGGGGTGGGGATGAAACCCACAAAGCTTTAGTGCTGCAGTATAAAGTTGGCCGGTTAAGACTTACGTTGATCACTTCTGATGATCTGCCCTGCTAGGAGCAATAAGGATTGCTAAATCCACCTTGTTAGAGGTTTTACAAACATACAATGAAGTATGCACTCAGTTAAGAGATTTTACGAAGACTGTTAAGTCTACCCGGTTAAAGGATTTCAAGCTGATTCACCTGTTAGGATGAAATAGTAGATCTCTTACTTTGCAACTGGATTGCTGAATGAGATTCGCTGATGTAATGATCACCTTCTGTGATGAATTTGTCTTTGCTACTCCTTATACTGCTGTAGCCCTTTGTAATTCGCTTATCTCTGCCTTTCTTTCTTTTTCATATTCATTCATACTCATTACATCTTGGTATTTTTACAACATTGTTTATATACAAGTCTAAACAATTAATTACAATTACAAAGTCAGCTTGACAAATAAACATACGTGCTACTAAGTCGGCCCAAGTATGGTTACACGGTTCCTCCAAACTAACCCAGTGACTTTCTGATACTCGGCATCCACTGCATTACTCGGCATCGTCATGCACTCGGTAGAAGTGAAGGCATGGTTCATACTAACCACTCGATAAGCTTTGAACTTGGTAAATACCTGTGACTCGGTAGACATAATGTTACTCGGTTTACACTATCCTGCTCGGTTTGTACTGTCCTGCTCGGTTTGCACTATTTTGCTCGGTTTGCACTGTTCTACTCGGTTTGCACTATTTTGCTTGATTTGCACTGTTCTGCTCAGTTTGCACTATTCTACTTGGTTTGCACTGTTCTGCTCAGTTTGCACTCAGAATGCAAATAAGTGTTGTCACTAGTGGCAATCCTGCTTAATGCCAACAATCTCCCCCTTTGGCATTAGTGAAAAAACACTTATTGCCCAAAACTTATATACATGAACCATGCTGAGATTTATTTTGATTTTTCAAAATTTGTCTTTGTCATAGGGCTTTATAAGTTATCTCCCCCTTTCAATGTGCTAACTTTTTCTTCTATACATATCTCCCCTTTTTGGCGATAATGCCAAAGGTGTATATACAAGTGTTTTACAGGGAGAATCCAAAATTTGATAGAAAAATAGAATGTACCTTCATTATCAGTGCCAGGATTCTGTCCCAATTTTCTTGCAGAATCTTTCATGTTTGGATTGCAATTTGGACTTCTGCAGAGAGTTCAATCATGTGATCTGCTATTGAGAACTTATTTTCATGAATTAATGTTTTGGAATGTTCAATGTGCTTATACATTGTATTCATGATGGGAAGGATCATGTTCTGAATGTCTAGCAGTGTGGACCGGATCCTTGTGTCTTCTTTCAGTAGTTCTGACTGCATATTTGATAGGAATGAGATTTTCATGTGATGAGCAGAGTTTGAACTTGGTTCAAGTTGCAGCTTCTGTATGCTAATCTTCAAATCCTCATCAATTTTATTCATTTTATCCTTGACATCCTTGGTGAACTCGGCAACATTGCACAGTTTGACCAAAAGAGAGGTAACATTCAAATAGGAAGATTCAATGTTTGTCAAAACTAAAGATAGTTCTGCTTGATTAATAGCTATGTGCTGAGCAATGTGCTCAAGCACTTTATTGTTGAATTTCTTCTCGGCTTTTTCAACTAACTTGTCTATCCCAGATGAATCCTCATTGTACTTATTTACAGCTTCTGCTAATTGTAACAAAACATGTTGAGAGGAGTCTACTTCAATACCTAATGCTTCTGACAAAATGTCCTTAGCATCTTTAATGATTTTATATTCCTTGTCTCTCTCATCTTTAAGCTTCTTTTGCTTCACTTTCCTTTGGAGGATTTCACCTATATTTTGCATTTGATCCGCTGATAGATTTGCAAAATCCAATGTTGGAATCTCTATTTCCTCATCTAGGTCTATATCCTCTACTATATTCTTGCCCAAAAATCTTATACTCGGTTGAGCCTTAGGCTTATCTATACATAATGCCTTAGTAGTAGTGATAGTAGACATAGTAGGACTGGCTATAGAGAGTGGTATACTGTCTACTGGAGAACTTAAAGTATTTACACTTGTAGAATCAAAAATTGGAATACTTACTGCTGGAAAACTTGATGAAATAGGAGACTACAACTCGGTAGAAGAAATGGTAGTTACTTCTGTTGTTGCTATAGGTGATTGGACAAAAGTTGAAGTTGTCACAACCATGCTTGAAGATGTCTCTGGGCTAGATGTAGTAACTTTTGTTGGAGAGGTAGGAAGTGATGCAATGACTTCTGCCGCTATCCTCACAGTATCATCTACCTCAGTGGCTTCTTCCTGTTCATCACTGTCATCTTCAATGTCTTTTATTATAACTATTTCAGTACTCAGTTGGTGAAGATGGTATATGTTCTTCCATGTGGCATTTGCACTCTTCACAACTGATTCAATATTGTTGATCAGAATTAAACAAGTATTGAACTTCAGTGTCATCTTATTTTCATTCTCCTTCAATGCCTTCTTTATTTCATCATTTTTCAAGCTCGGCATTAACTGTCTCAGGGTTTGATCAAATATGTCTTTTACAGTTTGCTTTGCATTGGCCCATCTAGTTTTTATTGGATCTAATAAAGCTGCTGGAATCTGTGGGGCTATTTCATCAGGAGAGTATTTCCACTGTCCCATCTTTTCAATAACAGCATCTTCAATCTCCTTTTGTTCTGTTTCTGATCTTGTTTCATATTTTAAAGATTTTATATTACTTACTCCAGATCCTGATCCTTCTCTCAAAAGTTTGATCTTCTCTTGAAGGGTTAGAGGAGGCTTTTTGAATATTATATCTTTGTCCTTTTTGTCTGCCTTACCCCTTGCACTTTTCCTTGTAAATACAGTAGTGGGAGGCTTAGGTGCCTTGGTGATGAATACCTTTCCTTTCTTCTTTGCAGGTTCTGGTTCCTCTATTTTCTCATCCTTTTCCTCTTCTTCTTCAGTGTCTTCTCCTCTGTCCTCGGTTAGCATTTGCATTTTGGCTATCCTCTTTTTTTCTTTATTTACTACCTGTGGAAGCTTTATACTTAATTCAATTCTCACTTTTGCTTCTTCATATGTCCCAAAATATGGAGCTTTGGGATTAACAGGCTGATTAAGGAGGGCTTCAATGATATTCTTTGTTTCATCAATGTTTACGTCATAAGGAAGAGGTTTTACATGTACAATCCTCGGTTTAGCTGCTTGAATGTATACTCTGTCATAGTCCACCATGAAAAAAATATCATCCTTATAATCCTCCACCAACTTCTATGGAATCCAGAATCTGTCGTTCATTTTCTCCTTGAAAGACTCAAAATAACTATCCATGATGCTCTCAAAATTTTCACCCATTTCTAAAATATATTCATTTATCTCATAAAGAACTGGCACATCTTTTCTCCATACTACTTTTCCTTTGGAAGGGAAGAATTTTTGAACATAGAAAAATAAACAGACCAGTAGAGATCCAAACTTACATGGATTGTTTTTGGAAGTTTGAATGCTTTCCATGTTCTTGTTAAATTGTTTTAACAACAAATCTACAAGGTCAAATGATAAATTATTCTTGACCACTTTGTATGCTAGGTCTATGGCTTCGCAAGAAACACTATTCTATCAACTTGAACTTTATATTTAATGGGCAATGATATGTGTTCCAAACTTTAGTTTAGCATCAGTAATGCTGCTTACTTTCATGCCTCTACCGTCCCACTCGGCTAGGGTTTTCTTCTCCAGTTCCGGCCGACCTAGGGTTTTGGTAGTTTTAACTTTGTTTAACATGGGAAGACTAATGATTTGGTGAATCATCTTCTTAGTGATCTCTATGGGTTGCTCAAGCCAAATCTTGCCTTCATGTACATGGCTGAGAATGTATCTAATCCATTTCTCCTGAAAGTTTCGAGGTAAATGTGCAATGTGAACTAAT
The DNA here is from genome assembly GCA_027943335.1 of Chamaecyparis obtusa. NCBI lineage: Eukaryota > Viridiplantae > Streptophyta > Pinopsida > Cupressales > Cupressaceae > Chamaecyparis > Chamaecyparis obtusa. The sequence continues at coordinate 1,039,180 of BSBK01001897.1, read as the reverse complement.
CCCTTATCTTCCAGATGTTTGTGCTCTAGTTTTAGAATACCATTCACACACAGTTCCTTATGCACAATATCTAGCTCTAGGTTTCCCATCTCTTGAATTGCACAATTGAAATGATTGCGAATATCGTTAACAAGTAGTACCTTAGGAGGAATCTAAGATTAAGCTCCGTTCGGGTCTAGGGCTGCTACAATTACAGGCACGAGTTTGAAATCTGGTGCTCTCCATTCCCCTTGGATTATCATTTCTGATCCTTTCTTCACTGAAGTGCTAGATGATGCCATGGTAGCTCACAGAGAATTCTTTTCACAAAAGTGTTTGAATCGCTGGATTGCTCTGGAAATTTTTTGCTCTCAAAATGTTAAAGTTCATGGTGAAGAATTAGTTTGATTTCTTGCCTTTTGTTTACAACTCTATCATTAATGCTTTGTAGAAATTAGGGTATGAATTCCGATAGACTATCACCCACTATGAATTAATTGCTTGGTAAAGACTTCGCAACTCGGTGAACTTGAGAATTCATGTTGCTCCGACCTCACTCGGTAATCATATTAGACAGGTCCCGACCTCGCTCAGTGAAAACTGATACCGACCTTCCTATGATCTTATTGCATCTTGTATGCCGATTTGGATCTTTCTTTTAGTTCAGTTCTGGAACTGCTTGAAATTTTTCTATGAGAATATAGTTCCAGTGCTTTCTTGAGAATTTAGTTTGAGTCGGTAGAGCCACCCATTCCATTACTTGGACTAGTTTTCTCGGTAGATTTAGGAACCCACTGTTGTCTCATCTATTTCCTGACCTTAGTTGCTTCATTCTTCTTTCCATCTTCAACTTCACTAGCATTCATGCAATTTTTGGCTATATGACTGAGTTTAGTGCATTTGAAGCATCTTATGGTAGTATCTCTTTTCCTTAGATGATGTTTTAAGCAGTTCATGCCAATGTGTCCATATTCTCCACAATAATGACATCTACACCAGGTGTTGTAATCCCATCCAAACATTGCTTTCATAATTTGTTCTGCTGGATTGAATGTTTTGGATCTACACTCGGATGCCTTGTGACCTTGTTTGTTGCATTTTTGACAATTACCTTTGAATCTTGGTTTTTCCCTGCATTCATTTGCTTTGTGACCATGTTGATTGCAGTTGTAGCATTTTCCATTGAATTCTTCTTTTTCATTGCTCCAACATTTATTTGAAGTATGTCCTATTTTGCCACAATGATTACAAGTAGGTTTCTGATTTCTTTGAGTACCTTGCTTAGAAGATTCACCTTCTCCTTTGTATCCAAGTCCTACTTTTCCTTTTTGCCTATGAAGATTTCGATCATACAGCTGATTTAGGTCTTCTTGGCTCTTCAACATTCTTTCATTGATTTGTTTTTCGGTGCTTAGGTCATCCACCAATCTTAGACTGATTTGCTTTTCAGATCTTAGTTCTTCTCTTGTGCTTTCTATTTCTAATCTTAGAGTCATAATTTCCTCATTTGTATGGGAGATCTGATCAATTAGGTTTTCTAGCTGAAGGGTTTTATTTTGGACTTCATTGTTCCTGTTAACAATGAATAGCTATGATTAGATAATTTTATATTAATATTCTATATTAATATATATATACTTGATAATATTACATATTTATGTATATCTAATATTATCAATATACTTATATATATATATATATATATATATATATATATATATATATATATATATATATATATATATATATATATATATATATATATATATATATATATATATATATATATATATATATATAACTAAGCCTTATATATATATCGATCTACACTATTGATGTGATATGATATTATCATATCAATAATACATATTGTTAATATGTATTATTGATACGATAATACGTACCAATTAATATCGACTGCTATACCAAGTACCGACTATGATATATATCGGATGCCATATTGACTGTTATGCATATCGGCCACCATACCGACTGTTATATATATATATATATATATATATATATATATATATATATATATCAGATATCGTATGCAATATGTTATATGATTGTTAATTCATATAACATAGTGCACGGTATACATATCTTACAATATGTATATCGTGCAGTATGTTACCCGTGGCTTATATAATACAAAAACATACGATACTGCACTTTACATATATCGTAGTTACAATATATGTAAAGTGCAGTCTTTAATATTTGATTATCGGTAAAGGTAATTTGTTATGAAAGGGCATCGGTATTGAAGGGACGTGACTCATTTATGAGTCACGTCTCCTTCTATGTGCAAAGACATATATATATTGATAAATATTTTTGTATTTGAGATGAATTATATACAGCAGGTCTGAATAAGGATTATCATATACAAAAATCAAGAAAAATAATAATATAAAACTAAAGTTTATTGTAATTTCACATGGTATCAGAGCTAAGGTTCTGAAATTTAAAGAAATTTAATAAACTTAAGATATTATAAAATGGAAAACATGATCAGATTTGAGGACAGACTTGCAGGGGCTGATAACTTCCAATCATGGAAGATAAGAATCATAATGCTGCTAAAAGAGAATAAAGTTGAAACTTTTATTAAACCAGACAAGGTTAAGCCAGAAGCGGAACCCGATCTATCAAATTGGAATGAAGGGAACGACAAAGCTATGAAGATAATTATCGATGGGGTCAGAGATCATATTGTACCAATCCTATCCAAATATGATAAGGCATATGAGATGTACAAGGCATTGGAGAAAACATATGAAATAAATAATGCTAGCAAGAAACTAGCTTTGAAAAGAGAAATGAACCAGATTAGTATGAATAAGAATGAGAAAATAAATGCATACTTTCTAAGGGTATCAGCATTAAGAGATCAACTTTCACTACTAGGCCATGAAATTGATGGAAAGGAACTAGCCTTAATTGCTCTAGATGGACTACCTGAATCTTGGGAAACCTTTGTTGCTGGTATAAGTGCTAGATCCAAGTTTCCAAAATTTGATCGATTAAGAACAGATTGTCTTCAAGAAGAATCAAGGTTAGATAAAAGAGGATTAAAGAAAAAGATCAATGATGAAGAAAATCATGCACTAAATGTAAATACTCACAAGAAGAAGAAATTCAAACATTTCAGAAAGAAGAAATTCAATACGGAGTATCCCAAAAGAGACCTATCTCATGTTAAATGCTTTAGGTGTGACAAACCCGGACATGTTGTAACAAATTGTCCTTACAAGAATCTTCAAGCCTCTTTTACCAAATCCAAGAAGAAGCCCAATGAAGAAATCAAGAAGGAGCAATTTGTACTCTACTCTGCACTCTCAAATCAAGTTCCAAACAAGAACATTTGGGTTATTGATAGCAGTTCCTCACGTCACATTACAGGGTTCAAAGAACTACTAGAAACCATGTCAGAAGAATCAGATGAAGAGGTAACCATTGGAGATGACTCCTCTTATCCAGTAAGAGGCATTGGGACATGCACAATCAAACTAAAGACCGGTATCTCAATTCAACTCACAGGAGTCCTATTTGTCCCAGGAATCAAGAGAAACCTTTTATCCATATCGGCACTTGAAGATAATGGGTATAGAGTAACTTTCATGGATGGCAAAGTAAAAGCATGGCCTAAAGGTTTAACCTTCAAACAAGCTAATACCATAGGAAGAAGACAAGGGTGCTTATATGAATTAAATACTGATATAAATCAAGTCTTAGTAAATGACATTTCAAATTTAAATGAAGTATGGCATAGAAGATTAGGACATTTAAATTATAAAACTTTATCTTCTATGGAAAATTTGGTTAATGGATTACCAAAACTTAAACAATATCATTCTGGTGCATGTAAAGGGTGTGCACTAGGCAAAAACACAAAAGGAACATTTCAAATTAGTGTAAGCAGAACTAATGAGGTTTTAGAATTGATACATTCAGATTTATGTGGACCCATGTCTGTTTCTTCAATAGGAGGCTGCAAATACTATATAATCTTTGTTGATGACTTCTCACGAAAGACCTGGATTTACTTCCTTAAGTACAAAGAATCTGAGGGAGTACTAAGTAAGTTTAAAGACTTCAAATCTATTACTGAAAATCTATCTGGAAAGAAAATTAAAATTTTGAGAACAGACAATGGAAAAGAATACACATCTGAAATATTCAAACAATTTTGTAAAGAGGCTGGGATTAAGAGGGAGTACACCGTACCTTATAATCCACAACAAAATGGGGTAGCTGAAAGAAAGAATAGAACTATTATTGAGGCCACCAAAGCAATGCTTCTTGATCAAAACCTTGATACCTCTCTTTGGGCAGAAGCATCAAATACAGCCGTATACATACAAAATAGATGTCCACACTCACACATTGAAAATAAAACTCCTGAAGAAGCATTCACAGGGACAAAGCCTGATATAAGTAATCTTCGAATATTTGGATGTCCAGTCTACATTCATGTTCCTAAGGAAAAGAGAACAAAGTTAGAACCGTCTGGGAAGAAAGGTATCTTTGTAGGATATAGTGAAACCTCAAAAGCATATCATATTTATATACCTGGGCAGAACCTTGTTCAATTAAGTAGAGATGTAATATTTGAGGAAGATACAGCTTGCTCTAAAAGTATAAATTCACAAGAGCAAGAGACTTTTGTTCCATCAAAAGAAAACACTTCACAGGAAACTCAAAAGGAGGACTCTGAGGAAGAATAAAATGATGAAAATCTATCCACACTAGAAAATCCTAAGAAGAGACCACTTTGGGCCACTAAACTCATAGAAGAAGGAAAGACTCTTGGTGCTCCTCCAGGAACAGTCAGAGAAAGAAAAAGGCCTTCCATATTATCCAGCTATGCAGCACTCATGAGTGAACTCTCTAACTTAGAACCTACAAATGTATCTGATGCAATTCAACAACAAGTATGGAAGGATGCAATGATAGAAGAATATCAATCTATCATAAAGAATGATGTGTGGGATATTGTACCAAGACCAAAATCAAAATCTGTGGTATCATCTAAATGGTTATTCAAAATCAAACATGCAACTGATGGTAGCATTGAAAAGTACAAAGCAAGATTTGTAGCAAGAGGCTTCTCTCAAAAGGAAGGGATTGACTATGAAGAAACATTTGCTCCTGTTGCACGTTACACATCTATTAGAACAGTTCTAGCCATTGCAGCTGCCAAAGGTTGGAAAGTTCATCAAATGGATGTTAAAACAGCCTTCTTAAATGGAAGTATTGAAGAAGAGGTATACTTAGAACAACCTGAAGGATTTGAGATTCATGATCCTAAAACACATGTATGTAAGTTGAAGAAAGCATTATATGGACTTAAACAAGCCCCCAAAGCTTGGTATGCTAGAATAGACAGCTATCTAACAAAGTTAGGATTTTCCAAAAATGATGCTGATCCAAATCTATACTTCAAGGTAAACAAAGGTGATATGTTGATAATCATATTATATGTTGATGATTTACTAATTACAGGGGAAGACTATTTGATTCAACAATGTAAGAAAGACTTAGCCAAAGAATTTGATATGAAGGACTTAGGTCTTCTACACTACTTTCTTGTTCTAGAAGTTTGGCAGAAATCAGACTGTATTATTTTGAATCAAGGCAAATATACCCTTGATATCTTGAAGAGATTTGGCATGTTGAATTGTAGACCCATGTCTTCACCCATGGAAATAAATTTTCATAAAGGAAGCAACATCAGAATCTCCTTCTGCAGATATCTCTTTATACAGACAATTAATAGGATCTCTAATGTTCTTAGGGAATACCAGACCTAACATTTGTTTCTCAGTAAACACATTAAGTCAGTTCATGTGTGATCCCAAAGAAATTCACTTTACTGCTGCTACACATGTATTGAGATATCTCCAAGGTACATTAAACTATGGACTCAAGTATGATAGGACAGAATTAAACCTTCATGGGTTCACTGATTCAGATTGGGCTGGAAGTGTGATTGATCGTAAAAGTACCTCAGGATGTTGTTTTAGCTTGGGATCAGCTATGGTGTCTTGGATCAGTAGAAAACAATCTTCAGTAGCTCAAAGCTCTACAGAGACAGAGTACATTGCAGCTTCAATGGCAGCTAAAGAAGCAGTATGGCTTAGGAAACTACTCAGTGGACTATTTGGTAAAACTCTACCACCAACTACTATCTTCTGTGACAATCAAAGCTGTATCAAGTTATCAGCAAATCCTGTATTTCATGATAGATCAAAGCACATTGAGATTCCTTATCACTATGTTCGTGATATGGCAGAAAGAAAGGTACTCCAGTTGGAATATGTTTGTACAGGAAATCAAACTGCTGATATTCTCACCAAAGCTCTTCCAAAGGTGAAAGTTGATCACTTTAGGAAAACTCTTGGTATGATTGTAATATGATTTTATATATAATATATAAATGTCATTTTATGGGCTCATCCATCCTGTGGACATTTCTAGAGGTGACGACTTCTTAGAAAATGAACACTTGTATTTGATTACGAGATGACGATCTTGTAATATGGTGTTGTTATGGTAAATAGATTATCTGTTAGTGCACATACCATAATGAGGTTATATAAAATATGATATAATGTTATATTTAATATATCCTTGTATCACTATTACTGTGATACAAAATAGGTATCAGTTGTTGATTCCTCATATCGTTGTGATATGGAAATAGGTATCAGTTGTTGATTCCTCATATCGTTGTGATATGGAAATAGGTATCAGTTGTTGATTCCTCATATCGTTGTGATATGGAAATAGGTATCAGTTGTTGATTCCTCATATCTTTAGGATATGGAAACTAGGTGTCACAATGCATGGTGATTCCTCATATCTTTAGGATATGGAAACTAGGTGTCACAATGCATGGTGATTCCTCATATCTTTATGATATGGAAACTAGGTGTCACAATGAATGGTGATTCCTCATTTCAAATGAAAATATGATGCTAACATAAAGTGAAAATTATCTTATCTAGCTAAGAGGGGGTGTTAACAATGAATAGCTATGATTAGATAATTTTATATTAATATTCTATATTAATATATATATACTTGATAATATTACATATTTATGTATATCTAATATTATCAATATACTTATATATATATATATATATATATTTAATAATATAACTAAGCCTTATATATATATCGATCTGCACTATTGATGTGATATGATATTATCATATCAATAATACATATTGTTAATATGTATTATTGATACGATAATACATAACAATTAATATCGACTGCTATACCAAGTACCGACTATGATATATATCGGATGCCATATTGACTGTTATGCATATCGGCCACCATACCGACTGTTATATATATATATATCGGATATCATATGCAATATGTTATATGATTGTTAATTCATATAACATAGTGCACGGTATACATATCTTACAATATGTATATCGTGCAGTATGTTACCCGTGGCTTATATAATACAAAAGCATACGATACTGCACTTTACATATATCGTAGTTACAATATATGTAAAGTGCAGTCTTTAATATTCGATTATCGGTAAAGGTAATTTGTTATGAAAGGGCATCGGTATTGAAGGGACGTGACTCATTTATGAGTCACGTCTCCTTCTATGTGCAAAGACATATATATATTGATAAATATTTTTGTATTTGAGATGAATTATATACAGCAGGACTGAATAAGGATTATCATATACAAAAATCAAGAAAAATAATAATATAAAACTAAAGTTTATTGTAATTTCACAGTTCCTTCCATCCAATCCATCTTTCAACTTGTTTCTTTGTTCTAAGATCTCAGAAAATCTTGTTGAGTGTAGCTCTTGTTCTCTTTTTAATTTTCTCACTTCTTCCTGCAGAGACCCATTCTTTTCTAGGAGTTCTTTGACAGCATTGTTTGCTTCATCTGAGCTATCTAAGGGAAAAAGATCTTCAATCTTTTCTTCAATGTAATTATGATCATTCATCTAATTTGCAAGCTCCTTCCTTCTTCTCAAAGATTGGGAAAGATGTTCTTTTGCTTCCTTAAGTTTAGCTATGGCCATTTCCAGATCTAGCTTTTCATTTTCAATCACCTTGTTCAGTTTGAATACCTCCATTGTCCTGGATCTTTGCTCAGGCTAGTTAAGCTTTATCTTGAGAACCAATACAGCTCTGATACCAATTTTTGGAAATATTCAAGAATTAACCAAGTTACTGAGAGGGGAGGGGTGAATTAGTAACTTCAAAATTTTCCTTCAATATCAGATGTATTAACATATAGTTTACTTTATCCTTTTGCATATAGAAAGCATGAAACTTAAAAGCATTCACAACAATGACACATAGATTTGGTTACCCAGAAACCTTCCAAAAGAAAGTAAAATTGGGGTGGGGATGAAACCCACAAAGCTTTAGTACTGCAGTATAAAGTTGGCCGGTTAAGGCTTACATTGATCACTTCTGATGATCTGCCCTGCTAGGAGCAATAAGGATTGCTAAATCCACCTTGTTAGAGGTTTTACAAACATACAATGAAGTATGCACTCGGTTAAGAGATTTTACAAAGACTGTTAAGTCTACCCGGTTAAAGGATTTCAAGCTGATTCACCTGTTAAGATGAAACAGTAGATCTCTTACTTTGCAACTCGATTGCTGAATGAGATTCACTGATGTACTGATCACCTTCTGTGATGAATTTGTCTTTGCTGCTCCTTATACTGCTGTAGCCCTTTGTAATTCACTTATCTCTACCTTTCTTTCTTTTTCATATTCATTCATACTCATTACATCTTGGTATTTTTACAACATTGTTTATATACAAGTCTAAACAATTAATTACAATTACAAAGTCGGCTTGACAAATAAATATAAGTGCTACTAAGTCAGCCCAAGTATGGTTACACAGTTCCTCCAAACTAACTCGGTGACTTTCTGATACTCGGCATCCACTGCATTACTCGGCATCGTCATGCACTCGGTAGAAGTGAAGGTACGGTTCATACTAACCACTCGGTAAGCTTTGAACTCAGTAAATACCTGTGACTCGGTAGACATAATGTTACTCGGTTTACACTGTCCTACTCGGTTTGCACTGTCCTACTTGGCTTGCATTGTTCTGCTTAGTTTGCACTGTTCTGCTTGGTTTGCACTTTTTTGCTCAGTTTGCACTGTTCTGCTCAGTTTGTACTATTCTGATCGATTTTCACTGTTCTGCTCGGCTTGCACTCAGAATGCAAATAAGTGTTGTCACTAGTGGCAATCCTGCTTAATGCCAACAGATACACCCCATGGAAGGTGTCAAGCTATGGATTCAAGAGAAGTACCAGTTGTTGGTACTATTAAGGCTTTGCCTTATAGATTGGCTGCATACCCCAACAAACAATTAACCATGAGTGTTTTGGTAGTAGATATTCCTCCCCAGTATGGAATGTTATTATTAAGAAAATGGAGTGCCTCTATGGGAGGCAGCATACAGTGTGATTTATCATTTGCCACTTTTAATTTTGAGGGACATAATATCAAAGTCATTAGGGAGTCAAGGACTCCACACATGATTGAGGAACAAGAACAAGACAACATGACTTGTTTCCTTGATACTGATATTAATGCCTTTAAGGTCCTAGATGAGGAAGCAAAGGAAGGTGTTGAGCCTCCCCACCAATCAGAAAGCCAAGAAGGATGGATTAACCTTGATAATCTTTGGACCATGTATTTTGATGGAGCAAATAGCAAAGAAGGATCTGGAGCTGGAATATTGCTCATCTCTCCAAATGGTAAAACTTTCAAGTTCTCATTTACTTTATTGTTTTCATGCACAAATAATGTTGCAGAGTATGAGGCTCTATTAATTGGTCTAAGATTAGCATAAAGGCATGGCATAAAGTGTTTGAAAGTTATAGGTGACTCTGAGTTAGTCATATCCCAAATTAGATCAAAGTATGCCTCAAAGAATCAGAAGTTGAAACAATATAGGAATGTAGTATGGGATGAGATTTAAAGCTTTAGTGCTTTTAATATTTGTTGGATGGAAAGAAGTTACAATAGGATGGTAGATTTTTTGGCTAATATAGCCCTTAGACCAAAAGATGTTACATTTGCAGATGTTTCTAATATAGAGGTACAAGCCAGACCTTCCATCCCTGACAATCTAGATAATTGGCAAGTTTTTTCTGATGATCAAGATATATTAAGTTTTCTCCATTGTGAATCTCACTTTGGTGATAAGGAAATGGATTTCAATGCTTATGTTAATACAGTGAATGGAAAAGATGTCATTTTTGGGAAAGAGGTTTAGCAATTAAATTCAAACAAGGTTCCTAAAGGACTAGTTGCTCTTGAAAGGGCATTTGACAATAAAGACAAGGCCTTCTCAGCTAGTACTGATAAAATCAATGAGCTTGAAGAGATAAACTTGGGCACAAGGATAGCTCCCAAGAAAGTTTATATAAGCAGGTCTCTCTCCCCAAGAATTAGAAAAAATTTGATTGACCTTCTCAGAAAATTTAGGCATGTTTTTGCCTGGTCTTATGAAGACCTTAAAGCTTATAAAGAGGACCTTTTTCAGCATGAGGTTCCACTCAAGGAAGGCACAAAGCCTTTCAGACAAAATTTGAGACCTGTTAACCCTACCTTGGCACCCAAAATGTAGAGTGAACTCAAGAAGATGATGGATGCTGGAATAATCAAGCCCATTAGGCATTCCACTTGGGTTTCAAATTTAGTGCATGTTAGAAAAAAGAATGGTGACATCAGATTATGTGTAGATTTTAGGAATCTTAACATAAATTCTTTGAAAGATAACTATGGATTACCCAATATGGAGAACATGTTACAAAAGGTTACTGGATCAGAATTGATGTCCATGATGGATGGCTTTTCTGGTTACAATCAGGTTATGGTCAAAGATACAGAACAATTTAAAACTGCATTTACAACTCCATGGGGAACATACGTTTATGTAAGAATGCCATTTGGGTTGACTAATGCAGGTGCCACTATTCAAAGGGCTATGGATGTAGCCTTTGCTAATTTCATTGATAGATTTATGGTGGTTTATCAAGATGACTTGATAGCCTTTTCAGAAAAAGAAGAACAACATTGTCAACATCTTGAGAAAATTTTTATCAGAGCATTGGAATATGGGGTTTCTTTGAACCCAAAGAAGTGTGCCTTTCGTGTGATAGAAGGAAAAATTTTAGCGCACATTGTTTCAAAGGATGGTGTGAGGATAGATCCTAAAAGAGTGGAGGCTATTGAAAAATTATCCTTACCAAAAAAAATCAAGGGAGTTCAGTCCTTTTTAGGACAGGTCAACTTTTTAAGAAGGTTTATTACAAACTTTGCAGAAATCAATATTCCCATATTAAGGATGTTAAAGAAAGGAGCAAAAATGGAATGGAATACTGAAGCAGTCCAAGCCTTCAATGACATTAAGAGGGCCATTAAGCATGCCCTAGTCTTGAAGACACTAGATTATAGCAAGCCAATGCAAATTTTCTCTTTTGCATCTACTCATACTATTGCTGCAGTACTTTTACAAAAGAATGCTGAAGGTTTTGAAAAACCTATTTCCTTTTTCAGCACGACTTTACAAGTAGTAGAATTAAATTATGGTATCATTGAGAAACAAGCTTATGCCTTAGTCAAGGCCATTAAAACATTTAGATGTTATTTGGTGGGAGCCACAACGTTTGCCTATGTTCCAAGTGCTGCAATCAAGGACATCTTGGTCCAACAAGAGGTTTTAGGAAGAAGATATAGGGGGATTAACAAAATTCAAGAATTTAACATTGATATCCACATTACAAAGTTTGTTAGAGGTTTAGGCCTAGCAAAGTTGATGGCCCAAAGTAATCTAAATGCAAACCAGATAAACACTTTAGAAGAGGATCAAAGACCTTATGCGTGCAACATGGATTATTGTGAATGGTATAAGGATATTGTCAAATATTTACAAATGATGGTCTTACCCCCTGAACTAGATGATAATAAAAGAAGAATTGTTAAACTCCACTCTTTGAGATATGCAATTATAAATGGTGAGCTTTGGTGGAGGAGTAATGAAGGTGTTTTGCTCAGGTGTGTAGACCATGATAAAGCCCAGCTCTTGATGCATGAAATGCACAGTGGAATTTGTGGAGGACATTACATGGCTAAGACTACAGCCCACAAGATCATTAGGGTAGGTTTTTGGTGGCCTTCACTTTTCAAAGATACCCATCAATTTGTTAAAAGGTGTGATCCTTGCCAAAGGTTTGTAGGAAAACTAAAATTCAGTGGGAATTTGCCTCTCAGACCTATTTCTATTCAAGCCCCTTTCCAGAAGTGGGGTATGGATTTCATTGGTGAAATCCCTAATAAATCTAGTAGTGGACATTCCTACATCTTAGTGGCAAAAGATTATTTCACTAAGTGGGTTGAGGCAATCCCTACAAGAAGAGCAACTAGCAAGGTAGTAACAGATTTTATGATGCAGAATATCTTGACAAGGTTTGGTTGCCCCGAAACTATGGTGGTTGATAATGCATTATGTTTTAGGTTAGAAGAGTTTGTTGATTTCTGCCGACATAATGGTATTAAAATATCATATTCATCTGCTTATCATCCACAAGGAAATGGCCAAGAAGAATCTAGCAATAAGAGTTTAATCAAGATTTTGAAAAGAGTCCTGGACAAAAACAAGAAGGCTTGGGATTCCAAGTTGTTACAAGCCCTGTGGGCTGATAGGGTTACAATAAAGAAGGCAATAGGGTGTACCCCTTTTGACTTAGTGTATGGAATAAATGCAAGATTACCCAAAAACAATTTGTTGTAGATGTATCATTTTATTCAAAAATATGATGAAGATGTTGAAGAAGATATGACAGTTAGAATGAATGACATGATTCAACTCAATGAGGTAAGAAATGATGCACATATCAAGAATGAGAATTTGCAGGCCTAGTGCAAAGTCATGTATGATAGAAGGACTACTCAGAGAAATTTTATAGAGGGAGACTATTGGCATTAAGCAGAATTGCCACTAGTGACAACACTTATTTGTATTCTTAGTGCAAACTGAGCAGACAGTGCAAATCGAGCAAACAGTGCAAACTGAGCAAACAGTGCAAACTGAGCCAACAATGCAAACCGAGCAAACAGTGCAAACCGAGCAAATAGTGCAAACCGAGCAAACAGTGCAAACCGAGGAAACAGTGCAAACCGAGGAAACAGTGCAAATCGAGAAAACAGTGCAAATTGAGCAAACAGTGCAAACTGAGCAAACAGTGCAAACCGAGCAGACAGTGCAAACCAAGCAGACAGTGCAAACCAAGCAAGTTAGTACAAACCGAACAGGACAGTGTAAACCGAGTAACATCATGTCTACCGAGTCACTAGTATTTACCAAGTTCAAAACCTACCGAGTGATCAGTATGAACCGTGCCTTCACTTCTACCGAGTGCATGATGATGCCGAGTAATGCAGTGGACGCCGAGTATCAGAAAGTCACCGAGTCAGTTTGCAGGAACCGTGTAACCATACTTGGGCCGACTTAGTAGCACTTATGTTTATTTGTCAAGCCGACTTTGTAATTGTAATTGTAATTAATTGTTTAAGACTTGTATATAAACAATGTTGTAAAAATGTCAAGAAGTATGAAGAAAAATATATGTGAAAGAGAAAGAAAGGCAGAGATAAGCGAATTACAGAAAGCTTCAACAGTATAAGGAACAGCAAAGACAAATTCATCACAGAAGGTGATCAGTACATCAGCGAATCTTAATCAGCAATCCAGTTGCAAAGCCAGAGATCTACTGTTTCATCCTAACAGGTGAATCAGTACTAAATTCTTTAACCGGGTAGACTTAACAGTCTTTTGTAAAATCTCTTTACCGAGTGCATACTTCATTGTATGTTTGTAAATCCTTTAACAGGGTGGATTTAGCAATCCTTATTGCTCCTAACAGGGCAGATCATCAGAAGTGATCAATTGTAAGCCTTAACCGGCCAACTTTATTCTGCAGTATTAAAGCTTTGTGGGTTTCATCCCCACCCCAGTTTTACTTTCTTTTGGAAGGTTTCTGGGTAACCAAATCTATGTGTCATTATTGTGAATGCTTTTAAGTTTCATGCTTTCTATATGAAAAAGGTTAAAGTAAATTACATGTTAATACATCTGTAATTGAAAGAAAATTTGGAGTTACTGATTCACCCCTCCCCTCTCAGTAACTCGGTTAATTCCTAAATATTTCCAACAATTGGTATCAGAGCAGCATTGGTTCTCAAGACAAAGCTTAACTAGCTTGAGCAAAGATCCAAGACAATGGAGGTATTCAAACTGAACAAGGTGATTGAAAATGAAAAGCTAGATCTGGAAATGGCCATAGCTAAACTCAAAGAAGCAAAAGAACATCTTTCCCAATCCCTAAGAAGAAGGAAGGAACTTGCAAATCAGATGAATGATCAGAATTACATTGAAGAAAAGATTGAAGATCTTTTTCCCTCAAATAACTCAGATGAAGCAAACAATGTTGTCAAAGAACTCCTAGAAAAGAATGGGTCTCTGTAGGAAGAAGTGAGAAAATTGAAAAGAGAACAAGAGCTACACTCTACAAGATTCTGTGAGATCTTGGAACAAAGAAACAAGTTGAAAGATGAATTAGATGGAAGAAACATTGAAGTCCAAAATAAAACCCTTCAGCTAGAAAACCTAATTGATCAGATCTCTCATACAAATGAGGAAATTCTGAATCTAAGATCAGAAATAGAAAGCACAAGAGAAGAACTAAGATCTGAAAAGGAAATCAATCTAAGATTGGTGGATGACCTAAACGCTGAAAAACAAATCAATGAAGGAATGCTGAAAAGTCAAGAAGACTTGAATCAACTGTATGAGCGAAATCTTCATAGGCAAAAAGGAAAAGCAGGACTTGGATACAAAGGAGAAGGCGAATATTCTAAGCAAGGTACTCAAAGAAATCAAAAACCTACTTGTAATCATTGTGGTAAAATAGGACATACTTCAAATAAATGTTGGAACAATGAAAAAGAAGAATTCAATGGAAAATGTTACAGCTACAATCAACCTGGTCACAAAGCAAATGAATGTAGGGAAAAACCTAGATTCAGAGGTAATTGTCACAAGTGCAACAAACAAGGTCACAAGGCATCCGAGTGTAGTTCCAAGACATTTAATCCAGCAGAACAAATTATGAAAGCAATGTTTGGATGGGACTACAACACCTGGTGTAGATGTCATTACTGTGGAGAATATGGACACATTGGCATGAATTGCATAAAACATCATCTAAGGAAAAGAGATACTACCGTAAGATGCTTCAAATGCACTAAACTCGGTCACATAGCCAGAAACTGCATGAATGCTAGTGAAGTTGAAGATGGAAAGAAGAATGAAGCAACTAAGGTCAGGAAACAGGTGAGACAAAAATGGATTCCTAAAGCTACCGAGCAATCCACTCCAAGTAATGGAATGGATGGCTCTACCTACTCAAACTAAATTTCCAAGAAAGCACTGGAACTGTATTCTCATAGACCAATTTCAAACAGTTCCAGAACCAAAATTAAAAGAAAGATCTAAATCAGCATGCAAGATGCAGTGAGATCACAGGAAGGTCGGTATCAGTCTTCACTGAGCAAGGTCGGTATTAGTCTTCACCGAGCGAGGTCGGAGCAATATGAATTCTCAAATTCACCGAGTTACGAAGTCTTTATCGAGCAATTAATTCTTAGTGGGTGACAGTCTGTCAGAATTCATAACCTAATTTGTAATGAGCATTAATGACAAAGTTGTAAACAAAAAGCAAGTAATCGAACTCATTCTTCACCGCGAACCTTTAGCACTTTGAGAGCAGAAAATTTCAAGAGCAACCCAGCGATTCAATACTTTTGCGAAAGGAATTTTTTGAGAGCTATCATGGCATCATCCAGCACTTTAGCAAAGAAAGGATCTGATATGTTAGTCCAAGGGGAATGGAAAGCACCAGATTTTAAGATCGTGCCCACAATTGCAGCAGCCCTAGATCCGAACGGAGCTCAATCTCAGATTCCTCCTAAGGTACTACTTATTAACGATATCCGCAATCATTTCAACTGTTCAATTCATGAAATGGGGAACCTAGAATTAGATATTGTGCATGAGGAACTGTGTGTGGATGGTATTCTGAAACCCGAGCACAAACATCTAGAAGATAAAGGTTTAGTTCACATTGCACATCTACCTCGAAACTTTCGAGATAAATGGGTTAGATACATTCTCAGCTGAGTACATGATGGCAAGATTTGGCTTGAGCAACCTATAGAGATCACAAAGAAGATGATTCAACAAATCACCGGTCTTCCCATGTTGAACAAAGCTAAAACTACCAAAACCCTAGGTCAGACGGAACTAGAGAAGAAAACCCTAGCCGAGTGGGACGGTAGAGGCATGAAAGTTAGCAGCATTACCAACACTGAACTGAAGTTTGGTACACACATTATTGCCCATAAGATTTACAATTCTAGTCGACAGAACAGTGTCTCCTGTGAAGCTATTGACCTAGCATACAAAGTGGTCAAGAATAACTTGACATTTGACCTAGCAGACTTATTGTTAAAGCAGTTTAACAAAAACATGGAAAGCATTAAAACTTCCAAAAACAATCCATGTAAGTTTGGATCCTTGTTGGTCTGTTTATTCTTCTATGTTCAGAAATTCTTCCCTTCTAAAGGAAAAGTTGTATGGAGAAAAGATGTGCCAGTCCTCTATGAAATAAATGAATACATCTCAGAAATGGGTGAAAACTTTGAAAGCATCATGGATAATTATTTTGAGTCTTTCAAAGAGAAAATGAATGACAGATTCCGGATTCCACAGAAGTTGGTGGAAGATTACAAAGATGACATTTGTTTTATAGTGGATTGTGATAATGTATATATTCAAGCAGTTAAACCGAGGACTGTATATGTAAAACCTCTTCCTTATGAGGTCAATATTGATGAAACCAAGAATATCATTGAAGCTCTTCTTAATCAGCCTGTCAATCCCAAAGCTCCATATTTTGGAACATATGATGAAGCTAAGGTGAGAATTGAACTAAGCATAAAGCTTCCACAGGCGGTAAACAAAGGAAAGAAGAGGATAGCCAAAATGCAAATGATAACCGAGGACAAAGAAGAAAAAGATGAAGAAGAAGAGGAAAAGGATGAGAAAACAGAGGAACCAGAACCTGCAAAGAAGAAAGGAAAGGTATTTATCACTAAGGCACCTAAGCCTCCTACTGTTGTATTTACAAGAAGAAATACAAGAGGCAAGGCAGACAAGGTAGATAAAGACATAGTATTCAAAAGGCCTCCTCTAAACCTTCAAGAAAAACTCAAACTCTTTAGAGACGGATCAGGATCTGGAGTAAGTAACATGAAATCCTTAAAATATGAAACCAGATCGGAAGCAGAACAGAAGGAAATAGAAGATGCTGTTATTGAGAAGATGGGACAGTGGAAATACTCTCCTGAAGAAATTGCCCCACAGGTTCCAGCAGTTCTATTGAATCCAATAAAAATGAGATGGAGCAATGCAAAACAAACTGTGATAGACATATTTGATCAAAACCTGAGACAGTTGATGCCGAGCTTGAAAAATGATGAAGTAAAGAAGGCATTAAAAGAAAATGAAAATAAGATGACATTGAAGTTCAATACTTGTTTGATTTTGATCAACAATATTGAATCGGTTGTGAAGGCTGCAAATGCCACATGGAAGAACATATACCACCTTCACCAACCGAGTATTGAAACAGTAATAATTAAAGATATTGAAGATGACAGTGATGAACAAGAAGAAGACACTGAGGTAGATGATACTGTGAGGATAGCAGCAGAAGTCATTGCATCCCTTCCTACCTCTCCAGTGAAAGTTTCTACATCCAGCCCGGAGACACCTTCAAGCATGGTTGTGACAACTTCCACATTTGTCCAATCATCCTTAGCAACAACAGAAGCAGCTACCATTTCTTCTACCGAGCTGCAGTCTCCTGCATCATCAAGTTTTCCAGCAGTAAGTTTTCCAGTTTTTGAATCTTCAAGTGTAAATATTTTAAGTTCTCCAGTAGAAAGTATGCCAGTCTCTATAGCCAGCCCTACTTTATCTACTGTCACTACTACCAAAGCATTAAGTTCAGATAAGCCTAAGGCTCTACCGAGTATAAAATTTTTGGGTAAAAATATAGTAGAGGATATAGACCTAGATGAAGAGATAGAAATTCCTACATTAGATTTTGCAAATCTATCAATGGACCAGATGCAAAATATAGGTGAGATCCTCCAAAGGAAAGAAAAAAAAAAGAAACTTAAAGAGGAGAGAGACAAGGAGTATCAAATCATCAAGGATGCTAAGGACATCTTATCTGATGCATTAGGCATTAAAGTAGACTCCTCCCAACATATTTTGTTACAATTAGCAGAAGCAGTTGAGAAATACAATGAGGATTCATCCGGGACAGAAAAGTTAGTTGAAAGAGCCGAGAAGAGATTCAACAATAAAGTGCTTGAGCACATTGCTCAGCAAATAGCTATTAACCAAGTAGAATTGTCTTCAGTTTTGTCAAACACTGAATCTATCTATTCGAATGCTACCTCTCTTTTGGCTAGACTGTGCAACATTGCCGAGTTCACAAAGGATGTTAAGGATAAAATGAATAAAATGGATGAGGACATGAAGATTAGCATATAGAAGCTGCAACTTGAACCAAGTTCAAGCTCTGCTCATCACATGAAAATCTCACACCTATCAAACATGCAGTCTGATCTACTGAAAGAAGACACAAGGATCCGGTCCACACTGCTAGACATCCAACACATGATCCTTCCCATCATGAATACAATGTATAAGCACATTGAACATTCCAAAACATTGATCCATGACAATCAGTTCTCTATAGCAGATCACATGATTGAACTCTCTGCAGAAGTCCAAATTGCTATACAAACATGTAAAATCCTGCAAGAAAGTTGGGACAGAACCCTGGCACTAATAATGAAGGTACATTCTGATTTTCTATCAAATCTTAGATTCTCTCTGTAAATAACTTGTATATGCACCTTTGGCATTATCATCAAAAAGGGGGAGATATGTATAGAAGAAGATTTGTATAGAAACAGTTAGCACATTGAAAGGGGGAGACAATATATAAAATAAAACTCAGCATGATTCGTGTATATAAGTTTTGGCCAATAAGTGTTTTTGTCACTAATGCCAAAGGGGGAGATTATTGGCATTAAGCAGAATTGCCACTAGTGACAACACTTATTTGTATTCTCAGTGCAAACCGAGCAGACAGTGCAAACCGAGCAAACAGTGCAAACTGAGCAAACAGTGCAAACCGAGCAAACAATGCAAACCGAGCAAACAGTGCAAAATGAGCAAACAGTGCAAACCGAGCAAACAGTGCAAACCGAGCAAACAGTGCAAACCGAGCAAACAGTGCAAACCGAGAAAACAGTGCAAACCGAGCAAACAGTGCAAATCAAGCAAACAGTGCAAACCGAGAAAACAGTGCAAACCGAGCAGACAGTGCAAACCGAGCAGACAGTGCAAACCAAGCAAGTTAGTACAAACCAAACAGGACAGTGTAAACCGAGTAACATCATGTCTACCGAGTCACCAGTATTTACCGAGTTCAAAACCTACCGAGTGATCAGTATGAACCGTGCCTTCACTTCTGCCGAGTGCATGATGATGCCGAGTAATTCAGTGGACGCCGAGTATCAGAAAGTCACCGAGTCAGTTTTCAGGAACCGTGTAACCATACTTGGGCCGACTTAGTAGCACTTATGTTTATTTGTCAAGCTGACTTTGTAATTGTAATTGTAATTAATTGTTTAAGACTTGTATATAAACAATGTTGTAAAAATGTCAAGAAGTATGAAGAAAAATATATGTGAAAGAGAAAGAAAGGCAGAGATAAGCGAATTACAGAAAGCTTCAACAGTATAAGGAACAACAAAGACAAATTCATCACAGAAGGTGATCAGTACATCAGTGAATCTCAATCAGCAATCCAGTTGCAAAGCCAGAGATCTACTGTTTCATCCTAACAGGTGAATCAGTACTAAATCCTTTAACCGGGTAGACTTAACAGTCTTTTGTAAAATCTCTTTACCGAGTGCATACTTCATTGTATGTTTGTAAATCCTTTAACAGGGTGGATTTAGCAATCCTTATTGCTCCTAACAGGGCAGATCATCAGAAGTGATCAATTGTAAGCCTTAACCGGCCAACTTTATTCTGCAGTATTAAAGCTTTGTGGGTTTCATCCCCACCCCAGTTTTACTTTCTTTTGGAAGGTTTCTGGGTAACCAAATCTATGTGTCATTATTGTGAATGCTTTTAAGTTTCATGCTTTCTATATGAAAAAGGTTAAAGTAAATTACATGTTAATACATCTGTAATTGAAAGAAAATTTGGAGTTACTGATTCACCCCTCCCCTCTCAGTAACTCGGTTAATTCCTGAATATTTTCAACAGGAGACATGGTATTAATGTGGAATGTAAGAATGCAAGACAAAGGAAAACATGGGAAATTTGATCCCATATGGTTAGGCCCATATATTATTGAAGAAAAATGGGGAGCAAGTTCTTACATTTTGAAGAATTTGACAGGAGAGCTCCTGGAGCTGCCTGTTCATAGTCAATTTTTGAAATTCTATTTCTCCTAAAGGTTTTGGCAGTCTCTGTACAATTGTGTTTTTAAGTTTTTGTGTACAGTTCCCTATTTTTGGTTCAAAATTTTGGTTCTGGTCTACTGTACCAGGAGATTCTAGCTTCTCATTGTATCTGTAGGAGATACATGTCCCCAATCATGAGCCACTGTTAGCACAAGTGAAAAATTTCATGGCTTTAACATTTTTATTGGGCCTCTGTAGTTATTTTTCCCATTTCCTTGCTAAACCCTAGGCAAAATTTCAAAATTCTAACCGTTGGGAAAGAAAACCCTAGTGCGCCCTAGTCTTATTCTATTTTTACGTTACTTTATGGGGCCACTAAAAAATCTCATAAAAGCATGTGCGTTAAATTTTTATTACCTCGTGGAGGTTTCAGCTTTAATTTTTCCTAAGTTTTCTTTCCCCCTGGCAGCCTTTGTTTTCCTAAGTCTCCAAGTCCCAGCTTTAATTTTCCTAAGTTCGGTGGCAGTATTTTTTCCTAAGTCTCAATGTTTAATATTTCCTAAATTTTCCAGCCTTTATCCTTTCCTGGGCCCAGCTTTCTGACACCATCTTGATCCAACAATAGGCGTAAGATCTTATGGAGTGTGTCAGAGAGTTGCAAAGTTGTGCCAGCCATTAATTCTCTTTCATAGCAAAGGCTTTTCAATGTAATGGGTCCACATGCCAGGTGTGCTTAGTCAGCACTTTCTCATTGGTCCACATATTAATGAATCAGAAGCTTGTCAGTGGGGCCAATGATTTCAGAGGTTTAGTGGTTCTGACAGTGGCAGAGCATCGACAGCCAGTGTATGATCTTAAGGGTTATTTCTGACACATGAGGCTATAAGACCAGTCATTGATTCTTTTTTGTGTCAAAGGTTTGTCAGAATAGGGGTGAGATTCTTCATCGATGGTGGGCGTATTGTCACATAGAATCTTTTGAGGCTATGTGATCTTACGCCCATCATCCAATTAGATGTCAAGGGTAGTGGGTCCTATGTTAGACATGACTAGTCAAAGATACCAAATAGTATGATGACATGTGGCAGTTTGTAGGTGGGCCCAGGGTTATCAAAGTTTTTTGGTGGTTTGGACAAGTTTTTGGCGGCACCGATAAAGTCTTCTGTGTCTACTTATTCGCAAAGTATTTGGTAGAGTTCTAAATTTTCTAGCAAATTGATGATTGAGGTTTTCATGCATTCCCCAAATATAACCAGGGGTTAAACATGAGACTCAGTGATTCAGTGAAATTCTTTGTTCACTGAATCATTTGACTTGACTGTGGTTAAATAATATATCTAGCGACTTGAATTTTCTTGTAGTCACATGTTCACCAAATGGTCAAGGGGTTAAAGGTCAACCTAGAATTATGGGGCCTTTTTGCCAGGTATCACTGAGTTGTCTCATTGTGATTGGCTGAGCTGGAAGGGAAAGGAAGACACGTCAGTGGGCCCAAGAGATTCTAAAGAATGCTTGTGTGGCAAGATCTATGGTTGTCGCATGATCGCATGGAATCTTTTCAGGCCATGCGATCATGCGATAGTCATTTGATCTAAGGCTCATAAGGAGTGGGTCCAAAGTGTTGATTCATCGCTGACATGCTCAGTTTTCATTGGTCGAGGGTTTGGTGATGTATAAAGTGATTTTTAAGGGTTTTGTTGACTGTTGAAGGATTCTATGAGCTGCCCAATCTGCTAGGAATAAAATAGATCAACGGTCACATTTTAAAGTTGAGCCGGTTACCGTTTATATTTAAATTCAAATATCCTGCAAGGTTTTTCTAGGGTTTTTGAACTAGTGAGTCATGTAAAGCAATGCAGTGGCCAGGAATTAAATTTTTCAATATAGATTGCAGTTGGGAAAGGATATAGAAGGCATATATTACTACTAGAATCTGATTTTTGTTCCTATGATGCTGAGCCAAATGAATTTTATGGTTGAAAATTTGTAGAAGGGCATTCATTGCAGTTTGACAGTGAGATAGTAAAATAAAATTTGTTGAAAGGAGCCGAGGATAGCATTGAAGGCAAAAAGCCTGGCAACTCAATTACAAAATATCTCATATGTTTCAGTAGTGCAATTATTATAAACCTTTTAGGGTTGTTGTAAAGTCTTTTAGGTTAATTTTGGTAACCCTAGAATGATCAGTTGCTTGTTGCACCTCTTGGTATAAAGGGATTTTTTATGATCATTCTAAAGATGAGAGTTTAGGTGTTAAAAAGATAGAAATTTCTGAAACCCTAGCTTTTCAGTCGAGGATTGTAATTTTTTATATCATTTTATCAAACAATAGAGAAGAAGTATAGGTTGTTCTTATCTTGCAAGCTTGTTTTTCAGGATACTGTATGCACATGGTGAAAGGTTATACTTAATACAAACCTCAAATCTTTTCTCTCCTTTGTTCTATTCTTTGAATCTCTAAATCTTTGCATAAGGTTTATGTGAATGTATTGGTGCTTTGAGTTCCAACCTAGAGTTAGATTAAATATTGCTCAAAGTGGAATATGTGTTCTTGGAATTTATTTGAAGGATTTTCATAAGTAGGAAAGACTTGAGGTATTTGTGTTTATGTCCAAAGACCAATTTAAGACACCATTGTATTCATCCTTTTCCTTAATATTTTTCCCAATGGATAAGGCACTAGCCTATATTCTCCTATCTTTGTGTTGAAAAGAGTGATTGAAACCTTGTAATCTGAAATCATTAAATCATTACCAGTATTTACTTTTATTTACATTTATGTATTGTCCTATCCAGTGATGGAGAGTCAATGAAAAAGAGGTTGTTGTTTAGTAATTTCTCACTGTATTCATCTGTTGAAAGATCTAATAAAGAAATAAGGGGCAGACTTAGAACTATCAGTCAGAGTTAATACTATTGGATCGGGTGCACCTGCCTTGGTTTTTTAGAGCCAGAAGTAGAAGAGGGTATTCTTATCCCTATAGTTGGTCCTATTGCTCATATATCTCTCACATTTGGAATTAACCAATCCTTAATATCCATCATGGGCATATTGGTATCTCATGGAGTGTAAAATCCTATCCTAGAACCAACAGCATCCATTTGATAAACCTTGAAGTTATTGTGACATAAAAATAAAATAAATAATTAGACTACCTCCATATTAGGCATCACAATAAATCTGTCATCAAATTAAACTCCTTCCACTTGTGAATAGCCTTTGAAAGATAATCTCTCTTTATTTTTATTGTCATTTCTCCTTCATTAAGTTTTTTTTCTAATGCTTACTTTATTCCTATGACATTCTCATATGCCAATCTAGGAACTAATTCCCATATTGCATTGTTCTTAATCTAATCTATCTCTTCTTCCATTGTTTTCAACCATCCTTCATCCTTGCTACCATAAAAATGGTCTTGGATTCTATCTTTGATAGAAGACAAGGATTCACTTTCTCACTTTGTTTTCCATGGCTTCTTCTAGTATACACTCTTTCATTTTCATTATCAATGACCTAATATTTTGAATGATTTCATTGGATATACTTGGCCAAAGTCTAAAGGGATTTTTATGATATTTTTTCCTTCTCTTTTGTCACTTATTCTTTTTATTCTATGTAAGGACATACTTTTGATCCATATTCAACATGTTCTTGTGTGATTTGACTTTAATATTCATGTTCTTTTCCATTTTTATTTCAACCATCTTCCTAATTCTTTTGTTGTAGCATATATAGGCCTTGCTTCTAGATGAGTAGCCAATGAAGATCCCTTCATCACAACTTGAATGCTAGACTAGAGAAAGTCTTCTGTAAAACAACTCAATAAACTAGGTTATCATATTTTATCATTTCCCTTTTCATCTCTCGAACTATTTTATTATTTCTTTCTACTACCCCATTTTGCTAAGGAGTCCTAGGAGTAGACAATGTCTCCTAATCTCATGATCTTCAAAATACTTCTCAAACTCATTTGAGGTAAATATACCTTCTTTATTATATCTTATAAATTTTATCTTGGTATCCATTTCATTCTTAGCTATAATGCCCTGGTAGGGAACCCAATAGAAATTAACCTAAAGATGCTACTAAGTTTACAGAATAGTTTTTTTCTTAAGAATTTACACCAAAAACATGTTTAACAATGCAAAAGAAATACAATATAATTATAACTCATACATACAAGTATAACTCAAACATAGATTACAAATATCAAGGCTTCCTTGACAATAGATTATGAAAATATTAATTAATCTACTTAATACAACAACCATACAAGGTATCCACATAATGTAAATAGGTACAACATCATATACATGAAATCGAGATATAATTGATGCCACAAGGTATACATGATAGCCCACATTCACTGCACATGTCATAGGATATGTAATAATAATCCAATATAAAGTACAATATGATATCTCCAAAATAATTGCTATCATGATAGAAGAACATACTATAAGAAAGAGAAGAATATCTCCAACAATGATGAACAAGAAGGTACAACTACTACAAGTATCATCCAACACTAGTACACAAAATTCAAATCTTAAATGGTAAAAGAATCACTACCACCTGACCTTATGGATCCTAAATGGTCCAAACCTACTATGCTGAAGAGATAACAACAGACCCCACTTTGATATCAAAGACCAAAAATGAAAAATAGTGCAAAATAAGAAAGGGAACCTGAAAGCTCTCTATCTCAAAAGGTATAATATGATAACAAAGGTAAAACATATTCAACCAAAGGAAACCAACACATGTGGGAAACATAAGATTCATATGGGGAAGTGTCATCACATGATCCAACTCTAGATTTATCCCAGTAGTATATCAAGACACTAGCACCCTAGTGACTATATGCAGTATTATTAATCTTCTCATACAAAAGAGGTACCAGCTATGCTATATCCAATTCCATATAAGCATAAAGCATCATCTGAAAAACCATCCCACCTATTCTAGTGCTCAAGGCATGGATGAGTAACACAAACATATTATTAATGTTTCTATCCTAGTATATTTTCTTACATTATCACTTTATTAAGTCACTTGAAATAAGTTATCTTGGTAACCACTTGTGGGCCCCGGTTCCTACTGCAAGCCACTACCCACCTATACACTAGTTAACCTACCTAGGCTCCCAAACTAGATCATAAGAAAATTATAACAATAATCCTCAAATCAGTTCCTTAGTACATGAAGAACATGTGTGATCAAAATGTGACAACACTTATATAAACCATTATACTTGAGAGTATCCATGAAAGAATAAATCTGAAGAAGTGGCTTATAGATTCCTATATATGGCATGCAAGAAGATAAGTATTATGCATAGTGGACCTCAAATGAACCTCAATAAGAAACCCTTGCAAGGTGCACCATGGAATGAAAGACTCAAAATGATAATGCAAGAATGAGAGATAATCTAAATGAGATGCAAGAACTAAGCTAGAATGAAAATGCAAGAACAAGAAACCAGGCTAATCTAACAAGATTGCAATACCTCCTAGTTAAGCTATGTGATTTAAGATAAATGCAATAAGGAAATGCTAAGCTAGAATGCAAGAGATTAGTCTAAGAATACAAGTAAAAAAAATGATAGCATAAGTCTAAGATCTAGGGTTAGGAATGCAAAAGCTTTTAAGTAATGTCTAAGAATTAAAGATTAAGATTATCAAAGAATGAGGAGAGAGTCTCCTTTTAAAGAGAAGTGGACGGTGAGAGCTTAAGAGGAAAAATCCAAGGGTGGAGAATAATCCCTATTTTTACTTTAGGGCACAAGATTCTCAAGAGGCAAAATCAATGGATAAGATTAAGATGCCAAAGAGAGTGAAGGAGATGCAAGGTTAGGTAGAAATGAGTGGCTAGGATTAAGAGGCAAAAGAGATTCCACTCATGTGAAGAAAAAAAGTATTTTTCTCTTTTTCAAATTAGGAAATTCCTTTTTCATGTGCACAAATAGGATAAAGTGGACTTTATTTAATTAAAATGGGACATGTTCTTTTAATCAAATAAAGCTTAGAGTAAAGTGGTCAAACTTTAGGATATCATCAAATAAATGATAAAATGATGATTTGATCAAGAGATAAGAGATTAAATCAATACACAAGATTGATTAAGCATAAGGTAAATTCGAGTACTTAAATTTTAATTTTAGAGTGGATCTCAAGGTTTAATACACCATTTTTGGGTGATTACATTTTCCCCTCTTTGACTAATGTGTGAGCGATCCGAGAACACATTGAGTCAAAGAATGATGATGCCAAGGTAACTAATAGAGAGCTAACTCTGAACTTGATCAAATAAAGAACAAAGAGAAAACTAATCCTAAACTTGATCAAATGAGAAGTAGAAATATAGATCTGACTTTGAACTTGATCAGATACAACACAGAAAGACAACTAGTCATGAACTTGATTGAACAAGTACTAACAAAGGTAGATAAGATAACAAAATCAATTTATAGCTTTGAAAGATACATGATAGATTATTCCTACCCCCTCAGGATTGAAATTGAAATAAGGTAGAGGAGATGAAAAAATGAGATATATTTAATCAAAATCAAGATAAGATAAGGTTCAAGATGATCGATAAGCGCACAAGACCAAGTTTGACCACCAAGTGATGAAAATTTTCCCTATTTGAATGAGGTTGACCAGGAAGATGCATCATTAGTATTAGGTCAAAACTAGAAGAAAGGATGATGAAATGATGTTGTAGAAGAGAAAATGGTGATTGCTTCAAAAGATCAAAGAGAGTAGCCTCAAAGGGCCAATAAACTGCGCGTAGGAGGGAAGAATTTTTAAAATGTGATTTTGACAATAAAGTTGAAGCCATATTTTGATTTCAATCTTTAAAATGGATCTAGGACACCAAAATTAGGTAAGGGTGCAATTTTATTAGAAATTTGAGACTTTGAATAATTAGGTCAAAATTCTATATAAGGGGCCCAACGGGTCATTTTCAAATCATTTGTGCTTTTTGACTTCTAGTGATTTCAGAGTGAGATATAGCTTTCCAATGGAGGAAAGGTGAGTACCCATTTATCAACATCATTTCAAGCTCATCTGGTTGCACAACCGGCCTTGAGGGTTTAAAGTATCATTTTCTCTTTATGAGGTGTATCGTACAATTGCCACCCATTAGTCATACAATTTGATGTGAAATATAGTACCATGGTAAGGTGCCACACTAATATGTTATGAAGTATCATACGAAACAAAATTTTCCTATTGAATATCATCTAAAAGAAATTGAGTATTTGACTGCTTATTGATTTGACTAGGAGTACTTTGATCCATTAGTGTTTCTTTGTTGATGCTTTTAGTCACTTTTTGAGATAATTGTGATGCATTCTAATGTATTTCTTCTTGTGTTTGTGATGTAGAAACATTTCCCTGATCTAGCCATTTGAGTACCACACCTAGTAAGCATGCGCTTAGTTCCTCGATTGTATGCTAATGAGAGAGGAACTCTAGACACCATGGGCCTTGGTGAGATATTACATATGCCCCATATTCAAGAAAACCATGGAATACTGATCACACTTGTTAAGAGGTTTCATTCAGAGCATAATACCTTTCACCTTCCTACCAGAGAGGTCATAGTCACTAATGAGGATGTGTATCACATTCTTTGTATTCCATGCCATGGAGAGCTAGTAAGTATCTTTGATAATTGTACATTCTTGATTAAGACATACTTATATTCACTATTGTTGATGTTGATACTAGTATTGATATTGGAAATTGCTTTTGTATGATGCAGATTTATTTTGATTAGTCACCCACAAATGGGATTGTTGTTATATGGAGTGTGTTTGGAGACTTCACCATTCTAGAATGCACCATCATCTGGGAGTAGAAGATGGATAATTATGGCAATGATTACCTTATCACATGCATCTTGTGTTCCTTGATCGTGCTTTTCCTTAGAGAAGATAGGAGCCAAAGAGGATTCTAGTGTGATTGAGGAAAGTTAGTTATGGATCTGCTATCTCAACCTAGATAGATGGCATGGGGACCCTCTCTCCTAGAAAACATGTACCGTGAGCTTCATGATATAGTCTACAAAGAGGGGAAGAGTTGATTGGCATGAGCTATATTGGCACATGTATGGGCATGAGAGAACATCATCATGATCCACCCTAGGGTATAGCCTAGACCGAGAGGAAGACCCTACATATATAGGTATTCAGGGTTTATATAGAAGACACATGTGGGGGTACCCCATACTGGTGACATAGGTTAGATGATCTGCATTCTATCATTTGGCATCCATATATAGAGTATGAGAAGTGGAAAAAGGTGAGAGATGAGTTGTCCTTCATGTTTTATAGCTGACCACTACTAGATAGATATGTAGGTATCATCAAGAGATTTTTCATCAGTAGGGTATGGTAGTAGTTTGGCATGGTGTAGGGGATTATCATTGAGACCACATACTATGATAGCTACAGGGAGGAGGAGGACCTCTAATGAGGCCCCATGTTTAGATATGACATATGCCTACATGACATACAAAAACTATAGAGGGTAGTACCCAATCTACTCCATAGGGTCATAGATGCAGGGACCACCTCAAACTATAGGAGATGGATCCGAAAGCACCCATACCCTAGGTTTACAACTCCCACAAACCTAAGAACTAGAGGTGAAGGGGAAAAATATGATGATTGTTGAGATGGGGGAGGGAGGAGAGGAGGAGGAGGCATCACTAGTGGGTCTAGGAATGATGACCCTTCTAGCAGTCGATCAAAAATGTGTGATCAAAATGTGACAACACTTCTATAAACCATTATACTTAAGGAGAACCCAAGAAAGAGGAAATATCAAGAAGCAGATTATAGTTTCCTATTTATGACATGAAAGAATCTAAGTATTATGCATAGTGGCTCTCAAATGAACCCGAATAAGAAACCCTTTCAAGGTGCACCATAGAATGGAAGATTCAAAATGATAATGCAAGAATGAGAGATAATATAAATGAGATGCAAGAAATAAGCTAGAATGAAAATAAAAGAACAAGAAAGCAAGCTAATCTAACAAGATTACAATACCTCCTAATTAAGCTATGTGATTTAAGCTAAATGAAATAAGGAAATGCTAAGCTCGAGTGCAAGTAAACTAGAATGCAAGAGAGTACTCTAGGAATGCAAGTAAACAAAATGATATCATAAGTCTAATATCTAGGGTTAGGAATGAAAAAGATTGTAATTAATGTCTAAGAATGCAAGATTAAGATTAGCCAAGAATGAGCAGAAAGTGATGAAGGGTGCTCCCCTCAATACCACAAACACATAATTGAAATAGAGATAAAACAACAATTTGTAAGAATAAAAATTGGGCTTCTTATTATCTCCAAAAGTATGGAATTACAAATTTCAGAAATACAACATGCAAAGCCACATGGGCATTTTCCTTACAATGTTATGTAAGACAAAGTCTTGAATAACTACCCAGAGCTGCCCTAGAAAACACTACGGGTCTTCCTTATATAGGTCATTTTCCACCACCTGGGAAGGTTCCAAAATTTTAGCCATTAAGGCTGACCACCCCTAGAATTATTTTATTTCTCATTTTTATTACATTAGGGTCGGCTCAAAATAATTACAAATTATATTTTTAGGTAGCTCAACTTCTGGAGGCCATAAATTTTTAACTGTAGTTATGTTTGGCTATTATAACCACTTTTCAGAAATGGTAGCTCTTGATCTACAACACATTTCTACCATAAATTCTAGTCAAATGGGGTTTGACCTCATTCTAGAGCCTCTAAAGCCTTCAAAATTGAGCTCAAAGACTTTGTCCCCAAAAACCTCAATAACTTCACCAATACAAATGATATGGAAATGAAACTTAACTGGCAAACTGATATGACTAAGATGAACCTCCACCTGTGAAATTAGAACATTATGAGCTCGTATGACCAACTTACTAAAAATATTAAGTTTCCATAAATAGTAACTTTGTACAAGATAGCCCTTATTGAAAAGACAAACATAAATATTTTTTCGTGATGCAAGATTACCCTTACACCTAGGATGCTCCTGCATCAGACACGCAAGGTAATTTGAGAAGTGACCCTATCATGTTTTAGGTGTGTAGAGAAAAAAAAAGATGGCTAACCTCCTCTCTTTTCAGCCATGATGAATCTTC
This sequence comes from Chamaecyparis obtusa, assembly GCA_027943335.1. Lineage (NCBI taxonomy): Eukaryota > Viridiplantae > Streptophyta > Pinopsida > Cupressales > Cupressaceae > Chamaecyparis > Chamaecyparis obtusa. The sequence continues at coordinate 1,008,377 of BSBK01001897.1, read as the reverse complement.
TACAGGTTGTCCTTTCCATTTGAAAATATATTCTTCATATGTCATGTTCCTTTTGATTTTGCCAATATGACTATCCAATATATCCTCATTCTCCTTGGTAGCTGAAGTAGCTGTCAGAATACTCCAATGTGCTTCTGTGACCCCATCTTCAACACCTCCTTCATGATATCCTATTAGATTTGAAATATTAAATGCTAGTGAAATATTCAGCTTAGTAGGAAACTCTTCTTCATAGGCATTTTCTTAATCATGCTTCTTCAATATCTTACATGGCCCAACTCCATTTTCAACTTGTTATATGTACCTACTAGAAATCACTCCTTTTGCAAATGGACCATGACTTCATCCCCAACCTAAAATTATTTATGCCTTCTTTTCTAATCTTCCTTATCTTTATACTACATATTTATCTTGGTAATGTTCTTCCTCACCCCCTCATGTATCTTCTTCAAATGTTATGATGTAAAATCCTCAGCTTCAGTACTACTTATCTCTCCTTTGTCTATCTTCCTCAACTCAGAAGGATTTTTGGGATTGCTTCCATATACAATTCAGAATGGTGATTTATCGGTACTCCTATTGACAAAATTATTGTATCAAAATTATTTCTATGGTAAAATCAAATCCCATCCAAACATCTCAGAAAATTCCCCAAACTCCTATTCACCACCTTTGTCTATTGACCAGTCTATGGATGATGTGATGAGTTGAACTTCAAATGTATCTTTAACTTCTTCCATAATGTACGCAAAAAATATCCAACAAACTTAGTGTCTCAATTTGAAACTCTGCTCTTAGGTAAACTATGTAGTCTCACCGCTTCCTTGAAAAACAATTCTGCCACATGAACAACATGATTAGTCTTCTTGCAAGAAATGAAATGTGCCATCTTTGAAAACCTATCAACCACCACAAAAATTGAGTCATTCCCCCACTGAGTCCTTGGTAAACCAAGAACAAAGTCCATACAACCCTGGTACATGTAAAGGTTGATACAACCTTGTAATCTTCTTTGTTCCTTTTTCCATTTGAGAATACTCTGCAATTGTATACAAACTTCTTGGCATCTTGCTGCAACTATGGCTAGTAATAATTCTCACTGACCAGAGAAAGGGTTTTATCTCAACCAAAATGTCCAACCAATCCTCCACTATACTCCTCCTTGATGAGATTCTCCCTCATAGAACTTTATGCAATCATAACATCTGAATCCCTCTGAATAACATACCATCTTGAATGATGAAATCCAACCACTTTGTTCTATCTAGAGTAATAGGTTCTATAAATCTTTCCAAGCATCACAAAAATTAGGATCCTCTGGATACAAAATCTTGAGTTCCTTGAACCCGACCACCTCAATCTACATCTCTATTAGCAAAAGTTGTCTTCTACTAAGTGTATCTGCAACCTTGTTAGACTTTCTACTCCTTTGTTTCAAAACAAATGTGTAACTCTATAAAAACTCAACCCATTTCAAATGCCTCTGATTCAACTTTCCTTGACTGTTTAAATATTGCAAAGCTTGATGATTGGTATACAAAACAAAGTATTTAAGAACTAGATAACATCTCCACTTTTTGAATGCCTAAACTATAGCATAAAATTCCTAATTACAAACAAAATATTTTATCTTGGCATCATTTAACTTCTCACTGAAATAAGAAATAGGTCTACCTTCTTGGCTCAAAAAAGCTCTTATTGTAGTACCACTAACATCACAATGTACTTGAAACACCTTATTAAAATATAGAAGTGATAAAATGGTTTTCTCTATAAATTTTTGTTTCAACATCTTAAAACTCTTATCCACCCCTATAGTCCACTTAAAATATTTTCTATCCCCTCTCATTAATTTAGTTAATGGCCCACAAACACTACTAAACTCTTGATAAAATTTCTATCAAATCTAGCCAAACCATGAAAAGATCTTACCTCAATAGAACTCCTTGGAGTAGGCCATTCGAGGATAGCCTTCACTTTCGTTGGATCCATTTTCAGACCTTCTAATGAAACTACAAATCCCAGATACACTAAATCCTTCACAAAATTATACTTCTTCAAATCAATCAACAATTTGTCTTCCCTTAACTTCTCAAACACTCTATGAATATGAATTATATGCTCCTCCAATATCTTACTAAAGATCAAAATATCATCTACGTAAGCAATGACAAACTTACCCAGAAATTCTTTCAACTCCTCATTCATGAACTAGATGAAAGTGCTCAGTACATTTGTTAGCCCAAAAGGTATAACTAACCACTCATACAACCCTTCCTTTATCTTGAAGGTAGTCTTCCATTCATCTCCTTCTCTGATTCAAATTTGATGATATCCACTCTTTAGATCCATCTTTGTGAAGTAAACAACTCCACTCAAATGAATCCATAATACCATCCATCTGTGGCAATAGAAACTGATACTTTATTATGATCTTGTTGATAGTCCTAGAATGTGTGCACATACTCCATTCTCCATTCTTCTTTGGTGCTAATACTATTGGTATAGCACATGGACTCAGGCTCTCTCAAATCAATCTCTTCTACAAAAACTCCTATACTTGTTTATTTAACTCTTCATTTTTTACTAGTGTCATTTTGTGTGCTGCCTTATTTGGAAAACTGACTCCTAGAATCAAGTCCATCTGATAACTAATCTTCCTTATAGGTGGTAATCCATCAGGAACATTATCAGATACAATATCCTTAAAATCATTCAACAAATCTACAAATTTTGTAGGTACATCTTCTACTTCCTCTTTACCATCTTTTGGAATTAAATAAAAATACATACGCTCATGCTTCATACCCTCTAATAACTTTCTTTCATCAACAAAACTTATTATGGTAATACTACATACTGTTTCTTCTATGTCCTTCAACAAATTTATCTTATGTTGTACTCCATCCTTTGTCTGAGAATAGATATTCACACAACCATCATATACAACATGCCTATAAAACTACCACAATCTACCCAACAAAATATGACATGCATCCATAGGTATGATATCACATAGTACCTCATCATGGTATCCCCCAATCTTGAACTTCACCAGGCACTGTTCATTGACCATGACCTTGTGGTTATCATACACCCATGTGATATGGTATGGATGTGGGTGTTTCTCCCTCTTGAGATTCAACTTCATGACCATCTCTTTTGACACCAAATTTTTAGTTCTTTCACTATTAATAATCACATCACAACACTTATCCTCACACTTGCACCTAGTGCAAAACAAGTTCCTCCTTTTCTTAGGTTCATTCTCACCACTTAGTAGGACTCTTCTATTAACTAGGGCATCTCCTCTTTCAGCATCTTCAAAATATGATGATTTGGAATCTTCATCAACCTATGCCACTCTAGCGTAACCTTTAGTTCTCCTATCTTTCCTTCCTTAGCATTGAGGACATTCATATGCCCTATGACCTTCTTCTCCACAATGAAATTTTTTTCCATGGAAGCCTCCTCTTCTTGGTCCTTTTCCTCTTCATCTTCCTCTCTGATCTCTATTATTCTAATCATGGAAATAATTATTTCCCCTTTAATTTTTACTGATACTAGTCTCATCCTTCTTTTTTTGACCTTCATTTCAGCCTCCATAAGACTATCCACTAGATCTTCCACCACGACCTCTTCTACTTTGCTTGCTCTCAAACTTATTGTTCAGCTTCTACTCTACTCTTATGGAAAACTGGTATCCCTCTTCAATATTATTCATTCAAACCAAATTCAACTCCTCTTGAATGCTTGGCCTCAACCCATTAAGGTAACAGACAACTTTCTCCTTATCAACTTCCATATGGTCTGTCTTGATGAGGTCTTGATAGAACTCCTCTGTATACTCCTGAACATATATCACTACTTGATTCAACCCATGCATCTTCTTTAGTAGATCAAGTTCATAATCAACATGAATGAATTGTCACTAATTTATCTACCACCCAATCCCAACTTATGATTTTCTCATTTCCTCTTCTATTTCACTCCAATTGAATCTCCTACCACTAGATTTTCACATGACCCTTTAGTCTAGCTTTCTCAAACTTGACCTGATCAGGATCCTTGATATCTTCATACTCAAAATATTATTCTAATCCATTGATCTAGTCAATAAATTCTTTTGGGTTAAGATTTCCTAAAAATGTGGGGACCTCAATCTTAGGTCTTTCCTTAATCTTGGAAATGGCTCAAAAAAGGCTCTCTTTGTCTCGGTTATAAAAATTTCCTTCTCCTTTTTGATTAATATTTCTCTCCTCTTCAAATTCATCCTCACTTTCATCTCTTACTGCAAGATTTATTCCTCTGTGAATCTCTTTTTACAATGCTCACACTTGTCTCTAGAGGGCTCTGATCTTAGGTGGCACACCTCCGGCTCTTTTTCCATGTTCCCTTTGTGAATTTATTTTCACGCTTATCACTGAAACCCTAAACTAGAGCCCTAGTGCAAACTACCACATAGTCAAAAATCTATCTACACACTCAAGAACTTCTGCTTTGATACCACTTGATGAAGGGTGCTTCCCTTAATACCACAAACACATAACAAAAATAGAGACACAACAACAATTTGCAAGAATAGAAAATGGGCTTCTTATTATCTCCAAAAGTATCAAATTACAAATTTTAGAAATACAACATGCAAATCCACATGAGCATTTTCCTTATAATATTCTAAATAACCACCTATAACTGCCCTAGAAAATACTATGGGCCTTCCTTGTATGGTTAATTTTCAACCACCCAGGAAGGTTCCATAATTTTATCCATTAAGGCCGACCACCCCTAGAATATTTTATTTCTCATTTTTATTACATTAGGGTCAGCTTGAAATAATTACAAATTATATTTTTAGGTAGCCCAACTTTCGGAGGCCATAAATTTTTAACTGTAGCTCTGTTTGGCTATTATAACCACTTTTCAAAAATGGTAGCTCCTGATCTACATCATCTAACTAATGCAAGCTCCAATCAGCTAAGGTTCGACCTTGTTTTGGAGCCTTTAAGGTCTTTAAAATTGACCTCAAATATTTTTTACCAAAAAATCTCAATAACTTCACCAATATAGATGATATGGTAATGAAACTCAACTGAAAAACTGATATGACTAAGATAAACCTCCACCTATGAAATCAAAACATTCTGAGCTTGCATGACCAACTTACTAAAAATAGTAAGTTTCCATAAATAGTAACTTTGCCAAGATAACCCTTATTGAAAAGACAAAACAATTTTTTTTTTGGGGTGATGCAAGATTTCCCTTACACTGAGGATGCTTTTCATATTGTTGACTTGACTATGTTGCATTAATCTATTATGAAGGAGGCAACAAAATGTACAAGGTAATGTGGTCAGTAAATGAAGCACTTTAGTATGCACTGAGCCAGTGTAGTGTATACCGAGCGATAGTATTAACCGAGCTTGTGTTTGCCAATGCATTTCTTTGTTAACCGAGTATGGATGAAAGTATTAAATGTTTAAGTTTGGTCAACATAAAATGATGAGGTGGAAATTTTTATGATTTTGAGATTGAGGATAAAGTTTGTTATGAGATCCACGACTGAAATTTTTTGGAGAAGATCTAAAGGATGGAATTGAAACTTGTTATTGACACATGTGTCAAGGAAGGTTTAAGAGGAAAACTCAACAAAGGAGAATAAGAAGCAAAATTTGATGGTTGATATGAAAACGGTTTATCTTTCTATATAAGAGATATGAGTTTCTTTATTGAAATATGCCGGAAGGAAGAAGACTACAGACATTTCATGTGAACATAGTTTCATGTATGCCTGATCAGACTAGTTGAAGAAGAACTAAACTGTAAACAATACCGAGCATCAGAGAGCTATTATCGAGTACAAGTAAGTTGAAGAAGTGAATTGATATATTGATCAGAAGATTTTTATGGGCTTAGAATAGATTTGAACATCTAAAAATTGAGTTGTATTGTAATTAGATGAACTACTATTTTAGTTTAACCATTGTTACAGAAAAATTTCTTAACCAAGTAGACTTAACCGTCTTATGTTATGCCCCTATGTCATTCAAGGAATGCACATTGTTATCTAATTGACACCATAGTGAATGTTGGTCAAAAGATAACTGTTATTTTAAAATCCTCTAACAAGGTCACACCTAACAGTGTGTTTGTAACCTTTAACAAGGTTGGCTCTTCACCGAGCTCACTTCAGAAGAGTGAAAATTATTTTGGGTTACTGGTCCTAGGTGGTTTTTCCCTTAACAGGGTTTCCACATTAAATCATTATGTTATGTGTTTCTGTGATGATTTCTTTATTGTCATACTTTACATACTACATATTTGATTTGGTCAGTAATCAATGTGAATTAGTTAACTAGTAATCAGTAAAAGTCATAGACAGTTTAATAGTTTATGTTACCGAGTTGTAGAATTTGTTGAAATTGTTTAAAGTGTTACATCTTTGTATTTGCAATTGTAGGATAACTAATCTAACTAATTCACCCCCCTCTCAGTTATTCTAATAATTGGTATCAGAGCTGTGTTTCTTGGAACAATTTTTTAAGGACTTCAACATAAATATTACAAGATGAATAAGAGGGAAGTGCTGAAGCTGAATAAGGACAACTTTACTATATGGAAAAGTTGAATGAAACTTCACATATCCAGAATCAGAGATTTTGCCTTACATCTACTTGAAAATGGCTACTTACAACCACCATCTGGACCTTTGACTCTTGATCAGTAGAGAGACGGACAAGAATATAACTATACTATGATAGAGATTGTTGTTTCTCTATTCGATGTTGAATTTGAGGATGTTAAGAATTGCACTACTGCAAAGGAAATGTGGGATAAGCTTTCTCTAGTCTATGGTGGAGATTTTAATGTCAAGAGAGCCAGAGCTAAAAGCCTAAGAGGTAGGTTTGATGATATGAAAATGAAGGAAGGAGAAAACATAGTACACTATGCAAACTAAATAAAGGAGGTACTCAATGCTATCATAGGATCTAGTGGTGTCATTGATGAAGATACAATGGTAACCAAAATTTTGAGAACCTTTTTTCATGCTTATGCAATCAGAATATCTGCTATACATGAAATGAGGTCTACACCTAGCAATACTCTTACTCTTGATACTCTGACTAGTAAGCTAACAAATTTTGAGTTGAATAATTTTGATAATAGTGTTGTATAATCTATTGAGTCTTCTTTCATGTCTTCTCTGAAGATTGGTAAGTCTAGCAGTAGAAATAATATATAAGGAATGATAGTGATAGTAATACTAATGATGAGCTTGATGAGCTTGAAGCTCTTATGGCCTGGAGATTGCCTAAAGGTAAAGGTAGATATAAGGGTAAATTACCTTTAGCATGTTTTAACTATAAAGAAGTTGGCCATATTGCTACTAGATGCCCGACTAGGAAAGAAGAAGATAGAAACAAAGATCGATCTGGTGAAGGAAGCTATGGAAGGAGAAAAAATAGAAGTTACTGACACTACAATAGAGACAACCAAGATCACAAAGATAAGGGAAAAAAGGTATGTTACTTTTCTGAAGAGAATGATACTAATACCGACACAGATGATTAAGTAGTATTTGTTGTGATGAAGGATGATTCTGAGGAAGAAAAAAGGTATGTAGAAACAACACTCATTTCTAAAGTTAGTAAAAATTATACATGGATCATTGATAGTGGTTGTACACATCACATGACTAGTGATGAAGATAAGTTTGATCATCTTAAGGATTATAATGGAGGATCGGTAAAAATGGGTAATGATACACCATGTATGATTAGAGGAAAAGGATCTTTATTGATAAATGATAAAATCAAATGTGATAATGCTTATTGGGTAAAAGGACTAAATTAAAATTTTCTAAGTGTGGCACAACTTAACAACTTAGGTCACTGAGTAGCTTTTTAAAGCAAGAAGGTAAAGATATTTGATGAAAGTGGAAATCTTGTTGGAATAGGAGGACAATCTAAAGGTAACTTATTTTATCTTGACAATGCTGAGACTTCTTGTTTACTGGTGAAAAATGAGGGTGCATGGTTATGGCATAAAATGTTATGTCATGTAAATTTTGATAACATGATTAAGATTAGTAGAAAGAAAAAAGTTAGAGGACTGCCTAGCCTAACAAAGCTTGATCATGTTGTGTGTCATGAATGTCAAAAGGGGAAAATGACAAAATCTAGTTTTAAGAGTAAAGACCATTCAACAAAACGAATCTTTGAGTTAGTTCACACTGACCTATGTGGTCCCATGAGAACTCAGAGCTACTATGGAGATAGATACTTGATTCTATTTGTTGATGATTATACTAGATTGATGACTGTCATGTTTTTAAAAGATAAATTTGAGGCATTTAAAATGTTTAAATGATACAAAGAAAAAGTAGAAAAAGAAATCAGGAAAGAACTAAAATGCTTGAGGTCTGATAGAGGTGGTGAGTTTATTTATGATGAATTCACTAATTATTTTAATGAGCATGGCATAAAAATATAGGTTTCTACACCTAGAACACCACAACATAATGGGATTGCTAAAAGGAGAAACAAATCAATTGTTGATTGTGCAAGGACACTGATGATAGAAAAGAATGTTGCACAAGTATACTAGAGAGAGGTAGTTATCATAGTTGTATATGTTCTGAACTGAGTACAATTGAAGAAAGACACAAACAAAACACCCTACAAGTTAAGGTTTGATTACACACCGAGTGTAAGTTACTTTAGAATTTTTGGTAGTAAATGTTTTATTCTGAAAGATGATAGGAATGGGAAATTTGACTCTAAAGGGGATGAGGTAATATTTCTTGGATATTCTTCTAAAAGTAAAGCTTACAAGTGTTTGAATAAGGTTACTAATAAGATGATTGAAAATGATAATGTCAGAGTTGATGAATTTTTTGATAAAAATGATGAAGAAAGAAATAAGGAGCTAGAAGACTATGGTAGATTTTTTTATGTTGAACATCAAGAGTACCTACCAAAGCCACAGGATGAGTTGATCGAGCATCAAGAAAATGACACTGAGGAACAACAAATAGAAACCAAGGAACAACAAAGGGAAACCGAGGAACATGTAGAAGCTACCAAGCAAGGAAATGAACAAACAAAGTGAAGAACAAAGAAGAGATCAAGTGCTAGTGAGATTTGTCAGAAGGCATCATCCTAAGAACCAAATCATTGGAGATAAGCAAGTTGGGATACTGACAAGAAGTAAGTTAAGATAGAATGCATGCTTAGTTTGTAAGTTTGAACCGAAGAATGTTAAGGTTTCACTTGAGAATGATGAATGGATAAATTTTGTGAATGAAGAGATAGAACAAATTGAGAAAAATAAGACATGGACTTTAGTACCTAGACTAAAACATAAAAATGTTATCTATATTAAATGGATTCTTAGAAATAAGCTGAATGAGAGTGGAGAGGTTACAAGGAACAAAGATAGACTTGTTTGCATGAGATATGCACAAGAAGAAGGTATTGATTATGGTGAAACATTTGCACCTATTGCTAGACTAGAAGGATTCTATATGTTACTTGTATATGCTACACATAATAAATTTAAAGTCTATCAAATGGATGTTAAGTCTTCTTTTCTGAATGAAATACTAGAAGAGGGGGTCTACATAGAACAACCATAAGGGTTTGTTGATCCAAATCAAAAAGACATGGTATGTAGACTACACAAAGCTTTATATGGTTTAAAAAAAGCACCAAGAGCCTGGTATGAAAGGTTGCATACTTATCTTTTAAGTATTGGTTTTGTAAGAACTAGTGAAAACAACAATTTATACATGAAAGGAGGATCTTATGATACTATTTTGATTGTTGAAATATTTGTGGATGATATAATCTTTGGAGGAAAAGATCATATTTGTAAATCATTTTCTAATGAGATGAGAAATGAATTTGAAATGTCTATGTTTGGAGAGATTAAGTTCTTTCTAGGCTTGTAGGTTAGTCAGTAGAATGATGGAATTTTCATCACACAATCAAAGTACATAAAGTAAATATTGAGAACATTTGGCATGGAAGATGCTAAACTAGTTGGAACACCAATGGTCATAGGCTACAAATTAAAAAAAGATGATGAATCGATAGAGGTAAACCAGACATTGTACCGATCTATGATTGATAAACTAATGTATGTAGTACATAGTAGGCTAGATATTGCACATGCAGTGGGCATTGCTGCTAGATTTTCTACCAATCCAAAGTATTCACATATGGTTGCAGTAAAAAGAATCTTGAGATACCTAAAGAAAATAGAGGAATATGGCTTATGGTATCCTAAGGAAGGAAAATTTGAACTAAGAGTCTACACTGATGCAGATTGGGTTGGAAATATAGATGATAGAAAGATCATAACCAGAGGAGCATTTTTATTTGGTGAAAGAGTTATTACTTGGACAAGTAAGAAACAACCTTGTATTTATCAGTCTACTACTGAAGTAGAGTATGCTATTTTTGCTAAAAACTATTCAAATGTTTCTTATATCAAACAAGTGTTGGAAGGGATGAATGAGGTAATCACTGAGCCAGTGATTATATATTGTGACAACACTAGTGCAATAAATATTTCTAAGAATCCTATAATGCATTCGAAGACAAATAAAATTTCTATTAAGTATCACTACTTAAGAGAACAAGTACAGGAGAAGCAAGTCAAATTGGAATATGTTACATCAAAGGAGAAACTTGCTAATATTTTTACCAAGCCTCTACCGAAGGAAAATTTTGAATACTTGAGGACTAGACTTGGGGTCCATCCCCTCTCTACTAGTCACTAATGTGATCTAGAGGTTGCATCAGCCTATTCTTATCAGAAGATCATTCATGTTGATGCAACATAGCTCACACTTTTGATAATATATAAGGTTGTGAAAGATTTGAGGAACTAGAACAGAGAATTGTCATATTAGTATACCGAGATACATTGTCTGCACCGAACAACAAAGAGTTATTTAGCTATTGCAAAGATGTATGTTTTATGTTTTTTTTTGGCATTGTTGTCAAAGGGAGAGATAAACAATATGAGACATAAACAAAGAGATCAATGGGATATCTATCCAAGGGAGAGATAATCTGAGAAATTCAGGGAGATTTTTGAAGATTTGTTGCTGAAAAATAGAAGGAATGTGAGAGCTGAAAAGATCAAATCCACAGAGGAAAATCTGCACTTGTAATGATGTTATGTAATGTAGTGATTAAACATATTAAATATCAAGCTAGGGAGATCTTACCGAGCTACATCATTTACTTACATAGTTGTAGAATACATGTTTGGTATGTGCATGGAATGTTTCATATTGCTTATGTTGCCATCAATGCAAAAGGGAGAGATTGATGAACTACAACTGATTGAATACCTAAATGACTTGAAGATCAGTGATTAGAGATCACCAAGTTACTAAAATGATATGTAAGATAATTAAATCAGTCATTATGTTGTCATTGATGTCAACTAGTTTTGACAGTACTTATCATGTTGGTTGCAAACATCTAAAGATCTATAAAGAGGAGAGAAAAGATGAAGAACTAAGATATCTACATGGAGAAATATGGATATGACAGATGAGGATAAGGAATACTTTGGGTAACTTATTGATGAGTCTATGACTTCATATTATTGACTTGATTATGTTGCATTAATCTATTATGAAGGAGGAAGAAATATGTACAAGGAAATGTGGTCGGTTAATGAAGCACTTCAGTATGCACCAAGCTAGTGTAGTGTATACCGAGAGATAGTATTAACTAAGCTTGTTTTTACAGACACATTTCTTTGTTAACTGAGTATGGATGAAAGTATTAAATGATTAAGTTTGGCCGATAGAAAATGATGAGCTAGAAATTGTTATGATTTAGAGATTGAGGATACAGTTTGTTATGAGATCCACAACTGACAAAATTTGGAGAAGATCTAAAGGATGGAATTGAAACTTGTTATTGACACATCTGTTAAGGAAGGTTTAAGAGGAAAAATCAATGAAGGAGAATAAGAGGAAAAATTTGATGGTTGATATGAAAATAGTTTATCTATCTATATAAGAGATATGAGTTTCTTTATTGAATTGTGCCGAAAGAAAGAAGACTATAGAGATTTTGTGTGAACACAGTTTCATGGATGCCTAATTAGACTGGTTGAAGAAGAATTGAATTGTAGAATAGTACCGAGCATCAGAGAGCTATTACCTAGTAAAAGTAAGTTGAAGAAGTGAATTGATATATTGATCAGAAGATTTTTATGGGCTTAGAATAGATCTGAACATTTGCAAATTGATTTGTATTGTAATCAGATCAACTACTATTTCAATTTAACCATTGTTACAGAAAAATCTCTTAATCGATTGGACTTAACCATCTTATGTTATGCCCCTATGTCATTCAAGAAATGTACATTGCTATCTAATTGACCCCATAGTGAATGTTGGTTGAAAGATAACTATTATTCTTAAATCCTCTAACAAGGTCACACCTACTAGTGTGTTTGTAACCTTTAACAGGGTTGGCTCTTCACCGAGCTCACTTCAGAAGAGTGAAAATTATTTTGGGTTACCAGTCTCAGGTGGTTTTTCCCTTAATAGGGTTTCCACGTTAAATCATTGTGTTATGTGTTTCTATGATGATTTCTTTATTGTCATACTTTACATACTACATATTTGATTTGGTCGGTAATCACTATGAGTTAGTTAACTGGTAATCGTAAAAGGCACAGATAGTTTAATAGTTTATGTTACCAAGTTGCATAATTTGTTGAAATTTTTCAAAGTGATACATTTTTGTATTTGGGATTGTAGGATAACTGATTTAACTGATTCACCCCCCTCTCAGTTATTCTAACACTTGCATTAGATAGTCTCCTTTTAAAGAGCAATGGATGGTGAGAGATTAAGAGGCAAAATACAAGGGTGAAGAATAATCCCTATTTTGACTTTAGGGCACAAGATTCTGAGGAGAAAAAATGAATGGATAATATTAAGAGGAAAAAGAGAGTGAAGGAGATGAAAGGTTTGGTAGAAATGAGTGGTGAGGATGAAGAGGCAAAAGAGATTCCACTCATGTGAAGACAAAAAGTCTTTTTCTCTTTTTCAAATTAAGAAATTTCATTTTCATGTGCATACATAGGATGAAGTGGATTTTATTTAATTAAAAGGGTGTTGGATATTGCTAATGCATGGAGAGGTGATTAAGACATTTAATATGTTTAATCACTACGTTACTGAATGGGCATCATACTATTGTCATTTTTGTTTTGTCATTGATGTCAACATATGCTTCTATGAAGGAACCAGACTAGTAATCACAGTGTATGGACACTGTATGGATGTTTCAGATGCTGCAAAGTTAGATGAGAGTTCAGGTGGATGTTGTGATCTTATATTTGAGATCACATCATTAGATGTTTCATATTGAGAGAGATACAAATTTTTTAATGAAGACTGGTCACTAGACTGTGATGGTGAGAATTGACAGAGTTAGTCTCTGGGTTTCTGGTATATCTTTCAGAGGATTTGGATTCAAGGTATGTGAGCTTAAAGGATTATAGATAGAGTACTGAAGGATGTTCATTGGTCAGCGAAAGGTACAAAATGATTGATGATGTCATCTATGGCATGTGTTCTGGTGATGGCTTATTATGAAGTCGACTCAGGAAATGAAGCATGTGTTTTGTTTGGCAAGTATAAATTAAGGATGTCGGTCCTTAATTGTTGTAATGTAATCATTATAGACTTGTCCTAGATACCATGTGTATCTTAGCAAGGGTTTATGTAATTTTTTGTAATTAGGAAACCCTCATGGGCTGAACTGATCATGGTAAATTGTAATAAGGTATATATATAGAGTCTTTTCTTTGGAAAAGATATGGATGGAATGTATGTGATATAAAGAGGTTGTGAAAGCTGCGAGCTTGTGTTTGTTATATGTAGAGTAGAGGTTTACTAGTGAACTTCATTGGAACTGATCAAGCAAAGACAGTTGTTGGAAAATAGTTCAAAAGATTGTTTATTTCTTTATATAAACCTATGTTGCAAACAAGTGAGTTCTGAAGGTGGATTTAACCTTCTTTGGGCAGTGAGCCCTCCCTTTTGTTCTTGACTCCTAAAGGGTCTATCCTCTAATAATTTCTATGTACTATAATGTTTCAATAAGCTCCTAATAGGGCTATATCTTCTAACAAGGATAACTATACTCTCAGTACATCATTTTTGGGTGCTAATTCCACCAGGGTTTTTACCTTTAAAAGAGTTTCCCTAAAACCAAAACATTGTGTTATTGTGTTGGCATTCATTGTGTTTAATAGATCTGATATTATGGAGCTTAAAGTTTAAAGCTTAATATTCTATTATACAACTAACTCAACGCCCCTCTCAGTTGTATTGTAGACTATTATTCCTAACAATTGGTATCAAACCTTGTGGTTCTCAGAGAGAAAGCTTAATAGCTTGAGGTGATCTTGGAGATGGCACTCTATAGGAAGGAAGGTCCTAAATTTGATCCTAAGAACTTTGATAGTTGGAAGAACAAAATGCGAACACACTTGTTATGTTTAGGCATAGACTACTAGATGATTACAAAGAAGAAAGTAGCCCCAAAGACTAAGAATGATTTGTCATCTACTACTGATGATGAGAAGAATTTATTCTCATATAACATGGTTGCAAGGGAAGCACTGATCAGCGCACTATCTGAAGGTGAGCTCACTGAAGTTAAAGACTTAGATTCGATAGACGAAATTTGGAATAGATTAGAAGCATTATATGAGGGAGACAAATATACCAAGAAAGCCAAGTTACAAAATTGGAAAACAAAGATGGAAAAGCTGCAAATGAATGAGGATGAAAGCATTAGAGCCTATGTTTAAAGAGTCATAGAAGAAGTAGTTGGAATAAAAAATTGTGGAGGCTCTTATGATGAAGAAGTTATTGCGAAGATCCTCAAATCACTGACTCCTGTATACAAGTTCAAGGTAATGTCTATTCAAGAGACTATACCCCTGACTCCAAGTTTTAGCAAAGAAATGTTGATTGCAAAGCTAACTACTTTTGAAGCTACAGAATTAGGAGAAGTTGTACCTAAAGTTGAATCTGCATTCGAGGCATGCGCACACAAGAAATTGTCTACACTTTCGAGAACCATCAAAGAAGACCTAAAAGAAGATCTTGGTGAGTATGTTGAGGAATGGGAATAGATAATGACAGAAGAAAGAAAGATGGATGAACTTGTGGCACTGATTGCTAGAAGAGAAAAAAGAGGTAAGGGCAAGTTTGAAGGCAAGTTACCCTTGAAATTTTTTTCATGCAATAAGGTAGGTCATTTTGCATCTAGATGTCCTACAAGAGTTTCTAAGTAAAAAAATAATTATGAAAAGATTAAAAGGGACAAAGAATGTTATTATGATAGTGAAGGAATCTCTGATGATGATGATTTACATTGTGAAGAGATTGGATTTTTTCCTATTAGAGATGAACTAGTACATGATGAAAAAACCTTAGTATCTCATGTTGACAAGAAAATTGAATGGCTAATTGATAGTGGTTGTTCTCATCATATGACTAGTGATAAGAACAAGTTTGTTAAATTAGTAAATTATGATGGAGGTGTTGTGAGGTTTGGAGACAATCTCCCTAAATCTATCATAGGAGTAGGATCCATTACTCTGGATGGAAAGACTAATACAGACAATGTACTACTTGTTGAAGGACTTAAACATAACTTGTTGAGTGTCAGACAGTTAATGGATAAATATTTTTAGTTAATTTTTGTTAATGGTAAATGTTTGATCAAAAGTAAGGAAGGAAAATTGATTGCTACTGGTTCAAAATCTAGAGGTAATGTATTTGAACTAAACACATCTGGAGCCTCTTGTTTTTTTGCGAAGGTAGATGATAGCTGGTTATGGCATAGGAGATTTTTTCATTTTAATTTTGATAACATTGTGAAGGAAAGTATGGCTAATGTAGTAAGAGATCTACCGAAGATTGTGAAACCATCTAACACTATATTTAGAGAATGTGTTATGGGAAAGCAGACTATAAGTAGTCATAAAAGAAAAGCATATAAATCAAAAGGAAAGTTGGATCTGGTACATACAGATATGTGTGGACCTACATGAACAAAGTCATACTATGGTGAAAGGTATTTTATACTCATTGATGATTTTTCTAGAATGATGTGGCTTACTTATTTAAGAGAAAAACTAGAAGCATTTGATAAATTCAAGTTGTTCAAAGAAAAAGTAGAGAATGAATCAGGTTTAAAGATCAAGTGTTTAAGGTCAAATAGAGGTGGAGATTTTACTTCAAACTTATTCAATTCATACTATAAAGAGAATGGGATAAAGAGACAAACATATGCTCCTAGGAATCGACAACAGAATGAGATAGTAGAGCGAAGAAACAGGACTATACTTGATGTTGCTAGGATAATGTTGATTGAAGGAAATGTATCTCATGTACATTGGAGAGAGGCTATTAGAACAATAGTGTACACATTGAACAAAATTCAAATAAGAGAAGGTACAAGTAAGACTTCCTATGAACTATGGTTTGATCATACTCAGGTACTGTAAAATATTTCAGAATATTTGGTAGTAAATGTTATATCAAGAGGGATGATGAGATAGGGAAGTTTGATGCTAGAAGTGATGAAGGAATCTTCCTTGGTTACTCTGTTAAAAGAAAGGCTTAAAAAGTTTTCAATCTGAGATTGAGGAAGATGATTGAAAGTAACAATGTAATAATAGATGAGAAATTTTAGATACAAGATAGAATGTATGACAATAATCAGATTTTAGAGATAAAAGAAACTACTACTGCTATAGAAGAAGAAGAACTTGTTGAGGAAGAAAGTGAAAAAGAGGCTTGTGATGCTAGCATAAGAAAGACTACTGAGACTCCTAAAACACCAAGGTATGTAAAAAATAACCATCCTAAAAATCAAATTATTGTCAATACTAGTCAGGGAGTGCTAACTAGATCAAAAGTTAGAGAAGAAATTTGTTTGATTTCTCAAGTTGAGCCAAAAACTACAGATGAAGCATTTAAATATGAATCTTGGATAAATGCTATCAAAGAAGAATTGGATTAGATAATGAAGAATAATACTTGTGAACTGGTTCCTAGACCAAAAAATAAAAATGTAATAGGAATAAAATGGGCTTTTAGAAACAAAATGGATGAAGAAGGAACTTTTGTAAGGAAAAAAGCAAGACTAGTATTTAAGGGATACTCACAACAAGAAGGCATAGACTTTGAAGAAACATTTTCTCCTATTGCTAAAATAGAGGTAGTAAGCTTGTTCCTATCTTATGCTACACATAAAAACTTCAAAGTGTATCAGATGGATGTTAAATCTATATTTCTGAATGGAGATCTTGAAGAAGAAGTCTATATAGAACAACCAGATGTATTTCCTCTATGCGAAGATAAAGACATGGTGTGCAAATTGAGAAAGCTCTGTATTAGCTGAAACAATCTCCTAGGGCTTGGTATGGAAGGTTAGACAAGTATCTACTTGGGCTTGGATTTAGAAAAGGTAATGCGGATAGTAATTTGTACTTAAGAACTAGTGAAGATGGAATCCTAATAATATAAGTATTTGTTGATGACATTATCTTTGGAGGTAATGATGATCTATGTAAGAAATTTTCTAAAGAAATGGAAAGTGAATTTGAGATGTCCATGATAGGTGAAATGAAATTCTTTCTTGGATTGCAAATAACTCAGAATGAGAATGGTATTTTCATTTCTCAGACTAAGTATCTCAAAGAATTGCTTAAGAAATTTGGTATGGAAGATTGTAAACTAGTAGGAGCACCTATGGTGAATGGTAAAAAGCTAACAATTGATGATGAATCAAATTGTGTTTTTTAGACTTTGTATATATCAATGGTTGGAGGACTACAATATCTAACCCACACCAGACCAGATATTGCTAATGCTATTGGAATTGTGGCTAGATATCAAGCAAAACCCAAAGAAACATATCTAGCTACTGTGAAAAGGATACTGAGGTATCTAAGAGGAACCATAGACTATGGCCTATGGTATGACATAAATGATAGCTTTAAACTTCATTCTTATACTAATGCTGATTGGGCAGGAATTATTGATGATAAAATAAATACTAGTGGTGGTGCATTTTTCCTTGGGAAAAAGTTGGTTTCTTGGCTAAGTAAGAAACAAGATTGTATAGCACAATCTACTATTGAATCAGAGTATGTTGATGCTACTATAAACTGTACTCAAATTGTTTGGATGAAACAAATGCTGACAGACATTGGAATAAATTTTAATGAGCCTATGGTTATCCATTGTGATAACACCAGTAAAGTAAATATGTCAAAGAATCTGGTGATGCACTCCAAAACTAAACACATTTCTATCAAGTATCACTTCTTGAGAGACAAGGTGGCAGAAAAGGAAATCAAACTAGAATATATCAGTACAAAAGAGAAAATTGTAGACATCTTCACAAAGACAATATCAAAAGATACCTTTGATTATCTCAGAGGTATGTTAGGGGTTCAAGCCCCTCCTAGTCAAATCTAAATGATGTAGAGATGCATCAGTCCAGAGGTATTCAGAGCCTTATCATTTTATGGATTAGATGTATGGATCTACTCCTTAGGGGGAGTGATCATGGAAGAAATTTTATCTATGAAGGTAGCCAAAGCCTCATGGAACCCTTTTCCATTGTTGTCAAAGGGGGAGTGTTGCTATGAGAAAATCCCTACTGTATGCGGAGATTGTTTAGTAACAGGACTTTGTATTGATATAACTTTGGGATAAGATTTTCTCATATGTTGACATCAATGCCAAAGAGGGAGATTGTTGGATATTAATAATGCATAGAGAAGTGATTGAGACATTTAATATGTTTAATCACTATGTTACTCAATGGGAACTCATACTGTTGTTATTTTTTTTGTCACTAATGTCAACATATGCTTCTATGAAGGAACCATACTGGTAATCATAGTGTATGGACACTGTACAGATGTTTCAGATGCTGTGAAGTCAGATGAGAGTTTAGGTGGATGTTGTGATCTTATATCTGAGATCACATCATTACATGTTTGATATTGAGAGAGATATAGATGTTTTAATGAAGACTGGTCACTGGATTGTGATAGTGAGAATTGAAAGAGTTGGTCTCTAGGTTTCTAGTATATCTTTTAGAGGATTCAGATTCAAGGTATGTGAGCTTGAAGGATGATAGATAGAGTACTAAAGGATTTTTAATGGTTAGCATAAGGTACAAAATGATTGGTGATGTCATCTATGGTGTGTGTTCTGGTGATGGCTTATTATGAAGCCGACTCAGGAAATGAAGTGTGTGTTTTGTTTGGTGAGCACAAATTAAGGGTGTCAGTCCTTAATTGTTGTAATGTAATCATTGTAGACTTGTCCTAGATACCATGTGTATCTTAGTAAGGGTTTATGTAATTGTTTTTAATTAGGAAATCCTGATGGGTTGACTTGATCATGGTAAATTGTAATAAGGTATATATGTAGAGTCTTTTATTTCAAAAAGATATGAATGGAATGTATGTGATATAAAGAGGTTGTGAAAGCTATGAGCTTGTGTCTATTGTATGTAGAGAAAAGGTTTACTGGTGAACTTCATTGGAACTGACCAAGCAAAGATAGTTTCTAGAAAATAGTTCAAAATATTATGTATTTCTTTATATACATCTATGTTGTGAACAAGTGAGTTCTGAAGGTGGATTTAACCTTCTTTGGGTAGTGAGCCCTCCCTTTTGTTCTTGAATCCTAACAGGGTCTATCCTCTAACAAGGACTATGTACTATAATGTTTCAATAAGCTCCTAACAGGGTTATATCTTCTAACAAGGATAACTATACTCTTAGTACATCATTTGTGGGTGCTAATTCCCATCGGGGTTTTTACCTTTAATAGGGTTTCAATGAAACCAAAACATTATGTTATTGTGTTGGCATTCATTATGTTCATTGGATCTGATATCATGGAGCTTAAAGTTTAAAGTTTGATATTTTGTTATATAGCTGATTCACCCCCCCCCCCCTTTTAGTTGTATTGTGGATTGTTATTACTAACAAATGGGACATGTTCTTTTAATCAAACAAAGCTTAAAATAAATTGGTTATTTTTAGGATATCATTGAATAAATGATAAAATGGTGATTTGATCAAGAGATAAGAGACGAAATCAATATGCAAGATTGGTTAAGCATAAGATAAAGTCCAGTGCTTAAATTTTGATGTTAGAGTGGAGCTCAAGGTTTAATACTACCACCCTAAGCTAGAGAAGAGGATCCCTTCTGCTACTGGTCTTGATTATCTCATGAGAATGTAGAATGGTTTTGAGAGTTCCTAGCTCTTTGAGACTGTTTTCCCCTAGATCCCAAAGGTGAATGACCACTAGGTTGAACATCCATCTAACCACCATGACCCAAAGCTAGATTTGTCTCCACCAAGGTAGCCTTAATGACTACCTCCTTGAGGGTGTTAGGTTCAAAAACCTTAACTCCCCCAATGATGTGACCATTAAGCTCCCTAACAAAATGTAGTACCATCAATGATGACTTATTACCAAAACCTACATAAGGCTTGAGCTTGAAGAAATGACGCTCATAATCCTGGACAATCATAGATCATTGCCACATATTGTAGAACTCATCTATGTGCTTGTGTTACCACTGATTAGATAGAAATCATTCCCAAAATTTCTCAAGAAATAACTCCTAGGGAATAGTCTTTATACTAAGCTCAAGTTTTTGTTCTTCTATTTTCCACCAAGCCATAGAAAAACCTTTGAGGTGCATGATAGCACACCTCACCTTAACATTGGCATCAAATTCTTTCATATAAAAACATTGATCCAATGCAATGAGCCATGTATCTACCTCTAAACTAGTACCAAGACCATCAAAGGGAGGAGGTCATGATATCAGAAGGTCTCTCATCTGATTCGCCTTTGTGTCCCCCTTACCAATGGTAATGTCCCTCCTCCTATGACTCCTAGATCTTTTTTTTTATTAGTTCTCAGAATGGTGTGATTCTTCCCTCTCAGTCCTTATGAATGGGTAGTTTTTCTAGAATAGTCTGGAGCATCTACCTAGTATTATGCTCTCTAGAATCACAATGTTGCTCACCACTATCCTCATGAAATATCTCATCTGTATCACTTATAGGAGGGCTTTGATGCCTACCCCTACAACATCTTCTACTATGACCTCCACTACGACCTCTACCAACAGATCTAGTCTTAGTGGCCATCTTTCATACAACATCCAAATACAAGAACAATGTATCAAAGACTAGTCAAAATTAATAAGGACATGATGTATAGACATAAAATGATAGTTTGAAATATAGAGTGTTATATGTCTAAGTTTTTGTTTCAAATTTTTGACAATTTAGACATCTAGTCGGCATACAAATTCCCAAAGTTCCCAATGTAGAAACTCAGGATCTGATACCAAGTGTAATGCCTTGCCAAGGAACCTATTATAAATTAACCTAAACATGCTACTAAGTTTACAAAATAATATTTTCTTAATAATTTACACAACAAGAATGTTTAATAATGTGGAAGCAATACAACATAACTACAACTCATACATACAAGTATAACTCAAACATAAATTACAAATATCAAGGGTTCCTTAACATAGATTTGTAATCCAGATATGCTCGATACCATAAGGTTTACAGGATAACCCACTTCCACTACACATGTCATAGGGTATGTAATAATAATCCAATATAAAGTATAATATGATATCTCCAAAATAACTGCTACAATGATCCAAGAACATACTATAAGAAAGATAAGAGTGCATCTCCAAAATTGATGAACAAGAAGGTACAACTGCTACAAGGATCATCCAACACTTGTACATGAATACCAAAATATCAAATGGTAAAATAATCACTACCACCCAACCTCGTAGAACTTAAATGGTCCACTCCCACCATGCTAAGGAGATAACAAAAAATCCCACTCGGATATCAAACACCAAAAATCCAACAAAGAACAAACTAAGAAAGGGATCCTGAAAGCTCTGTATCTCAAAAGGTATAATAGGATAACAAAGGTAAAAAATATTCAACCAAAGGCAACCAACACATGTAGAAAACCTAAGATGCATATGGGGAAGTCTCATCACATGAACCAACTCTAGAGTTATCTCGATTGTCTCTCAAGACCATAGTGCCCTAGTGATTCTATGAAAAATATGTAATCCTCTCATACAGATGAGGTACCAACTATGTTATATCTAAGTCCACATAGGTGGAAAGCATCATCTCACAAACCATCCTAGCCTATACTAGCGCTCAAGGCATGGGTGAGGAAAACATACATCTTATTAATGTTTCTATCCAAGTATTTTTTATTATGTTATCACTTTATTAAGTCACTTGCAATAAGTTATCCTGGTAGCCACTTGCGCCTGACACCTATTGCAAGTCACTCCCCACCTTTACACTTAGTTAACCTACCCAGGCTCCCAAACTAGATCACAAGAAAATGATAACAATAATCCTCAAATTAGTTCTTCAGTACATCATGAACACACTAGTTCTCAAACCATAATATCATATCAACACTCTCAAAGTGTCCATAAAACATAAGCTTAGGATCAAATGATGATCCACACAATACCATAATATGAGGTATAAAAACATTCAGATAACCCCCACACCTTTAGTAACACTCCTAAAATAAGCAACGTAAAACCTCCCATCAAACCCATAATCATGGTAAAGAAATACTCTCTCATAACATGCAACTCAATTAAATTCATTTCCCAGATTAGCCCAGTTTGACTAAGAAATATAATCCCATTACTATTTTTCCATTAAATCAATTATTTCCAATATAACATATCTTCCATTAAAAAATAAAGAAAACTTATATCCACATATTAAATAAATTAACAAAATTTAATGCCAATTAGTATTATTATTTAAATATTAATAAATAATACTTAAAATATTTAATATTAATTAATATTACTTAATATAAATTTTAAATTTATAAGAAAAAAAATTCACATAAATAAAAGAAAAACTAAATTAAAATATATTGGGGAGGGGGCACCATGGCACCCCTACCTTGCTTGTAGTCCACCGCAATCCTTGCAGTGGCCGCAAGCCTTGCAACACAGACCAGAAGTCTTATGGTGTTGCCTTGCGGGCCGCAAGTGTGGTGGGGGGTGGTGGCCCCACGAAAACTTAATTAATTTTTTTTATATTATTATTTTTTTATTTAATTTGTCAAAGAATTTCTCTAACACAAACTACAGAACCCCTTTTTTAATTTCAATTTTAATCTATTAACAATTATGGAAGATTAAATTTCTAAATTGTATTCCCATCCCCAATTTGATTAATTTTATTTTCCTTTTTTTCATCTAGTTTTAATCTCAAGGGTTACATGCAATTCCAAATCCAACCCTAACTAATTCACTCTACACATTTTCTTATTATTTTTCCAACTAAATTCCTAGGGTTTGCACATCTCTCATGGGTATATATATATATATATATATATATATATATATATATATATATATATATATATATATATATATATATATATATATATATATATATATATATATATATATATATATATATATATTTATTTATTTATTTATTTTTCTTTTCAAAATCAAAATTAAACTAATAATAAATATAATTGATTTTCTAAGACCAAAGTATGCAAATTTTTGCGAAGAACAATTGAGGGTTTTATCAGGCATAATTTCTTAAACTTTAAATCTTAAAACATTCTACATCTGTGTTTATCAAGAATCTTTCACATGAAGTTTTAATAACCAAATCAAACCAAAATAATGGGAGATCAAGCAATATCAAAATCAGAATTCAACAAATATTTCAAATGCAATGCAAACAATCTTTTCGAAAGAAGATTAACATGAGTTTTACAAACCCTACTTGAAAATTCATGAGAATATCTGAAACAACAATGGCCAAATTGAAGATTCCAAATTACTCATAAGCTTTCAAAATAATCCCTCAAACAATATTCCAATAATTTTTCTCCAAAACCTCATCTCCTCCAAACCTATGTTGTAAATAATGGCTGAACGAATTCCTAATAATGAAAACCTAGCAGACATAACTCAACATGTAACTCTCAATCAGAAATTAGAACTCAACTCCCTAACCTTATTTTTATCAAATTCTGCTACATGATTAATTACAATTTTAATAATAAAATATGTACTTTTCAATTATCAACTCTTAACTCAACTTCAAACTTAAATTCCCAATTCAATTTTGTTAAACTGAATGTGCAACTTAAATTGCATATTAATAATTTATTAACAATTATTATTTTTGAACATATTAATAATTATGAAATTGATAATTAAATATCAATTCATTAATTATACTTTTTATATTTCAATTCAAGATTTAATAATTAATTAAATCATTTATTCAAAAAATTGGACTTTTTAAATTAAGTCTTTTTTAATTAAATAACGTATTTAATTAATTCTCATTAATTAAATACCTTCATATTAATATTTATATATTTAATAAGATTTAATTATTTATTCACATAATCAAACTCATAAATCACTTAACTATAATAACATAAAATCACATTAAACCACTCAACAAGATAATATGAGAAATAACTGACTAAACCAAAAACACCAAATTCATACTGAGGGAAAGGGTTCAAAAATTCATGTCATCTTGATGAATTCGGATAGGAAACTCAACCAAAAACTTGTCCCTTAATTCAGAACAATAAATGTTTTGGGTTGGGATTGGACCTGTATATTATCTCCCCTCTCTTACCATTTGAGATATTGTGATAGGGCACAGTCATCCTGACAATTTAGGGAAGTCGATGTCTGGTACCTGAAATCCTACATAAAGGTGATCATGTACATACATGTATAAATATATAACAGATAATGGAAGGGATCGACCGATCATGGGGATCTTGCAAGCAACTATGACTCCATCTCTCAACCGCATCAAGCACATAAAAAAAATAGAAATCATACACACCAACTATACACATGCAAGTATGAGGTTAGTAAAACTATAAATGTAAATAACATCCTAACATATAGATTACCATCATGAAATAACAATAACATATACATTGTCATAAGTATTCAAATTGACATGAGAATAACCATACTCATCTAACTATAAACACATGATATAACACTTTATACAAAGGTGATGCAGGATCATCCTGGGTGTAAGGGAAATCTTGCATCACTCAAAAATATTTTTGGTTTCTTTTCAATAAGCACTATCTTCTACAGAGCTACTATTTATGAAAACTTACTATTTTTAGTAAGTTGGTCATACGAGCTCAGAATGTTTTGATTTCATAGGTGGAGGTTCATCTTAGTCATATCAGTCTTCTAGTTGAGTTTCATTGCCACATCATCTGTATTGGTGAAGTTATTGTAGGTTTTGGGTACAAAATCTTTGAGTTCAATTTTGAAGGCCATAGAGGCTCCGTAACAAGATCGAACCCCGACTGATTGGAACTTGCACGAGTCTAATGTTGTAGATCAGGACCTGTCATTTTCAAAAAGTGGCTATAATAGTCAAACAGAGCTATGCTTAAAATGTTATGGCCTTTGGAAGTTGGGCTATCTAAAAATATAATTTGTAATTATTTTGAGCCAACCCTAATGTAAAAAAAATAAAAAATGAAATAATTCTTAGGGCGGTTGGCCTTACTGGATAAAATTATGGAACCTTCTCGAGTGGTGGGAAATTTCCTATATAAGAAAGGCCCATAGTGTTTTCTAGAGTATTTTTGGGTAGTTATTCAAGGCTTGTTCCTATAGAATATTGTAAGGAAAATTCCCATGTGGCTTTGCATATTGTAATTCTAAAGTTTGTAATTCCACACTTGTGGAGATAATAAGAAGCCCATTTTATGTTCTTATAAATTGTTGTTGTGTCTCTATTTTTTCTATGTGTTTGTGGCATTAAGGGGAGCATCCTTCATCAAGTGGTATCATAGCAAGAGTTCTTGACTGTGTAGACAGATCACCGATTGTGATCCATTTTACACTAGGACTGTAGTTTAGGGTTTCAATGATAGTGCGAAAGTGCCTCCACGAAGGGAACATGGAAAAGATTTAGAGGTGTGTCACTTGAGGTTAGAGCCCACTAGAGACAAGTGTGAGAATTGCAAGAAGAGATTCACAGAGGGATGAATCTTGTAGTAAGAGATGAAAGTGAGGATGAAGGTGAAGATGAAGGAGATTTTGATCGGGAAGGAGAAGGTGAAGTTTTGAACCAAGAGGAAGAAAGGATTTTTTTGGTCATTTCTAAGATTGGGAAAAGACCTAAGATTGAGGTTCCTACATTTTCGGGAAACCTTAACCCAGAGGAGTTGATCAACTAGATCAATTAATTAGAAGAATATTTTGAGTATGAAGATATCGAGGATCCTAATAGGGTCAAGTTTGTGAAGGCCAAATTGAAGGGTCATGCAAAAATCTGGTGGCACGAGATTCAATTAGAGAGAAATAAAAAAGGAAAGGAGAAAATCAGAAGATGGGATCAGATGGTAGATAAATAGAAGTGAGAATTCATTCCTGTTGATTATGAGCTTGATCTACTAAATAAAATGAAAGGTTTAAAGCAAGTAAGGAGACGTGTTCAGGAGTATACAAAGGATTTCAATCGAATCCTCATTAGAACAAGCCATGCAAAAGATAATAAGGAGAAAGTTGTATGTTACCTTAATGGCTTGAGGTTGAGCATTTAGGACAAGTTAAATTTGGTCTGAATAAAAAGTATTGAAGTGGTATATTATTTTCCTCTAAAAGTAGAGGAAAATTTAAACAAGTTTGAAAGCAGACAAAGCATAAGAGGTCATGGTGGAAGATCGAGTGGATGATCTTATGGAGGCCAAAATGAAGATTAGAAAAAGAAGGATGAGGCCAACGATAATCAAAATCATAGGAGAAATAATTTCAATAATTTCCATGATCAAAATAATAGAGATCAGATAAGAAGAGGAAGAGGACAAGGACCAGGAAGAGGAGGGTTCTTTGGAACATTTTTTCACTGTGGAGAAGAAGGTCATATATCATATGAATGTCCACAATGCCAAGGAAGGACAGATAGGAAAACTGAAGGCCAGGCTAAAGTTGTACATGTGGATGAAGATGCCAAATCATCACATTTTGAAGATGTTGAAAGAGAAGAAGCCCTAACTAACAAAAGAGTCCTTTTGAGAGGTGAGAAAGACCCTGAACAAAGGAGGAGCTTGTTTCGCTTAGGTGCAAGTGTGATGATAAGTGTTGTGATGTGATTATTGATAGTGGAAGCACTGACAATTTGGTTTTAGAAGAGATGGTCACAAAGTTGAATCTCAAGTGATAGAAACACCCATGCCCATATTAGATTGCCTGGGTGCAGGATGACAACAACATCATGGCCAATGAACAATGCTTAGTGAAGTTTAAGATTGGAGGATAACATGATGAGGTACTGTGTGATATCATACATATGCATGCATGTCATATGTTGATGGGTAGGTCATGGCAGTTTGATAGGCATGTTGTACACGATGGACATAGAAGAAAAGCTATGTAACAATGCAAGAATAAGTTTTGTTGATGGAAGAAAGTTCATAGAGGGTATGATGCATGAGCATATGTATTTTTTTTTAATTTCAAAAGTTGGTAAAGAGGAAGTAGAATATGTACCTACATAATTTAAAAATATGTTGAATGACTTTCAAGATATTGTATCTAATAATGTACTTGATGGATTACAACCTGTAAGGAAGATTAGTCATCAGATGGACTTGATTTTAGGAGCTATTTTGCAAAATAAGGTAGCACACAGATTGATACCAATAGAAAGTGAAGAGTTCAATAGACAAGTACATGATTTGTTGTAGAACATGCTAATTCGAGAGAGTCTGAGTCCATGTGTTATACCAGAAATATTAGCACCAAATAAGATTGGAGAATAGAGGATGTATACAAATTCTATGGCTTTAAATAAGATCACAATCAAGTACAGGTTTCCATTACCATAGATCAATGATATTGTCGGTTGTTTGTGCAGAGCTATGTATTTCACAAAGATAGATTTGAAGAGTGGATATCATCAGATTTGGATCAGAGAACGAGATGAATGGAAGACCATCTTCAAGACAAAAGAATGACTATATCAATGGTTAGTCACACCTTTTGGGCTAACCAATGCACCATGCACTTTCATGTGGCTCATGAATGAGGTTCTGAAAGAATTTATAGGTAATTTTGTCATTTTTTAGCTAGATGATAGTTTGATCTTTAGTAAGATTTTGGAGGAGCATATAATCCATATTGGTAGGGTGTTTGAGAAGTTAAGGGAAGAGAAATTGTTGATTAATTTGAAGAAGTGCAGTTTTGTAAAGAAAGAGTTAGTGTATATGGGATTTGTAGTTTCAAAAAAAGGTCTAAAAATGGACCTAGAGAAAGTGAAGGCTATCCTTGAATGGCCTACTCCAAGGAGTGCTACTGAGGTAAGATGTTTTTATGGTTTGTCTAGCTTTTACAAAAAGTTTATTAGGAGTTTTAGTAGTATTTGTGGAGCCTTGACTGAAATAAATAGAGGAGATAGGAAAGATTTTAAGTGGAGTATTGGGGAAGCTGAGATTTTTAAACCTTTGAAACAAAAAGTTATAGAACAACCTATTTTAGCACTTCTTGATTTTAATAAGGTGTTTCAATTAGACTGTGATGCTAGTGGTACTACAATAGGAGTTGTTTTGAGCCAAGAAGGTAAACTTGTTTTTTATTTTAGTGAGAAGTCAAATGATGCCAAGAGAAAATATTATGTTTATGATCAAGAATTTTATGCTCTAGTTTAGGCATTGAAAAAATAGAGACACTATCTATTTCCTAAGGAATTTTTTTTGTATACTAATCATCAAGCTTTGCAATATTTGAATAGTTAAGAAAAGTTGAATCAAAGGTATTTAAAATGGGTTGATGTTTTACAGAGTTACACATTTATTTTGAAAAATAAGAGTGGGAAGTCTGATAGAGTTGTACATATCTTCCTATTAATTCACATCTTCTTAAGTGTACATAACTACCTACTCAATTTATGACTCTACACACCTTTCCTACAAAATTTTCAATTAGAAATTACATACACAAGGAAAACAACATTTAACTTCATTAAAATCTACATCTCATCTTATTATAATTTAAATTTCCTAGTTCCCATAAAAATCCCTCAAAACATGCACTCAACTTCTCTTTTAAGAAAATTTGTTGAATTTGTTTAGCCCTTAAGAAAACATAGTGCATATTAGAAACATTGACATGAGTATATAAGCAACATGAAAAATAGTGCATCACAAAATAGTGTGTTTAAGCCTCTATTCATCGGAATATAAATGCATAATACATCAACATAGTGTATCTCAATATTGAGTCTATAATGTAGAAAGGAGAAATAATATGACAAGACCGGGGTAGGGTCCCTTAATTACCCATCACAAACCCAATGATAACCTATTGATTAATGTAAAATAAAGTCAAACTAGGCGCATCTTAGGATGACATCATAAGACATAATATGAGGAAAAGTTACTGCTGTTGGTGTCCAAAATGATGCTTATGCTCTAATAGGCTACCAGTATACCCTCAGATAGATTTTAGGGGTGGTTAGCTCCAAAATGTAAAGAGGTCTTAGGATAACTGGACCAACTCTAGGAACAAGACTGCCCTCTTCTGCTTCTAGCTCTGCAAAACCAAGGCGGGTGCACCTAACCTAGTATAAAATAGACTTCATACACCAAGAACTAGGTTTGAATAATAGATAATAGAATAGTAAGAAATTCCTAAGTGTTAACCACACACTCATTGACTCTCCATTCCTATGGGTAGGAACCACATACAACCAAATGCTGCAAACTTAAAGAATGGTTCTTAATTTATGTTTTTGAATCATAACAACCACAATCAGGATATTTTAGCAAGGAAATACTTATCTAGGCTAGTGCCTCATCCATTGGGCAAGGTTTCTTAGATAGACTACACACACACACTAGAATATCTAAGATTCAAAGCCATAAACACATTTACCATCTCCTTTACTACTTACAGAGTATCCTTACATAGACAAAAGATAAATCTATGTCCCATCTAGAGCATCATTTCATCTAATCCTAGATTAGAACTCAAGAATGAGGGCACATACATAAGCTAGTTATGCAATGAACTGGAAAGATCAAAATTTATCTAAGTTGACACAAAGGAGAGACAAGAATCAAGTGCCTACATTAAGTATGAAGAATCCTCAAGTGTGTACAGTCAATCCAAAGGAACCCTACTTGAAAACTTAGCTTAGACCTGTAACTTTCTTTCAAATTGCCAAAAAATCAAGACAAGACATTACAATTCAGACTGAGAAGAGGACTCACAACCCAGAAGTTTGAATACCTAACTCCCAATAATCAGAAAATGATCACAAAAATCCCTTTATACCAGGGTTACAATGCAAGCATACGATCATTTCAAATTCAAAATTTCAAAATCACCTAACCCCACCGAGGAATAAACACAGACATGATAGGGGTCAAGCCACAGCAATTGATAATCCATTCTGCCCACTCTGGCCGGTCAAGAATTGAATTTTGGTACCTCCTGCCACAAAAAACACTCAGCAAGTTCAAACGGTCACATGCATTTTGTAGGCTTTAAGTTTCTTAACCATTTGCCCTTAGTCGCGCAATTGCACAATCACAACTCACTGCCACAGGAAATGGGCTCCAATTTTATGCTTGGTCCCATGATCGCATAGCCCAAAAATGGGCTATGTGAACATGTGACATGCCATTTCCCCCTGCCTTCTGCATAACCACCGATGCTAGACCATTGCCACAAAAGGGAATGTCACATGTTCGCAAGCTAGAAAACTAGCTCACGGGAACATGCGACAACCCACTAACATGCACCTTGCCGGCTGTTAAATCACCACTGAGATACCCCCCACCTGGGCCCGCATTCAAACCTTAACATCCCACCAGCACAGACCAACTAGAGATCGCCATGACCTCACCTACCAACGGGACCACCAAACAACTGTAGATGGGCCCCAGCACACATGGCACCCTATCGCATGATCACATAGCCCAGAAATGGGCTATGGGAACATGCGACAACCCGCCAACCTCAGCCATCGTAACCACCACCGCAACCGTCACCGCAACCACCACCACAAGGGGTTTGTTGCATGATCACAAGCCATGGAAATGGCCCTTGCGATCATGCGACAAGGCCATGGGACCGCCACATCACCCACTTCTCTGCATCTCCTGGGCCCACCGACAAAATGCCACCACTCTACCATGGACACGTGTCAACTGGTTGCATGATCACATAGCCAAAAATTGGGCTATGTGATCATGCGATAGCCAACCCAAAGCTACCACATCACCACCTCCGGGACCACAGAACAACAACCACCAACTACGAAGAGTCGGGACCGATGCAGACAGATGGCAAGTGGTCACATGATCGCATGTCAAAAAATTCTAACATGCAGCCATGCAACAGCCAATAAGGACATGCCATCTGTCACCCCTTTGACACCGGGCCCACTTCACCAAAGAGACACCTGGAACAAACAAAATCAACGACAGGTGCATGATCGCATGGGGAAAGAATATTCCATGTGATCACATGCCAACCGTTGATCTCCTCCCTCCGCCACTTTGAAAAAACTGGCCCCACATCGTCGCACTTGCGTAGTTAAGATAGATGAACAAGGAGAACTAGCAAAAAAGAAGACATGCAAGGTCAAAAACACATAGGGTTTTCGGTGAAAGATCAAAAACAAACAGAATTTTCAACATGACACAAAGGTAAACAAGGAAGTTGAAAACATTGAGGGTTTTCGAAAACACTGTGGGTTTTCGACACTGTGGTAGAATTTTAAAAACATTTCCTACAGAGCTTGAAACTCGAATAACTCCCTGGGCTTTGCGAATTAGCAGATGTGACTTAGGATAAAGCAAAGGACACATAAAGAGCACAAGGCAGGAGCACACACCATAAAACCAAGTGGATTTCCCTTGCAAGTTAAAACTATGACTGCAGGCTGGGTAGAGACAACATAACAAAGATTGTAGGGAAAAAGGCCATTTTCCTGGGATTTTGCAATGACTGGAAAATAGACTAATAGTGGCTCTGTCTAGGGATGATGGGTAACTTGTGCCCATGTGAGAATTCAAAATTTCTTAGAGACTAGACCACCAACAGGACAAAAATAAGGAACTCAAAAAATGTAGGGAACAGGAAGGAAAAGCACACAACAGGAAAGGGAAAGACTATACAAAGTTTTACAATATTTACAAAAGGCTCAAGGCCCCAAAACTATGATCAACTTTTACCTCTATCAAGCAAGAAATTTTCATCTCCATAAATCAAAGACAAACTGAAAATTTTGCTTCCATGTTACTGATCAAACTTATATCCATTTTCTAAAAGCTCGGAACAAAAATTACTATCACATTCCTCCTGAGGGCTGGAAAGGTAATCATACCAATTCTGAAAATGCTGTGACACATGCATGTTGTAGTCAAAAAGGAAAATGTTGAAGGAGCCACAAGATGAACCATCCTCAATCCTGTCAACAAACCCAGGAATTCTACTATCCACACGAAAAGAAAAACACTACAGCTCTATCAAACTGTCAGTGCAATTGCTATTAGATCCATTCATACTAGAAATTTGCACCTCCAAGGAGAAGATATACTGATTTTCATGCAAACACTGAGGGAACTCACCACATGGGACATGATCACCGAACATAGGAGCAACCTGCATTTTGTCAACAACTAACAAAACCAAAAAAATTTGATAGGTAGGAAGAGAAACATCAACCTGTCCATGAGATGGTGAAGCTTGAGTAGCTGAGAGACCATCCTTCCATGGCCTAGCAATAGATTCAGAATCAGAAAAGGATTCAAAATCTACACAACTCTCCCAACCAGTATTCAGTACCACATTAGGGACACTTGCATTACTTGAAGATGAACAAACACTGATGACTTCATCATCTGATATATCATACTATACTTGGTTTCCATCTAGTAGTGCTAGGGTAGAAAAAGAATCATAGGCATACATTTCAAAGTCAAATCCAATTGACTCATTTTCCATATCAAAATCAATGTGTGCTGGATGTAAGAACGCAGAGCCATCACCTCCTGAATACCTGAGATACTCACAAGACAAGAGGTCTGAAATTTGTTCACTGTGAAGTGAATAGCTATCCTTGAGAATATCATCTTCTACCATACCATCATCAACAGTACCTTCATCTATCAAATCCTCTTCTTCATCTGACTGATTGCATAAAATTTCTGTCCCATATTGAGAAAAGGCATCACTTTCATGACTGCAAGAAAGAGTGTCAACACTTGACACATCCCCTTCATAAATTTTATCACTCTCAATATTAGCACTACTGAGAAAAGCCCCAAGTGCATCCTCAAGTTCAAGATCAGAATCACCAAGTACCCAATCCCTGAGACATCTATAATACTCCTCCCACAAGGCATTTGACCAACTGGTTGACTCAGGAAAACAAAGCTCCATGAATAAACCACTGAAATTAGATTCAGGAAACTCAACATTCTCAGGAAGCTCATCATATACTTCACAAAATTTTTCATAGAACAAGGATATGGATAAATCCTTTCTACTTCCCACTTTCAATCTTACCAAATTTATGCAATCCCTAAGGATGCCCTGATCTAATAATGCAAGATCCTCCTCAAGCTTACCCATTACAACTAAGTGCACTACTTCCATAAATTTTTGCAAAGCTGCAACAGAGAACTTGAAGTATGCTAATCTGTGCTTACACCTTATCCTTCTTTTAGTGCTTGACCACTTTATAAGGAACATTTAAAACTTGAAAAATACTTGGGAAAATCTTGCAGCAGAAGACCTTTGGCTAGAAGGCAGGGCAGATCCTGGGCTCACCTTGAAGCTCCATCAAATAACTTTGTCATGCAGAGATGCCACCTCCTTGAGAGGAAAATGTTTCACTGTTTCTTCTTCCAACCAACACAAAGCTACACCAGGTATACACACTGTTTATCAGGAGGAATACTGATCAAACAAAGAAAGTTAGAGCCGCCACTCACAACTAGGTGAGAAGATATCAACAAATGCTTATTTTTGTGTTTGACTCTTTCCAATGGCTCCCTAGCGGAGTTGCCATCTTGTTGGTGACTCAGATGGGCAAATAAATCTGGTCAATAAGATTTTGAATACTTCAATATAACTACAACCAGAGATCTAACAGATATTTTTCTTTTTCATTATTCTCCCTAGTAGAGTCACCATCTTGTTGGTGTCCAAAAGGATGCTTATGCTCTAATAGGCTGCCAGTATACCCACAGATAGATTTTAGGGGTGGTTAGCTCCAAAATGTAAAGAGATCTTAGGATAACTAGACCAACTCTAGGGACAAGACTGCCCTCTTCTACTTCTGGCTCTACAAAACCCAGGCGGGTGCACCTAACCTAGTATAAAATAGACTTCATACACCAAGAACTAGGTTTGAATAATAGATAACAGAATAGAAAGAAAGTCCTAAGTGTTAACCACACACTCATTGACTCTCCCTTGCTATGGGTAGGAACCACATACAACCAAATGCTGCAAACTTAAAAAATGGTTCTTAATTTATGTTTTTGAATCATAACAATAGCAATTAGGATATTTTAGCAAGGAAATACTTATCTAGGCCAGTGCCTCATCCATTGGGCAAGGTTTCTTAGATAGACTACACACACACACTAGAATATCTAAGATTCAAAGCCATAAACACATTTACCATCTCCTTTACTACTTACAGAGTATCCTTACATAGACAAAAGATAAATCTATGTCCCATCTAGAGCATCATTTCATCTAATCCTGGATTAGAACTCAAGAATGAGGGCACATACATAAATTGGTTATGCAATAAACTGGAAAGCTCAAAATTTATCTAAGTTGACACAAAGGAGAGACAAGAATCAAGTGCCTGCATTAAGTATGAAGAATCCTCAAGTGTGTACAGTCAATCCAAAGGAACCCTACTTGAAAACTCAGCTTAGACCTGTAACTTTCTTTCAAATGGCCAAAAAATCAAGACAAGACATTACAATTCAGACTGAGAAGAGGACTCACAACCCAGACGTTTGAATACCTAACTCCCAATAATCAGAAAATGATCATAAAAATCCCTTTATACCAGGGTTACAATGCAAGCATACGATCATTTCAAATTCAAAATTTCAAAATCACCTAACCCCACCGAGGAATAAACACAGACATGATAGGGGTCAAGCCATAGCAATTGACAATCCATTCTTCCCACTCTGGCTGCTCAAGAATTGAATTTTGGTACCTCCTGCCATAAAAAACACTTAGCAAGTTCAAATGGTCACATGCATTTTGTGGGCTTTAAGTTTCTTAACCGTTTTCCCTCAGTCACGCAATTGCGCAGTCATAACTCACCGCCACAAGAAACGGGGTCCAATTTTATGCTTGGTCGCATGATCGCATAGCCCGAAAATGGGCTGTGCAAACATGCGACATGCCATTTCCCCCTGCCTTCTACATAACCGCTGATGCTAGACCATTGCCACAAAAGGGATGTTGCATGTTCGCAAGCCAGAAAACTAGCTCATGTGAACATGTGACAACCAGCTAACATGCACCCTGTCGGCTGTTAAATCACCACCGAGATACCCCCCACCTGGGCCCGTGTTCAAACCTTAACATCCTGCAAGCACGAACCAACCAGAGATTGCCACGACCTCACTTGCCAACGGGACCACCAAATAACTACAAATGGGCTACAGCACATGTTGTGCCCTATTGCATGATTGCATAGCCTAGAAATGGGCTATGGGAACATGTGACAACCTACCAACGTCAGCCACCGTAACCGCCACCACAACCATCACCATAACAGCCACTGCAAGGGGTTTGTCACATGATCGCAAGCCATGGAAATGGCCCTTGTGATCATGCGACAAGGCCATGGGACCACCACATCACCCACTTTTCTACATCTCCCAGGCCCACCGATGAAATGCCACCACACTGCCATGGACACATGTCAACCGATTGCATGATCACATAGCCAAAAATTGGGCTATGCGATCATGTGACAACCAACCCAAAGCTGCCACATCACCACCTCCGAGACCACGGAACAGCAACCACCAACTGTGAAGAGTCGGGACCCATGCAGATAGATGGCATGCGATTGCATGATCGCACGTCAAAAAAGTCTGACATGCTGCCATGCGACAGCTAATAAGGACATGCCATCTGTCACCCCTCTGACACTGGGCCCACTTCACCGAAGAGACACCTGGAATAAACAAAATCAATGGCAGTCGCATGATCATATGGGGAAAGAATATTCCATGTGATCACACACCGACCGTTGATCTCCTCCCTCTGCCGCTTTGAAGAAACTGGCCCCACATCGTCGCACTTGCACAGTTAAGATAGATGAACAAGAAGAACCGGTAGAAAAGAAGACATGCAAGGTCAAAAACACATAGGGTTTTCAGTGAAAGATCGAAAACACATAGAATTTTCAACATAACACAAAGGTAAACAAGGAAGCCGAAAACATTGAGGGTTTTTGAAAACACTGTGGGTTTTCGACACTGTGGTAGAATTTTGAAAACATTTTCTGTGGAGCTTGAAACTCGAATAACTCCCTGGGCTTTGCAAATTAGTAGACGCGACTTGGGCTGAAGCAAAGTGACACATAAAGAGCACAAGGTAGGAGCGCACACCATAAAACCAAGTGGATTTCCCTTGAAAGTTAAAACTGTGACTGCAGGCCGGGTAGAGACAACATAACAAAGATTGCAGGGAAAAAGGCCATTTTCCTAGGATTTTGCAATGACTGGAAAATAGACTAACAACTGCATCTCAAGATCGACTCAACCCTATCTCTAAAGATCACCAGAATACAATCCTAGACTATGCCCAACGTCTCAAGCTAATGCAGGGCATTAAAATTTTTCTAAAAAATTAGATCCTCTTGGTGGTTCACCCTCACATGGGACCAACATGATGATATATTGATATATTGATGCAAGAAATGTGAATCAAGTAGATTTTTGAAATCAATTGAAATGTTAAATATTGTCTTGATTAAGTAAAGGTTTTGGGATGCTTGTGATTATTATGTTTCAAGAGATGTTTTGATGAAGTAAATTAACAATGGATAAGTCAAAATTATAGAATGTTTTGAAAAATGCAAAGTTGATTTTACAGTGTATTTTATGTGACCATTAATGTTGCACTTTTATATATGTGTTATGGTTTCTTCTTGAACTATTGATATATTATTTTAAAATATTAGACTCTTTGGACAAGGATTTTATATTTTTGATACTATGTGATGATGTATGATTATGTGGATGATGATTTAAGACTTATTTTCATGATTTGATTATGTTATGATATTTGATTAATTATTTAATTTAGAATATTATACCTTAATTTCATGTTAATGCAAGAAATATTTATGTGAGATGATCATTGTTAATGAATTAGGTTGATTGATATATTTATGTGTTCTTCAATTAACTTGATTTAAATTAAGAAATATATTATTGAGATTATATGAATTAATTTTGATGTAGTGAGGATGCAGTTGGATTATATAATGTATTTATGTGTGACCAAAAAGGGGGTATAAGATGCCACTTTTTTCCTAAAATCAGCAAACTCTAAACTTCAACAACAACTTGAAGATAGTTAGACTCAAAATTTTAAGATGTGATAAGAACAAGAGTTGTAATAATATGGATCTAGTTCCTAAACTACTAATTTATTTTGAAAATGGTGTAGATTAAGGCCCTCAAAAAGGGAGAGCACAAAAAGTGGTCCTATTTTTTGCAAAAAAACATAACATAGTATCTAGTGTGCTCCCCTAAAATGTTAAATTTTTTTTTGAATTTTTTTAATCACTCCAGTGAGAATTTAGCTAACACCACGTAGTTTATCCTGGATTTTTTTGCTAATTTTTTGATGAATGTATAATTTTTGATGAATTTACGAAGTGCACACATCTTAAAAATATGAAAATTCTATGTGCTCCCCCTATAAATCATTTAAAACTAATCGAAAATCAATTTATTTTTTTTATAGTGTGTAGAATGGAGTCTAGTTTCTAAAAATGTAACTTGTTGCAAAATTTGATGAACAAGCCAAAATCTATGCCCAAAATACTACATGTTGGTTTCTTACAAAAAACAGACATACACACAAAAGAAATTAGAGATGAAAAACTTAACATAATCAGAATTCAAAATAAATTATTGTAGAGGATAAAATATGGATGGGGTCCTAGAACAATGGTTTCACATAAAAGAGACCCCAAAACTAATATTTTACACTTACATTTGAATTGTATTGATATGGAAAGTAAATGTAAATGACTAATGTTGAAATGAAGAGATAAAGGTACTTACCTCCAAAAAAGAACCTACTAAAAACCCTATCAAACAGTCTCAGAAACTATTGATTTTCGCGATCTTAAACTCAAAC
Organism: Chamaecyparis obtusa; assembly: GCA_027943335.1. Classification (NCBI taxonomy): domain Eukaryota; kingdom Viridiplantae; phylum Streptophyta; class Pinopsida; order Cupressales; family Cupressaceae; genus Chamaecyparis; species Chamaecyparis obtusa. Next base: position 969,771 of record BSBK01001897.1, on the reverse strand, counting down.
TGGGAGATCTACAAAACCCAGAAAAACATTTTAATTATAAAGGAGGTCATCTTTGACCCTCATAAAAGGTCAAAGGCTACATTTTTATTTTGAAGGTTGATTGTGACTTTGTTCGCAGATCCCGAAAGTTCATCGAAAAGGGTATCCAAATCTGGTCTTAGATCTGAAATCCCACACCTGTACCTGCAAGAAAAAAAGGATTTTTGTTGTTTTTTTGAGGGGTTTTCCTTGGTCAAACCCTAGTTTGGAATCAACCTTAATATTGAAATTGAAATAGGAATGCTAGCAAGTAGTCGAAATAGATCTAACAATGAAGCTATGCAATTTGATAGATATGTAATTGTATTTCGAATGTAAACAAGTATATTGATATGAAAGTTTGAACATAAATAAATGTAAATCAAACCTCCATGATTGTATGCTTAGAATTCACCTTGATAGAAGAATGAATGAATGTTGAAGATGAACAAAGGATCTTGAAGGAAGATTGCGCCATTATGATGGCTAGATCTAAGGCTTGAATGATGAATCTTAGATGCTTGAACCAAATCCCTTCAATGACTTGAATACTTGAATCCTTGATCTTCAATGGAGAACTTGGATGGAGAAGAGAAATTGAATTCTTGAATAAATTATTGCACTTGATCACCTTGAGAGCTTGAGAGCAAAGATTACTTGAGGATGAGATGTGAAAATGAGAGAGGAAGGCCTCCTTTTATAGTGAACTAGGGAACAATCCTCTAGAGGGGCCACCTTGGAGAATTAAATCTCAATTAGGTCCTAACCTTTAGAAAATATACCTATATTAAATACAATTAGAGGATTTACCATTTCAAAACCTGAAATAGCCAACCCAGAGGTGGGAAAATAAATATCCCCGAAACCCGATACCCGGAAATCAAGGAATTTGGCAATTTGAAAGAGAGGGACAAAATCGAGGTTGGGAATGACCTAGTTAGGTTTGAGCTTGATCCTGACCTAGTTAGGATCCATCTCGAATTTGACCCTAGGCCCAGATTCAGTCAAAATCAGGTCAAGAGGTCCCGAGGATGCCCGGAGACCTAGAAATGATATCAAATAGGGAAAAAAATGCCAAGGACAAGCATAAAATCCTATGATGACTATGATGAAGGCTAGAAGGACCTATTTCTAAGTCCTACCTAGAAAATAGAGCCATGGAAGAGGGAAATTAAGGATATCTTTGGGATCCTAACCCTAATTTCACCTAGAATGAAGCAGAAAAGAAGTGGAAAGTGGGGAGAAAGCTAGATCAAAGAAAAGATCAACTCAAGGCATTCGAGATGACCCCAAACCACTTACTCGGAGGGCTAAATGCTCTTAACATGGAAGTGCTTCCATTTTAAGATGATACAATTATATTCTTAGATAGCTAACAAAGAGATCTACAATATCACACCATCTTATTTTTATGTTATTGAACCATGAGTAAACCTAACGAAGAGCACACAAAAAAAGTTGTCATTTTTTTGTATGTCTATTGGAAAACACATCTCAGGCCTATTTGAATCCCACAAGCCTTTGGGTTGGATCTCCAAGGAAAATCCAAGCCTTAGGATTGGTAAATTCCAATGCCTTACCAAGCCCATGTGCACTACGGAAATCTATGACTTCCATAGGGCATGTGCCCTATTTAAATCATAGATTTCAATTGTGAGGAGAAATAGTTAGAGTGAGAGGAAGAGATCTCTCTCTCACTCTACCTCTCTCTCACTCTCCCCCCCTCTCTCTCTCTCTCTCTCTCTGATGAAGAGGTTAGTGGTCTACAATAATATTATCTTCCACTAGACTCCACATCTTAATGTCTTCACTCTTTGAACCCTCCCACTCATGCATTAATGCATTTTGAACATATGGTGTTGTGGCTGTCCCAATCTTCTAGCACTCCACTTGTCTCCAATAACCTATCAACTAGGATCACTCTCAAAGGATCCAATGCTAATTGAAACAAAATGACTCTTCTATATGTCCCACTATAACCCTTAATCCCTTTATAAAACTTCCCAACACATTCATGAAACAAATCCATGAAAATTTTCCCTATCATTGTCCTCTGCATATACCTGTAAATAGTCATACATAACTTTTGAATAAAACATTAATTTTAAAATCCCTCTATTGATAGTGTTCAAAACTAGGTTCCCTCTCCCATATATCAAATTTAGAAAGATCCAATGGTGGATTTGGGAGATAAGGCCCCTGCACTGGGACTGTTTTATTCTGAGACAATCATCTTCAACTTTCCTCAATGTTGTCTGATCCTCTCTTCAACCCCTTGTCCATTCCTGCACATATACACTTATGGACACATATGATACATGGATTGGCTCCTCCCATAAGTAAAAATATCCATAGTGAGTGAGAGGGCCTAAGTATTCATAGAAACTTCAAAATCAATCTCTAATTGCATTTATATCTTTGTTTAGGAACAATCAGAAAATGACTGAGATTCCCTACTTTAAACTTCACTAAAAAATACCAAACTCCATGGAAATGAAGAAAAATGTAAACCAAAACTATATTACTCCATTTTCAATAACATTCACATTGAAATGAAGAGTTTTAAAACAAGAAAGGGCTGACTGTAACCTCACAATAGCAAGTATCAAGTTTGTATAGAATTAAATCTTTATTGAATCAAACTTCATTACAATGTTTCTTCCGTACAAAAAAAACCCTCTAAAAACTCCTTAATACACTTCTCCTTCTCAAATCCATGTTCAAACAACACAAATAACCTTTCAATAGTTTGTTGGATTTCCAACTTCCTCAACAAACCGATCACAGTCAATTATGACTATTGGCCTTCCTAATTTATGTTGTCAAATTGACAATAAAGTTTCCATTCGACCATTCTTTACCTTTTATCATTTATATAATGAAATATACCTTTTTAAAGGTATTTTGGGATTCCCTCAAATGAATTTAAACCATTTCTAACCTCTCATGAGCCTTCATAGGCCTTATCTTTCCAATTAGGCAAATTTTACATTTTTAGCACCTTTAGTGCACTTGACTCTTTTAAATGGCTCTAAATGGCCAACTTACAAATATCATGGACCTTATAGGTCATTAAACCCTTCATCTACCCTAGGATCCACAAATGACACAAGGTGCACTCAGTAACCCCAAAATGCCATTAAGGCTTACAATATTTGATCTCAATACAAAATGATAAAAAACATATCAAAACAAATTTAATAGACCATTATTGGTCTTATTACATCAAATGACCCTTCAAGGTCATGTTCATCCTTTTCTCCCTCTTAGAATCTATTCAGTGATCCTACTTCCTCTAGGCCTTTTGTCCTTGGCCCTAGTGCTCTCTCTCTCTCTCTCTCTCTCTCTCTCTCTCTCTCTCTCTCTCTCTCTCTCTCCCTCTCCCTTTTTCTTGTTTTACATAGGGCACACGCACTATAGTGCACTTGTGCTATGCAAGAGTATGCATAACACTTTTTAGTTTTTCATAGGGTGCATGCACTATAGCGTGCTCGTGCTATGGAAGACTAAAATAAATGGTCTTCTTTGTTAAAGATCTCATGAAAGAGGCCCACTTTTTCTGTATGTTGTTTGAGTTCTGCATGTTATCTGACAAATATTCACTTTTCATGGTGTTGATAGTGACAAAGAAGAATAATTCTATTAATTTGCACCATTTTTTTGTTTAAAAATCAACATTGAATTGTGAAAGTCAATAATTATCACCGAAATTTATCAATTGAGGTAATTTTTTATTTATTTTTACTTGTCAAATGTGAATAAAGAGTATTTTGGTTTATAATTCGTATGATATAGACTTGTTCAATACATAATTTGATATAATTGTAATAAATTTATATTATAATTTGTGATATTGTAAGAGGTTTATATTATAATTTGACTTATTTTTTTACATTTATATTATATTTTTAAAATTTTAATCAATTCATATGTAGAAATCATCATCATGCCAAGGAAATGAGCAAAGACTTTAACACCGAAAGAGCATGAAAGAGACAAAGAGAAGAAAAGGGAAAGAGTGAGACAACTTTGTGAACAAAAAAAATTGGATACCATAGAAGAAGATTTTTCGTTGGATGAGGAACATAAAACATCAATACAAAGTAAGAGAGAATTAAAATTGGAAACAAAAAGAGAATGAATGAGAAACTTGCGTGCAGCAAGATAATTGAATTATGAAGATGCGGGCACATCATCTATGAGTTCCCAAGTTGAAGAGACATCATCATCCAATGTTGGAGGCACACCATTATATCATGTTGAAGGCACACCATTGCCTACTTTTGAAGGTGTGGGTACACCCTTGTATCATGTTGAAGGCACACTATTGTCTACATCCTAAGGTGTACGTACCCCCTTGTATCATGTTGAAGGCACACCATTGTCTACATCCCAAGGTGTAGGCACAACATTGTCTCATGTTGAAGGCACTCAAGATGGTACACAATTTAGACATTATATTTTTGATGCTCCTAGAATTATTTAAAGAAAGCCAAAATATTTGATTGATATTGATACTAACATTTTGTAAGAAATGCCTGACAAGATTCCCAAGCATACTTGTCAAAGAAATGCTAATCATATTTGGAGATCATTTTTTGAGAATTTAAACATGACATGAAGATGTCAACTATTTGTTGAAATGATGAGAAATCTAAAATTTAGGCCCATCATGAAGATTCTTGGGTTAAGAATGATGGATGAGTCAAGTGAAAAATCTATTGTAAAGAATCTAATGACTATATATGAGAGTGTGGGTTCTACATCACACACGAAAGATAGTAATGTCACACGATGTGTATTTACATCAACGATAGTAAGCACTCAAATGAAGAAATATCGACTCATTAGAAAGACAAGAAAAACATTGAAAATGAGTAGAAAGTCTCTAATGAGAGCCTTGGGAAGGCATCAAAGAGTGGAAGATCCAAATAGCAATGAGTTATGGGCATTTTCCGATAGACTACCACGAAAAGTTAAAGCAATTGTTGAAGCTTTGAAATCTTTGATTGAAGAATTTTGGAAGAATAACACATGGGTATCTCCTAATCAAAGAGATGTTGTAAGAAGGAGGATTGGTAGTCGAATTCATGTTCCACATCCAAAATATTTTTTGGATTCAACTCAGACACAATTCTTTGCAATATTTATGCATATGTATCCTCAAATTAAAATTAGTCAAAGATATTTTGAAATGTGTAAACCTTTTTATGTGAAGATAAATCACACACACACAACTTGTTGTATGGTACATATTGAATTTTCTAACCATTTTGAACTTTATAGGAATATATGTGTAGATTTGCACTCTAACAATGTTTTGCAAGATTGTAACATAAATGTCCCACCTAGATCTTCAAGGAAATTAAGATCTACCATTTTACATGAAAGAGTGGATGGTCAATAATTTTGCAAGCTCTCATGCTTGAATGGTACATGAATAGATTATAGAGTTTTGCAACATTTGCCAATTTGTCAACATATGGAGAGCACGCATGTAATCGGTAATGAAATAGTGTAATTTGGAAAATATAACATTGTGACATACAATCTAAAAGATGGAAAAGAGGTTAAAAGATGTGATTTAGTAATTGAAAAAATTCCAGTGTATCAGTTCATGGACATTTTTTGTTAAAAAAATTATTTATGAGTATGCAAGGTATACACATAGAGCGCGATGGTTGGATATGTAATTCAAGTTGTGCAAGGACACATTCCCACTTGATACCATTGTTTTAGTTGTGGAATTTTTAGAGAACTACACACTACAACCATAGATGAGGTGCAAGAAAAGTATTATAGCTCTCAACAAGTTGCTATATTTGTTCATATAGCATTCATGCATTCACCAGATAGTGAAAAGGAGAATAGGAAGATATTGAGGGAGTATCATTTTTATATCAGCGATGATCACTCACATTCTACAGAGTTTGTACATAGTTTCTTTCAACTATTTTATGGTCATTTAAAGAGGCATAAAATATCATCGACATATCATATGATCAGATAATTATGCATCACAATTCAAGAATTCTTGGATATTTTATTGGTTGTGCAAGATGCATAAGATTACTGGAATTCAATATATGTGGAATTTCACAGAGGTCAATCATGGAAAGGGAGAACACAATGGTGCAGGTGCATGTATTAAAAGAGCCTTATCACGTGAAGAATTAAAGTACAAAGAGAAAACAACATTGTCAGATGTGGGATGTATTGTCCAGTGGTGTAATGCTACAATGGGTCCAAGTAATGAAGGTGAGTCTATGGTTCGTAGAATTTTTTGGTTGATGGATGAAAGTAACATTGCACCATATGAGGATTTTTGTACAATGACAAGATCAAGTGAGCTACACTCTTTTAGAAGTTGTAATGCAAGCTCATAGAGTATCCACACATGACATATGGCATGCTTTTGTTCATCATGTGTAGATGCAGATTGGGATGGGTGTGAGTTAAAGAAATGAGTTGAAAAATGGTATACACGTATTTTGAGTTGACTTGCCTCCTATCATCCCCATGAATCACTAAAACTGATAGAAATGGAATCATCCATTGACTTTGATTGCTTATCTGATCTATTACAACCAGGTAAATTTTCCACATACAAATAATCTCAAATTTAGTATTTTATTGTAAATATTCAGTAAACTAATGTCCTCATTATGTTTATATCATTATAGGCCATGTTTGTGCTATTATTGCACCTGAAGACAATGAAGAAGGGACATATTATTATTTTTGTTGTTGTGTTGAGGCAAAAAATAAATTGGATCACTGGGTTATCGATGGTGAAGAATTAGAATACCCTATAGGAGAAGTGGTTGTAACTGGTACATGGCTTAGATGGTATGCTATGAAGAACCCTAGGTTGTGGTTGTTCGATGATTGGGAGACACATAGAAAGATTCTTCATTATTCAAACCTCATCGTTTCATCAAATGTCCACTTGATTAGGTTCATGAGTCAGACCACGAGGCAATACTTGAGACAATCAAGGGTAGGGCAGATCCAATTGGTTCATTGGACTAAATGGAGATACAAAATATTGTAATTTCAAATTTATATAGCATTGTAAATTGGGTGGACTATAAATTTCTCATGCATTAACCCGTATGTATAATGGGAAGTTTGTAAGATTTAATGACAACCTTTCTCTTCTATTTTTTGGGGCAATACCAGAGGTTTTCTCTTCTCATCTCTTTCCTCTAGTGCTCCTAATAAGTTGAGTTGTAAAAATATTTCTCATTATTAATAAAAAAAAAATTATGATGTTATGTCAATGACTTACAGGCACATAATACTTGGAAGGCCATGGAAGAGCCTTAAGGAACCAACTCAATTCAATGATGCACTATCTCATTTCCTTTCCAACTTCTCCCTCTCTGAAATGGAAGGTTTACATTTTGGTTTATCTAGATTAATACATTTTCTTCCATTACTAGGTTTTACCTTCTTTCCTTGCAACTTTTCTATTCCTTGTTTCACACATTTTCCCTTTTCAGGTCCAGATGCCTTTGTTGGAAAATTGGTGACAAAATCATTGCATAAGACTTGTATTTTCTTATTCATACATGATGGAAGGCTATTATGCATTTGTCCTCCTTTAAAATACTTGTAAGGACTACATTCTTTGACAATGGGGAAAATATGGACATTAAGTTTAATTTTGTTTTTGCTATCATCTACCCACTCAAAAATGAAGGCATCTCCAGCCTCAAGATTATTGGAAATTGAAAAATATCTCCATCCATGAGTCAAGGAAGCTTTAGGGAGATCTCTGAGGAATCATACATGCCATTACCTTTTGTTAGGACCCACAAGAGTCACCATTGTTCTTTCTCTTAGTAATTTGATTTTATCTACAAATGTGTTTAGTGTTGTTTGAAAAACAAATTTTCACATAAAATAAGCAACATTACCTTAAGAACCATCTAAACATTGTTATTAAAAAACATGTAAAAAAATACATAAACCCAAAATATCCTTTAGACAATAATAGATTGGCTTCTTGAACCCCTGTCAAATAGACTTGCAGAGTATAGGAGATTGTAATATAATAGAGATTGTTGAATATCACTCCAGATCTGAAGATAGTATTTCTAAATACAAGAAGGCATAGAGAGAGGCCAAGGAATCTTACAAGCCTAAAATTTTAGTATACACTATATGGCCTCATAATTACTAAGCCAAAGGGGTTTTTTGATTTGAAAGACTTAGCAACCTCTAGGGCCATTTTATTTTATGTTGTGTTAATAGGATGTCTGCTAGAAAAATTATGACTGTACATCCCTCTGCTCATCTCTTCAATTTTTGTTTTCATAGATTTCACCATCTTACGTTCCTTTTCGGTAAGAGATGGATGGAAATGTTCATGAATCTTAGAAGAATAGCTTGCATGCAAATAAAAACTTGTGGTTATTCAAATGGTAAGTTCAGAGTTTCCCATAATTTGGGAGAAAAGAGTTTGGAAAGATTTTAATATTTCATTGAGGGAAAAGATTTACTTACATTGAGAAGAAACCTTAGGTTTTTTCACTTCATTTTCAGCATCTTCTGTTGATTTTATTTTCAAATCAAAAGATAATTTTATGTTCATCAAGTGATCAGAACTCATCGGAATATCACTTGTGGAAGGATCAGGGCATTTCCTTTGTGACTCAAAATCACTCTGGATCTTCTCAAAATGAAAAATAGAAATATCTTTTTCATAGCCATTCTTCCCATATATCCAAACTCTGAAATACATCCCAAAGATTTATTTAAATACTAAAAAATCCCCAAACTCTATCGCATGTTGATATACAAAAATTTCATAGCCCGTGCCAAAAAACTCAATTCTAGTGCTTGTACTACATAATTTGACACCCCACCATTCACCAAACTCTCTCACCAAAAAACCTTGGTTCCTAGAGTCATAAACCTAGGGTCTATTCAAGAAGACCTCCAAAACCCTCTCCAAATTGATCCAATGGTTCTAACACACCATATTGGACATGAACATTCATGTTCCTTCACCAAAAACCTCCACCCTTAAGTGCATTCACTCCCATGCCCAGTCACTATCCCCAACACTAGTCTATTCCTTCACCTTCTTAGCAAATAAAATAATGATTCAAATGCATGGAAATTTAAATAATAAACACAACAATGTATTTAATTTATTTCCCTATCCAAAACATGTTCCAGTCAAGCATATGAAATTATTGTTTCATTGACTGTTCACCTAGAGCCTCCAATAAGTCAAATCAGCCATTTTATCTCAATCCTTCCAAACAAATAAAGGAACTCTTGATTGTTTTAGATACCATTTTGGTTTCTATAAATCCTACCCAAACCCCAAGATAGACCCCTTTGGACCATCTAGTAGATCCAATACCTTAGCAGTCACCAAGTATGCCAAATTCCATCACCATTACAAAGAAACTCATAGATATATTCACTCCCCAACATCCCAACCAAGAAACAGTCTTTCATAAGGTTTTAAAAAAAAGAAAAATTAATTTTTTAAGGTCTCAACACCTACCCATTCTTCTAGCCACCAAACCCTTGTTTCTAGGGTCACACAACTAGGGCCTACACAAATGGAACCTTACAACTTCTTCCAGATCAAACCAGTTGATCAAACACATTAGTATGGATCCCAAAATCCATAATCTACTATAAAAACATCCACTCTTAAGGATTTACACTCACCAAAATGACTAGTGCCAAACAGGGCTCTCCCAATCATTGATTGTGACCCCAAATCAAATCACTATCAAGAACACTAGTAATTTCCTCTGGAAAGATAAATAACAAACAAGGAAAATTATTTACATCATAGACCAATTCAAATCACATTGTATGCAAATATTTTAATTCACTGGTTTGAGACTGCACTTTGAGCCGAAGTGTCCCTCAATGTCCCTTTAGCATGAAATTGGTGATATTTATGGGGTCATATCTCAGAGCTCATGTGAGGTAGCATCAAGCCACTAGGTTCTACAGGACCATGTTGTCAGGGCCTACAATAACCTATCTTGGTTTTTTGAGATTCAAGTTTGTTTAAATTTGGAAACACATTCTCGGTCAATGTCAAATATCACAATGTTCCTTAGTTGATATGGCCAACATTGTGTATCTTTCAAACCATCGGTCACAGCATCAAACCATCTATTCTAATAGCTTTGAATGGCCAGGTAAACCCTAGTGGAAACCTCATTTTCCACACACAGTCGTTCAAACACCTCCGACAACTCTAGGCCGAAGTGTCCCTCAAGGTCCCTTCAACATGAAATCAGCGATCTTTACAGGCTCATATCTTGGAGCTTGTGCAAGGTAGAATCAAGCTGTTAGGTGCAACAGGACTATGTTGCCAGGGCCTACAATAACCTATCTCAATTTTTAGAGATTCAAGTTCATTTAAATTTGGCAACACATTCTCGGTTGATGTCAAAACTCAAAAGTGTTCCTCTGTTCAAATGGCCAACATTGTGTATCTTTCAAACCGTCAGTCATAGCATCAAATCATCTATTCCAATAGCTCTAAATATCTGGGTAAATACTGGGTGAAACCTTGTTTTCCACACACAATCATTCAAACACCACCGACAACTCCGAGCCAAAGTGTCCCTCAAGGTCCCTTTAGCATGAAATTGATGATCTTTACAGGGTCATATCTCAGAGCTCATGCAAGTTAACATCAATCTATTAGGTGCTAAGGGACCATGTTGTTGGGGCCTATAATAACCTATCTTGGTTTTCATAGATTCAAGTTCCTTTAAATTTGGCAACACATTCTCGGTCGATGTTAGAACTCAAAGTGTTCCTTAGTTTAAATGGCCAACATTGTGTATCTTTCAAACCGTCGGTTGTAGCATCAAACTGTCTGTTCCAATAGCTTCGAATGGCTAGGTAAACACTAGGGGAAACCTCAGTTTCCACACATGGTCATTTGAATGCCACCAATGACTCCGGTCCAAAGTGTCCCTCAAGGTCCCTTCAGCATGAAATTAGAGATCTTTATAGCGTCATATCTCAGAGCTCGTATGAGGTAGCATCAAGCTATTAGGTGCTACATGATCATGTTGTCGGGGCCTACAAAACCCTATCTCAGTTTTCAGAGATTCAAGTTTGTTTAAATTTGGCAACACTTTCTTGGTCGATGTCAGAACTCAGTGTTCTTCAGTTGAAATGACCAGCACTATGTATCTTTCCAACCACCGGTCATACCATCAAATTGTCTATTCCAATAGCTCTGAATGGCTAGGTAAATTCTAGGGGTAACCTTGTTTTCCATACACAATTGTTCGATCACCACCGATGACTCTGGGCTGAAGTGTCCCTCAAGGTCCCTTCGGCATGAAATTAGAAATATTTACAAGATCATATTTTGGAGCTCGTGTGAGGTAGCATCAATCCGTGAGGTGCTACGAGACTACTTTGTCAGTACCTACAATAACCTATCTTAGTTTTTAGAGATTCAAGTTCATTTAAATTTGGCAACACATCCTTGGTTGATGTCAGAACTAAAAGTGTTCCTCAGTTCAAATGGCCAACATTGTGTATCTTTCAAACCATCGGTCGTAGCATCGAACCGTCTATTCCAATAGCTCTGAATGGCTGGGTAAATGCTAGGGATAACCTGGTTTTCCACACAAAGTCATTCCAATGCCATCGACGACTCTAGGCTGAAGTGTCCCTCAAGGTCCCTTTAGCATGAAATTAGTGATCTTTATGGAGTCATATCTCAGAGCTCGTGTGAGGTAGCATCAAGTAGTTAGGTGCTACAAGACCATCTTGCCAGAGCCTATAATAACCTATCTCTATTTTTTGAGATTCAAGTTCATTTAAATTTGGAAACACATTATCAATCAATGTCAAAATTCAAAGTGTTCCTCAATTCAAATGACGAACATTGTGTATCTTTCAAACCATTGGTTTTAGCATCGAACCATCTATTCCAAAAACTCTGAATGGATGGGTAAATGCTAGGGGCAACCTCATTTTCCACACATAGTTGTTCAAACACTAGTGATGACTCTAGGCTGATGTATCCCTCAGGGTCCCTTCAGCATGAAATTGGTGATCTTTACAGGGTCATATCTTAGAGCTCATGTGAGGTAGCATCGAGTCGTTAGGTGCTATAGGACCATGTTGCTAGGATCTATAATAACCTATCTCAGTTTTCAGAGATTCAAGTTCGTTTAAATTTGGCAACACATTCTCGGTCGATGTCACAACTCAAAGTGTTCCTCAATTGAAATGGCCAACATTGTGTATCTTTCAAACCATCGGTCATAGCATCGAACCATCTATTCCAACAGCTCTAAATGGTTGGGTAAATTCTAGAGGCAACCTTGTTTGCCACACAAGGTCCCTTTAGCATGAAATCATTAATCTTTATGGGGTCATATCTCGGAGCTCATGCAAGGTAGCATCAAGCTGTCAGGTGCTACAAACCATGTTGTCAGCACCTACAATAAGTGGTCTCAATTTTCAAAGATTAAAGTTCATTTAAATTTGGCAACACATTCTTGGTTGATGTCAAAACTCAAAGTGTTTCTCAGTTCAAATGGCCAACATTGCGTATCTTTCAAACCATCGGTCTTAGCATCGAACCATCTATTCCAATAGCTTTGAATGGTCAGTAAATGCTAGTGGAAACCTCATTTTCCTCACACAGTCATTCGAATGCCACCGATGACTCTTGGCCAAAGTTTCCTTCAAGGTCCCTTCAACATAAAATTAGTGATCTTTACAGGGTCATATCTCAAAGCTTGTGCAAGGTAGCATCAACTCATGAGGTGCTACAAGGCCGTGTTGCCGTGGCCTACAATAACCTGTCTCAGTTTTTAGAGATTCAATCTCATTTAAATTTGGCAACACATTCTTGGTTGATATCAGAACTCAAAGTGTTCCTTAGTTCAAATGGCCAACATTGCGTATCTTTCAAACCATTGGTCGTAGCATCGAACCGTCTAGTCCAAAAACTTTGAATAGTTAGGTAAATGCTAAGGGAAACCTCCTTTTCCACACAGTCATTTGAATGCCGCCGATGATTCTGGGCTGAAGTTTCCCTCAAGGTCCCTTCAACATGAAATCAACAATCTTTATTGGGTCATATCTCAAAACTCGTGCAAGGTAGCATCAAGCTATTAGGTGTTATGAGACCATGTTGTTAGGGCCTACAATAACCTATCTCAATTTTTAGAGATTCAAGTTTGTTTAAATTTGGCAACACATTCTTGGTCAATGTTAGAACTCAAAGTGTTCCTTAGTTCAAATGGCCAACATTGTGTATCTTTCAAATCGTCAATCGTAGCATCGAACCATCTATTCCAATAGCTCCAAATGGATGGGTAAACGCTAGGGGAAACCTCTTTTTCCACACACATTCATTCAAATGCCAACGATGACTCCAGGCCGAAGTGTCCCTCAAGGTCCCTTCAGGATGAAATCAATGATATTTATGGGGTCATATCTTGGAGTTCATACGAGGTAGCATCAAGATGCCAAGTGCTACGAGACCATGTTACTAGGGCCTACAATAGCCTATCTCAATTTTTAGAGGTTCAATTTCATTTAAATTTGGAAACACATTCTCGGTTAATGTCAAAACTCAGAGTGTTCCTTAGTTCAAATGGTCAACATTGGGTATCTTTCAAACTGTCAGTCATAACATCAAACCATCTATTCCAACAACTCTGAATGGTTGGCTAAACTCTACTAACAACCTTGTTTGGCACACATAGTCATTCAAATGCCGCCGACTACTCTAGGGCGAGTAGGAGGATGAGTGAAAATATGTATTTAGATGCAAAAGGTCTTGTGGTCCATTTTGAAATTTGATCATGTATTTGGATCATGGAATGTTATTTGAATCATGTATTGATCGTATTGTAACCCAATCTTAAATGTAAGCCTTAATGGCACTGATAAGCCTAAAAGGTACCTAGGGGTCACTAGGAATGGTTATGTATTGATCTTGGGTTAGGGGTTGATGGAAATAACCTATAAGGGTCTATAAATATGTATTAAGGCCATTAGATACTTTACATAGTGTTAAAAGCACTAAATGTGAACAATCTCGTAAATTGCCTATATTGGCAATATAAGCCAAATAGGGCTTAATTGGAGTTACAAGGGGTTAGTAGGAAGTCTAAGTTAGTTTGGTTTGTAAAGTTTGTCTCTAAACCTTTTCTAAGTAGTTAGAGTGGGAAAAGGGTGTTGGGTTGTCGAGCTAACAACTTTTGTTGTCAACTTGACAACTAATTCTAGTGTTTGTCATTAACAATCAGTCAGTTAGGGGACAGTTAGAAGTTAGTTTGTAGGTTCCAGTCAGTCTTTTGGAAGATTAGAGTCTAATTGGAAGGGATCCACATGAGTGGATAGGGTAAGAATGTTGCTGATCTAAAATGGATCGATTTTGTATTAGCTTGAATCAATAAAATCAAAATTTCTCTGCACATTAGTATTCCAATGGCCTATGGGTACAGTCAACAATAGTGAACTGTTATACTTGATCTGAATGTGATCCTTGTTTATTTTGATGTAGGAACCTTTATTTGCATTTTTTTTGACTTGGCTATAATATCTTTTCATTACCTTCATCACTAACAACACCAAGGATTTAACTAGTGTATTGATAGTGACTGGTACAGGGGTACAGTCAACAACTAAGGAACCCCACAATACTATAACCATAGGACCCCGAAACGTCAAGGAAAAAAAAAAAAACCACCTTCAAATGAGCCAAGGCAGTAATACTGAGCATCTCGATGGTGTTCTTGTCCTCCAAGGGGTGGTCCAAAATACTAGGGGTATCAATAACCTGATACCTCAAGTACTTATAATCAGTATGCCTGACAAATAGAGACTTAGTAGTAAAAGCATAAGGTTGCACATCCACATCCACCCTAGTAATGTTATTAATAAAATAACTCTTGCCAACATTAGGGTACCCATAGATAAAAATAGGCCTAGTATTGGGGTCAATCGATGACAACCTTGCCATATGTTGCCTCACCTGTTCCAGGTCATGTCTTTATATTGTGACTGTCTTGTGGAACAAGGAACACACCAATGAATATAAATGTTTGATTCCATGTGATCTTGGATAGGTTGTGACTTAGAAATATTTCCTTATATTATATTTATACATTTCTACATTCATTTCATTACTTTTGTTATTATTATAGTCAAGGAATTGACTGTTATTGAGGACAATGACTCACATTTCTAGCACAGTCAACAAGTTAAAGGTTTGAATCCTCGATAATATGTAAGGCACTCCCACCTCTATTTTAACTATGGTTTGGTGGGATATTTCCATTGATTTATTATATGTATTAGATCTTTCTTTGAATGCAAGGAAGTTGAATAGAAGGTGAGAAGAGACCGAGATAGGCCTAGTGAAATCACAGTAAAAGGAGTTGAAGGTAAGCACCAGTCATGGCTGGAAGTGACCCAAGGATTGGAGAGGGTAGACGATGGATGGGAAGGTCCTTTGGGATGTATTAGAAGGTGTTGGGACTGGTGTTGAGGTTGGGTGTTGTAGGGAAGGGTATTTCCTACAAAACCCTTGGTTTCTAGCCCAAATAGTGAGGTTTTATTGAATGGTAGTGTAAATGGGTGAGTATGGGAAAACTAAGTAGAAAATTGGTTGTCTTTTATCCTTTATCAAGGATTTTTTGGGTTGTGGAGTCCTAAAAGTGAGTGGTTCTAGGAGTTGCTTTGTTAGGTGAGGCTAATTAGGCCTAGTTGAAGAGTTAAAGGGTGAAGGGAGTCTTTACCAGTCAAAGAGTTAAAGTATAATATTGATATCAACTTAGTAACTTTGAAAAGGGTACTAGAAAATGTAAAAAAATTCTAGGTTGTTTGGGGAGTTTGAGAGTAAATTGCTGATTTCAATGTTGGAAGGGCTACTACGCAAGCCTAAAAGGGCTATAGAAGAGGAAGGGTGAAAGATGAGTTGATTGGATTGAATGTGAAGTTTTAACATGGAAAATATAGCATGTTGAGATGATCTAAGGTGTTAGGATCAGGGTATGAAGTCTGGTTTGAGTTTTGGTGTCGTGGAGGCCCTAGGAGCACTAGGTGGCCTAGGATAGAGTTGATGATAGAAGGCATTGGAACAAGGAAACAAGGAAGTGAATTTGAGTAGTATGGTTGTGGGAGTGACTTACAAAGTCAGATAACTCAACTAGATCCTTGAGTAAGGTTAATTCCTAGAGTGGATTCCAAGTTGTTTGTAGAATCCTCAAGTTGAGTTAGTCTCCTTAGGGTGACAGTAACAATATACATTGATAAACATACAAGCATAACTATAAGGCATGGAAAATTTACAAAGCATAAGACATCCACATAAACATAAATTAGTATACATCAATACACCAAACACATGAATTGTATACCTAAAACATAAAAAATATATATTCATAGGGCATGAAGCCAAATATATATGTCCAATAATGTCATACATTGAATATATTCTATATAGTTAAACTAGCTTCCTCAAAGCCAAATTGATGTACAATGTATCACCTATACAATATACAAAAAATATGTCCACTAATACCATATAGGCATACAATCTATATCCCTAATCTAGTCCTTTCCTGCCAGGGGAAGAAAACAAATCTCGAGCTGTCTTGGATTGTCACATCGATGGAGATGTAGTGGATGTTGTTGTCTTCTAAGTGTGCTCACTCATCCTCCTATCTAGACTCTTGTGTAGCTTGAGTTGATAAAAAAAAATTTAAGCATCAATAACTAATATACATCAAAATTGAATTATACAATGACATAAAATAGAATATTCTCTTACCACTAGCAAATAGTCACTATGTACATCCACCGAAGGTGGATGCTAACGATCTGGAGTAATAAGTCCCTACAAAAGTGATCAAAATAATAATTAAAATACATACATGAATATTATATAATTCAATACAAACTATTAAAATTAAAATTAAAATTAAGTGATCTCTTTCATACCTCAGTCAGTGCTTCAGAACTAACTATTGTTGTAGCTACTCCACAATCCAAAGCATCACGAATAGAAGGAGGAGTCTTTGATGTCAATAACTAAAAATGAAACAAAAAAAGTATTATGATGGGTAAAAGCACAATAAGTTGTCACCCTTTTACAAAGGAAAAGGCTAACAAAATCAAAGTTGTTCAACTTCAATAGTATACAAATGACATTTATGTTTGGAATTTGAAGATGATAAAAACTAATTAATTGTGATAAAATGGATGAAGTTTATGATTAATATTTTTAATAATTTTATTGAATAAGAATTGATATATTTTTTATAAATTTTAAAGATGATTTTTCAGTTGCTAAAAAATGCTGAAAATTATGGGTCTAGTTCCCACCAAAAAATCATATGTAAACAAACATTTTTTCCCGTAATTTCAAAATATGTCATAAATGACATATATAACTAGTGCGTGAAGAAATTAAAATTAGTTTGTGACCTATATTTTTTCTTTTATAAAAATTCAAATTCCAACTCACTAAAATCGATAGTTTTCATCTCGCAACATATTTTTCATAACAAATCTATCCCAATCAAAAAAAGAAATATATTCTTGAAGAGGACTCTCTCCTCTAGTGCACCATATGTTTTTCAAATTTATTTAATATGATTTACTATTTTTTTCTTTCTCTGAATCAACATCTCCTTGACTGTTAAAATACCTACTTGAAATATTTTTTTATTACAATAAACTATGTCTAATTAAAACACTATAAATCTATATGAGGATATTCTTGACTCTGATCTCTACAAAAGGGTATTTTTTTATTTTTTAAAAAATATCATTAAAAAGATTAGGAGATATTGAAACACCACTTTTCTGAAATAATTTTATTTTTATGGTAATTGGACCCAAAGTGGTATAAAACATGCATTTAATAGACATTTCCAACTAGAAAAGTTAAAGCACGTATCTAACTTATCTAGAATGAATCTAGCTAGACCATATGTTTGACCAAAATTAATTTTTAGTTAGAAATACTAAAATTTAGTTGTGCTGATAAGTTAGCTTAAAAGGTGACACCTGATTGTGCTTTTACCCTACAATTATCAAGATTACATATATTTTTTACAGCCCTACTAATGAGTAAATTATACCTCTGTGAAGGTTCCATCATGTCCTTCAGTGTGCAGTGTCGATGTCGAAGCTCCAACATTCAACTAGTGCACATCTACATGGAAAATTATAAGATAACCATTCATATAAGAACATACTACTGGCATGTTAATTATAATGCATTATTACATATATACATGTGGACTCAATAATGATGTCACAAAGCCAGGTGAAAGAATGTATCATCGTGCCTCTGGATTTTGATCATAATTTGTCTAGTAATTTAGTTATTCATTCATTTATTAATTAAATATAATCAAGTAAATCAAATTAACATGCAAATAAAGATACCTCAAGGAAAGTGGCATGATGCCCTTCGATCGTGGCATGATGTCTATTGTGAATGTCAATGGTCCACCAGTGAACGTATAATGCACATGCACAATAAGTTATGATACAATTATTCATATAATTACATAATAATCAAATATATTAAATAAAATGTTTTATTCAATACATACTTGTGGAATTGACGACGATGTGTAGAAGGGGACAAGAGGATCATTTCCACTACCACCGCCACTAACACTCTTGCCCTGAAATTTGATCATAATCAATAGATACTAAATTAATTAGTTATTCTTTTATAAATGAAATATGATCAAAGAAATTTAATGAACTTGGAAATATTTACCTATGTGTCAATGCCAAATGTCATATTTAGAAAATCATCAATCATCAATCCAAAATCCTCTTCCTCTCTCTCAGTATTACCAAATGTGTACAAGGATCCACATGACCAACAAATATGCCCCCTCGAAGATTGACCATGGTCACCCTCAACTAAAGGAGTGGCACACTGAATGAGAGTCTCTGTCAGAGCACTAATTGTGCCTAGTGTGTCCACCTCTACATGTTTCTTCACAATGAAAGGAATACTAACATGATCCACCTATGGCTTGCCAATAGGAACCCTAGGTACATTAGGGTCCCGATGTTCCCCCGCTCTATCAAATGATGACCTCCCTCCTCTACCCTGAGAATCTAGATAGTTAAAATAATTTGGCACCTCCTTGAGTACAAACTCGCAATAGAGTTTCCTCAAGAAATATATAGGAACCTCATGATTGTTACAAGGAGGGGAATCAAAGAACATCCACCATCTCTCCCAAAAGTTGTTTTTAATGTCTTCATTTAAGTACCAATGAATTGGGAACCTCCTTGTTGTAGTTCTAAGAGTATCTGTGTCCCATACTTTTTTAAAGAGTTTGCAAATGTCATCTTTTGTGATTTTTTTCTTTTTTATGTCCGCATAAGATAATTTATTTGCATAATATTGTTTTTGTTCTTCTCTTTTATCCTGCCATATATTAATTTTCCCACTAACTGAGCTTACGTGGGTCAAGATTACTTCCAATGATTTTGCAAGTCTTTCCCTTCTAGGATTTGTACCAATAGAATCTTTTAACCTCCTAATTAAAGATTCTAATTCTTTTTTCCCTCTTTCAATTTGGTTGATCAAATTTTCTTGTGTTCTAGGAGGAGGTTTCTCGATTGGTGGAGGCAATTGAGGTTCATTTTCTTGGTTATTTTCTTCATTTGTTTCTACATTCATTTATTCATGAGGAGATGGAGGGTTTGGTGGAGGGTTTGGTTGAGGGAGATTATTTCTTCCTGGCAATTAAAAAAACTAGATTTTAAAATCTTAATTACACACAAATTTTAACAAAACAAATTGTTTCAAAACTAAAATTTTAAAACAAATAAGAGGCATGAGCTGTAAAAAAGCTTACCTCTTCTTTTGGATCAAGCTTGACGACTTTGTGGAGCCATCCTCTATGAAAATTGATGGATCAATGCAAAGAAATGAATTGCCCAAGCAAATGGATTCCGCGTGCGCACTTGGGAAGCCCTTCTTAGCTGCAAATGCATGTTTGTGGAAATAAAATGGGCTTTCCCAAATGCAGAAAATACTATAAAGTCTTTTTACAAAGAGTGTGTACGCTATAGGGTGCACACACTTTGTAAAAACACTTTTTAGTGTTTTACAAAGCATATGCACCCTATAGGGTGCATGCGCTATGCTTTAGATTTCCCAAGCCATAGTGTGTGCACCCTATAGGGCACACGTGCTTTAGTGCATACCCACTATGGTCGATGGGGGACCAAAAAGAAAAGTGACACCTTTTTGGTCCCCCATCTTTGTGCATATACCCAGATGTATATGTCATTTGATCTTTCATGAACTACTAACATTTTCATCTAGTGTACAGGAAACTAACCATGGATTTAATAAGGGAAAATTCAAGATGGATGCATGTGAAAAAAAAATCTTGTGAAGCCAAGGTTATCTCCAAAGGGAGAAATAACCTCATTTTGATGTATAATGTTGTAAATTAATGTTTGAGTGTATTATTTAATTGTGTTTATTTTTATTTTAAAATTAATGTCTACTTGGCATGCCATGTGTATAGTGATGTGGTGTAACCTTTTTGTGGTGTCAATTGACACATGTGTTGTGAGTTGGAATATCCAAGTGCATTTTTTATTAGTTGTCTTCCACCTTTGGGTCATCTGGTTGAATCCCAAGGTTAGGTATCTTGGTTGTTGAGCCTTGGGAGAGAATCTTATTTTAAATTTTCATGAGTCAACTCTTAGTGAACTTTTGAGAGGCAAAAAGTAATGCAAAGAATTATTTAGGATTAAAATAAGATAACCTCATAGGTGTACTTTGGGTTGGGGGTAAATTTTTTACCAATAGGATGATTTTAGACCATTTTTGCCTCTTCTTAAGATGCCTTTTTGAAAGGTGACGAATTTGGGAATTGTGTCATGTCTTCCTCCTTTTTCAATTTGAAATTTCCCTCTTGTTGGAAAGAGAACCCTAGGATAGTGTGCCCAATCATTTTTTAGGTTAGGTGGGGTTTTCCTTTTAGTGGGATGGAGAGGAATTTGGTAGGTTGATTTTCCACTCCAACTTTTGGAGACTTCTAGTGGACTTAGTAGGTTTTGGTGGACTTAGCAAGGAAGGAAGGATTGTAGAAAAGGGGGCTCTTCTATACCCTCTTTTTCCATAGCTTGGAGTAAGGTTGGTTGCCTTGTAATGGAAGACTCTTCTTTTTCTTGTATGTAAAATGAATATTTATTTTTTATGTTATTGTAATGGTTTTGTGAAGCTTCATTCTTATTTTCATGGCTTCCTTGTTATGTCTATTTGCTGGTTTTGTTTTAGTGTTTTATTTTATTGGGGTGTGCGAGGCCAAAATCACCCTTGGGAGGGAAGAGAGACTTGATGGGTGAAGGGATTAAGTTACAAATGCCCATATAGTGTAGAATCCTCCTCAAGGAGGAAGGGGATGAGGCATGGATGTATAGGCTCCATGTTGCCATTCTTGTTGCATACTATTTGGGGGTCATAAGGGTTATATTTTGTGAAAGAAAATGGAAGGGTTGGTACTTATTGTTATGGCCTTGTGAAGGCAATGGATATGGATTTTGAGCCTTATTGAAGGCATGGTTTTTAATTTTAAATGAATTCTCCTATTTGGGTACTTTCCACCTTCACCCCATTTATGGGTCCAAGGTGACCCATTGTGTGAATATCCTTGGGATGAGAATTTTGTATTTACATGTACTTGCTGGTTTTTATGTGTATGTGTGTTGAAGGATGTATGTAACCCTCATCCATATTTATTTCCACAAGCTCAAGGGTGGCCATGTAATGGCCTAGGTTGGGAGGTGAGCCTCCATAGTCAAAGTGGTTTTATTGCAAAATTTTCATTGAAGATGTTGTTGGTTTTGGTTGAAAAAAAAGAGAGATTTATGTCATGTTTGGTTGCAAAATTTTATGTTGTAAAATGGGGCATGAGACATGTGCAAAAAGATAAGTTGTTTTAAGGCCATGTAATTTGTTATTGCATGTAAAATGCTTGTAAAAGATGTATTAGAATGTGCAAAGATTCTACTTATATTCTATGTATTTCAAAGGAAAAGAAATGTATAAAAGGATTGATTTCCTCTTGCTTTAGAAGAAAACAAACTTACTGGTTTTATTTCCTATGTGCAAAAAGAAAAGTTAGATTCTCTTATAAACAAAAACTTCTCTCTCCTATGCAGATAAATATTCTTCATGTTTTCTTATTTGAAAAGAGAAAAATAAATTTCTAGATTTGATTTCCTAAAGTCCTTAGTAAAGAGGATTTCATTTTAATATCAAGTTAGTTTAAAAGAATCTTGTATATACACTTATATATATACACATGTATATATACATAGATTTATATACCCTATATGTAAAAGATAACATGCTCTGTTGATGTTAAAAAAAATAGCACCTAAAAATGTGTCCATATGAGCCCGAACGAAGCCTCTAAAGTTGTAAAAAATGAGATTTATAGTTTTCAGAAAATATTAGAAGCAGAGATCAAAAACCACCTATACCATTGTGCAGTTCATGAAATTTTACCCCAAAAAAACAATTGCTCAAAAAAAGGGGTCTGGATGACTGAGATATCGTTGTTTGAAAATTGTCTTTGACATTATTTTTTCTGAATCGCCACTGCGACACTTCCAAAATTCAAATGGCTCTAGATTTGGCTTTAGATATCTGATTTGGATGAAACAAAATTTGATTTAGGGGTTTTTAGACCTCCTCAATGTGATGCCAACCTCTAATTTTCACCAGCAAGCTCCAATTTTGACCTGCAACAAAACTGTCTCAAAATAGGCTATAGAATGACAATGGAAGAAAGATTTGATAAACCCTCTTATTGATTTTAATTTATGAATATTCTGATTTTATTTGTCCATCGCATTCAACCCTTGTGTGTGTGTGTGTGTGTGTCTATATATATATATATATATATATATATATATATATATATATATATATATATATATATATATATATATATATATATATATATATATATATATATATATATATATATATATATATATAAGTATATATATGTGTATATACATACCTTAGGTGTGTATATACACACATGTAGACTAATGTGTATATTTGAACTTGATTTTTTCTCTATTTCTTCTCCCAACCAAACCTGCACACGCAAAATGAAGAATTAGGGTTAGTTTGGTGTTTTATATTATAGCCCAACCCTAATTTCAAATTGGGGTTAGGGTCGGCCTTTGGGCTCTTCAAATTTTAAAATGAGTTTTATTAACTTCCGTTTTAAAATTTGATTTCTAAGATAGTAACCTGGTTCATGTTTTGGAATATTGAGGGTTATTATCGTGCGTTGCTTAAATTAATCATTTAATTAAATCATTTTGAGTAAGATAACATAACTGGAACTTATGTTAATCAACAAGTTTAATTTACTTCTTTTATTATTCATTTTATTTAAAAGTGTTATTTTAAACTTGTTAGGTTTTCTTAGAGGCTTAGTTAGGGGTTCGAAGTTATTTAACACAATTTCCAATCAAGAGACATTGACAAAACTTGACATGATACCTCTTGAGTGTTAACTTGTGTTGTGTTTAGCATTGTGTGCATGTTAGTGTACCTTAGAATGTTATCCTAAGATGACTTTTGTGCTTAAAAAAAAATTGTTGGTGTATTTTTTCTCTAATTTTGGGCATGAAAAGAACATCCATGAGGAGGTGAGGAAACACACTACCAAGATGAATATGTAGTATAAGTCTAAAGAAGATGAGAAAATGAGGCATAAGGAATTTTAGGTTGGGGATGAAGTCATGGTTCATTTGCAGAAGGGGTGATTTTTAGTAGTTACATATAACAAGTTGAAAATGAAAGTTTGGGCCATGTAAGATATTGATGAAGCATGATTCAGGAAATACCTATGAAGTAGATTTTTCCTACTGAGTTGAATATTTCACCAGTATTTAACATTTTAGATTTGATAGAGTATCATGAACAAGGTGTTGAAGATGGGGTCACAGAAGCATAGTGGAGTATTTCAGCAACTACATTAGTTACCAAGGAGATTGAGGATATATTGGATAGTCATGCTAGTGGAAGCACAAGGAACAAGACATACAAAGAATATATGGTCAAATGGAAAGGATGAACTATAGAAGATTCATCATGGTTGACAAGGGAGGAGGTTAACCATCTTGGTTTTCTTCTACACACCTAAGACGTGACAGGGTCACTTCTCAAATTACCCTAGGTGTTTGATGCAGGAGCATCCTGGGTGTAAGGGAAATCTTGCATCACCCAAAAATATTTTTGGTTTCTTTTCAATAAGGGCTATCTTGTGCAGAGATACTATTTATGGAAACTTACTATTTTTTGTAAGTTGTTCATATGAGCTCAAAATGTTCTGATTTCACAAGTGGAGGTTCATCTTAGTCATATCAATGTGCCAATTGAATTTCATTGTCATATAATATGTATTGGTGAAGTTATTAAAGTTTTTGGGTACAAAATATTTGAGCTCAATTTTGAAGGCCTTAGAGGCTCTGGAGCGAGATTGAACCCTGGCTAATTAGATCTTGTGTGAGTCAAGTGTTGTAGATCAAGACCTTCCATTTTTGAAAAGTGGTTATAATAGTCAAATGAAGCTATAGTTAAAACATTATGGCCTCTGAGAGTTGGGCTACCTACAAATATAATTTTTAATTATTTTGAGCCAACCCTAATGTAAACAAAGTGAAAAATAAAATAATTCTTAGGGTGGTTGACCTTAATGGCTAAAATTCTAGAACCTTCTCGAGTGGTGGAAAATTGCCTATATAAGGAAGGCCCATAGTATTTTTTTAAGTAGTTATGGGTATTTATTCGAGGCTTGGTCTTACAGAATATTGTAAGGAAAATGTCCATGTGGCTTTGCATATTATAATTTTGAAATATGTAACTCCACACTTGTGGAGATAATACGAAGCCCATTTTGTGTTCTTGCAAATTGTTGTTGTGTCTCTATTTCTGATATGTATCTGTGGTATTAAGGGGAGCATCCCCCGTCAAAAGGTTCATAATAAATCAAATTAATAATCCAAATATCACTGAAATAATCAATGCACACATAAAAGTATCCTAAAAGAGTTTGGCAAAATTAATTGAAAAAATAAAAATAGGTGGGAACTACACTAACCATAGGTGTAAATGCTTTAAAATTATCTACATTGTTTACTTTTTCTCTTTAGAATGTAATGCAGACAATTCTAAAATAATCATGAATAAAAATATAAAATACCTTTAACCATTGATTCCTTTTGTCTTGGTAGGTCCAAATAGATCATTATGTATCACCTCCAAGGGTTTTGAAATGGAGAGCTCCTTATTCTTTAATCTTTTCCTAGTCTACTTTCTCATTTGAATTTCCTTGTATAAGGTTTTTGTTGGATTAATTATCCTTGGAATGTCTATTACTGTAGGTGTAGAGATTATCTTTACCATTTTTTAAAAGTTCATGTGAACCTTCCCTTTGTGTCATATCCAACATTCACTAGTTTTTTCCATCAAACAACTTCTTCTCTTAGCCTCCTTTAGGTGATAAACATCCCCATCAGTACTAGTTCCTTCTAAAACTAGTATTGTATAGTTCTATTTTCTTATTTTACAACCTTTATCATAAAATGTGATATTATGTCCTTTTATATAGATTTTCCTAACACTGAGAAGATTATGTTTTAGTACTTTAACACAAATAACATCCTCAATTTTATTCTTTTCATCAATTGTAATTATACCCTTATCATATACTCAAGAAGATCCTTCATCTCTACTCTTGATTGATCCATCATTCCACTTCTTAAGGATTTTAATTTTCTTTTGTCACTATTCATATGATGAGAATATCCATTACTAATTACCTAACCATTTTCTACTTTCTTTGCATGGAACATAGTCAACACAATCATTGATTTTTCTTGGTCTTTATCATCCCACATGGTACCAATCTTCTTACAATATTTCATATGATCCCATTTTCACTAACTTTGAAGGCCATGAAAGATGCCTCATCATTTGAATCATCACAATCCTTGTCCTCTAAGGAATAGCTACTCTCCATGGAATATTTTGTTTTGAACCTTTCTTTTTTAGTTCAATCTTTTGATTCTATTAGGAGACATTTAGATGCAAATGATAGATATTTTCACAATTAAAATATTTGAAATTTAATTTATCCTCTTTCTTTTGTTTTGGTTCCTTTATTTATCCTTCTTACAAAGTTTTCTTCTACTTCATCAAATCATCAATTTGATTAGCAACTTCATCTTCTACCTGATACAGATTGGACAATGATTTGATTATGTTCATATGATTGTTTTCTACCTAACATATGAGTATGTTAAGTCAGTAAACCATGGTGGTGAATTTTTTACCATTCAGTAAGTAAGGTTGTTTTTGGCTATCAAGATGGAAAATTCAATCGGTAAGGTAAAGGTAAAAAGTTGGTCACTCGGTAAAGTGGAAAGGTTTAGGCACTGAGCGATGTAACCAAAATTCTAAGTGAAGAACACTAAGCAAGAAAAGGTATTAAATATGGATGGAATCGATATTTATTGATTAGATATGATGAGTTGGATGATCATGATGTTGAGGAAATTTAGTTACAAGAGATATGCAATCATGAAAATTCAAGATGAAGATCTATGGCTAGATATAAGTGGAAAAAAGAAGTGGAACAAGTTTCTAGAAAAGTTCAAGTTCCTAGGTGAAAAGGAAATGTGTTATCGAGATCTCAATTTGATGTTTAATGAATTAAATAGACAAGATTGACTAAAGGAAAATGTAATAGACGAGATTAAGAGGCAAAAATTATCTATATAAAGCATGATCTTATATGGACAAATAGATAGCAAACTGAATAGTTGAAGGGTTACCTATTGGAAAGTTTTCTATACTGAAGTATATGACTAGATATAGTGTTTTCATTATGGCAACAAAGTCATATAGCAGTTTGGAGTCAGCGCACTTAGTGTAAAGATCAGAATTCAGTTAAGTGTTGAAGACTGGATAGTATATAGAGTTCCAGTAGCTCAGAGCATCAGCGCACATGTGTACGGATGAATTATGGTATGCACCCTGGAAGTTAAGTTTTTTAGACTATACTTATGCTTATTCTATGAGCGCATAAGTAGATATGCAAAGATGTGAAAGTTACAATTAGTTGAAGTTGCACAGCTAGTGTATGCCAGCAGAGAACAGAGCATGGAGCCAACAGTTAGCATTTTGGTTTAAAATTATAATTTAATGTTGTAAAGGCCATGCACCTATTGTATTTAGGTTGCTAACATGTTTATATGTGTAATTGTAAGCATGTTAAACCAATTCATTTGGAAGCATTGTTTGTAATTATTTATAGGGCCGACCTATTTATGTATTTTGTATGAGCACATAAATATAAGGTGTGCCCATTGTATTCAGCATGGAAGTTGTAATAGAGTTGTGATGAGCAGAGCAGAGGTATGTGAAGTTAGCATAAGATGCATTAGAGATTTGCTAGAGGTCAAAGCATCAGTGCACCAAAGGAACTAATCTGACAAGAAGTGTCACAAAGAACAGTTCACCTGCAGATATAGTCTGTATCTGAATCAGAAGGTTGTAGCCTTCACCATTTGAGTAGTGAGCTCTAGGAAAATGAGTCCACTCCCCTAACATGGATCATTGTAAAAGACTCCTAACAGGTTCCGACCCTTAACAAGGTCTACTGTACTTAAACCATTGTAAAGCTACTCCTAATAGGGTAAAGGATCTTCTAACAAGGATCACAAAACACTAGTACATAATATTAGTGGGTATCAAGTCCCACTGGGGTTTTTACCTATTTGGGTTTCCTCATAACCATATTGGTGTCATGTGTTGATTTCATGTTTCATATTTATGTGAATGATTAAATACAGTACTTAAGCATTTAAGTTCAGCATAAAGATTAAAGTAAAAAGTTTAATTATAGTGAACACTGATTCACCCCCCCCCCCCCCTCTTAGTGTTCCCATTCCTAACAATTGGTATTAGAGCTTTGGTCCTCAGCAAAGAAGTTTAACCACTTGAGGAGATCATGGACAAAGTAGATATGAAACATCTGAAGAAAAATCTTGAAGCTGCTCTTGAAGAACTGGACAATTCAGAAAGAAAAATTGAAGAACTAAAAGAAAAAGTTAGTTATACTCAATTAGTTATCAAAATACTAAGAAAATATTTGAAATGATGCTCTAACAGTGAACTTGAAGAAAAATTCAAGAAGTTGAGTGAAGAAAATGCATCCTTATTAAGTCAGCTTGAAGAATTTGATGAAAAAATGATGAACAATCAAGATGTCTACAATAAACAATTCAACGAGAACCTTCAACTCAATGAAGAACTAAGGGAACCTAACTTAGAAATCTTGGAGCTAAAGAATATCAAAGAGAGCTTGGAATCTGAATTGAAAAAGACAAAGGATCATATTGACAAATTACGCACCAGTGCTGATTTGGTAGAATCTCAGTTGTATGCAAGAAGAATCAAAGGAGACACTAGCTGCATTAGATATAATGAAGCACAAAATCAGATTGACAATATGTGAGCAAGAAAGGATTCACAAAATAACTCTATTGATGATGAGAAGACTAAAGATCCAACCAAAGACAACGGTGGTCCTCCTAAAAATGAGCGCAAGCAAGTAGAACGCACTTTTTTTGCATGTAACAAGCATGGACACATTGCAAGAAACTGTACAGAGGTAAAACCTTTTAATGGCTACTATTATTCATGCAATATATTTGGTCATAGAGCTATGAATTGCAAGACTAGTAAGAAGAACAGGACTTAGCAAGATCAAAGAAATCAGAATTAGACAAATGTTAGAAGTTCTCAGAATGTTACATGTCAGATATGTAACTATAATGGTCACTCAGCCAAAACATGCAGAATGGTGACTCGTGTCAATGCACTAAGGAATAATAGACCTCCAGTTATTTGTCACTCTTGTAACAAGGCAATTAAAAAGACCAAAGAACTAGTTTTGGATCCTAAAGTAGAAGTCAAGTTTGTGAAAGCCTAAGAGGATGTGAGCTTGATTTGGTTAGAAGGAAAGAAGGAAAAATCTTATGAGAATGTATTGGATGCATCCCTAGTGGACGCACCCTCTACATCTGCATGAATGGCCCTCAGGGTCATAGGGGAGCTAATTTAGCTCTAGACCCCTGTGTGCATGGTATACTCATCCTTGGAGTATGTGCCTTTGGAATTAAGCTTTTAGAGTGTATAGGAACCTTCATGCAAGAGCACACATGTTGATTGTTAGTGGAGCTCAAGTTTGAAATTTTGAAGTGATAGCCTGGTTTACGCGACATGCATTAATGGTGGATTTTTCACTTTAAAGTACACATAAGTCATTTGATTTCTCATTGCATTCAAATTTAGAGTGATAGGAGAGTAGAAAGAGCCTTGGAAGTTGTTGTGAATTCTTGGAGATTAAATCTATTAGAGATTTTCTATAGTTATCAGTGCATTTGATCAGTTGCAGTAACCCTAGCTCATTGTGCCAATTCAAAAGTCATCAAATCATCTCTAAGTTTAGTTGGAAAGTGATTAACAAGTAAGTCATGGCCACTCCCATAGTTTTTGATGTTGCTGAAAAGAAGAGATACATATTCAAGAGGCATCCATTTAAATCCACCCTAGATGATTTAGAGGAGCTTTCTCCTGCACGCCTATGGGCATCATGCATGTGGAAGACATAAGGGCCTACATCTACTGTAAGAAAGAACCTATTCCACTAGATAGGTTAAGTGTGCACATGGACACCATGCTAAAACCTAACAAAACATTCATGGATGAATACGCCAAATGGAATGATCACCCTATTATTGAGTATGCTATGGCATATGAATTCTATGAGAAAGAATGGATAAAGATCTTATTGAGCAGAATCCATGATGATATATTTTGGATTGGAGATGTTTTAGTTAGAATCACAAATGAATTAATTCATGAGATGACAAGCCTTTCTAGGATAGGCATCGTCCTTCCAGTGGGAAAGGATGTCAGGAAAATGGTAGAACAAGTTTGTAAATCAAGGAGCGATAGGCGCGACATGACTATTGAGCTGATTGAGCAAGAAAACATCAAATTGATGTCAATGATACTGGGTTACAAATTTCATCACACCAGAAGAGTGAATAGTGTATCTGCAGGCACCATTCTAGCAGCCATCAGACTAGTAAAAGAAGATGGGGAATTCAACTTGTGTGAGATCTTGCATGCATAGTTGATAGACAACATCAAATCCATCAAGCATGAAAAAACAAAGATATTCAGGTTTGGGTCCCTAATCATCTATATGTACCTTCATATAGTTGGATGAGTTTCAGATTTGTATTTGGACAAGTTCATTCCAACAATGCCTCAGATATCCAACAAAGCATCCACAAAAAGAACACTAAGAGAATACATTACTTTGGAATTGAAGACCTTTAGGGTCAAGATGCAGATGAGGTATAAGATTCTAGAAAGCATTGTAGAGAAATATAAGGATACAATATGCTTTATGGTGGAGACTGATACTACATGTATGGAAGCTGTTGAGCCTAGAACTAAGTGGATTCATCCACTTGGCTATGAGATAGAAGAATAGGTCCTTGAAGCATATGTGCAGGTACTTCTGACATCCCCCAAAGATCCTAATAAACCTAGGTGGGGAACCTATGAGGAAAAGACAAGAGAAGTTGATGCAAAACTTAACAATGCAGCAACTAAAAGAAAAGTTGCTAAGGTCACTTCTAAGATCTTGAGAATACATGGTGTGTCTGAAGAAGACCTTGATAAAGCAAGGGATGAAAAGATTGCCCTAGAATTGAAAAGCATAGTAGTAGAAGGAGAACAAGAAGATCCTAAGTTGAAGAAGATGAAAATTGAATCGGATGACAATCAGAAGGGTAAAGAAGATAATACTCCTTTTGCACCCATAGACACTATTGATCTTGCCACTCCTCTAAAGTATAAGCCTATATTGAAGAGGAAGAAAGAAGCTAGCACTAGTCATCCATCCTTGTGAGCACAAAGGAGCAAGAAAAAAATTCCAGCACCTCCTAAGGCAGGATTCAGACCAAGCCTTAAAGTTTTGAATGCAAGAATTGTTGATGAAGGCATAATTGATCAAGTAGAGAAGTATTATGACACATACAGTGAGATTGACAAATCAGAAATACATAGTATGATTTTCAAACACATGATCAAGTTCAAGAAGATAGTCCTTGAGTTTAAAACCTCCATTCCAGATAAAGTATGGGATATTTTAGAAAACCTAAAGAGACGAGCAAATGAAGAAGATCTAAGGATCATAGAAAAATTATTAGAAGATACTCTACCAGTATGTTCAAAAGAAGAAGTGGCATTGATATTAAATTTGGTGAAGCCACACTTAAGGACAAAAAAGAGAACTCTTCATATTATGAACAAAGACTATGAGCTGATAAGGAAGGAAATAGAGAAGGCCTTTGAAAAGGTGTTATTAGAACAATAGATAAAACCACCTACTGCACCCATCACTCATGCACCTAGTAAACAAGACAAAGAAGTAGAGACCTTCAATATACCAATGACAGGTCCTAAAGACTCAATGCCCATAGCAGAAACTCAAATAGAGGTAGACAAGTCTATGTCCATCTCAGAATCTCACGAAGGCAACACCATTATCATAGATAATGTGGAGATAGCCATGGCGGCTACTGATAAGGATTTGGAAAAGTTTGAGGAAGCATTTTTTAGTACTGAAGAAGTTGAAATCTTATGCAGCAATACACCTCCCACTCAGAAAGAAGAAGTACTCATAGAAGATGTATCTGATAAGAGAGAAGAAGAAGAGATAGAAAAGAAAGAAGAAAATACTTCTGTTGATATTGCAAAAGTAAAACAAGAAGTGATGGATGGAACTCCCATCACTCCCTCCTTAGCATTGTTGTCAAGTTTGACACCTAACACAAGCAGTTTAGACTCCTGGAAAGAAGAAGACCTGATTAAGTTCAACGTCCTAGCTATGGAGAAGGAAAAGGAGAAACAAGTTATGAGGAATCCTCTCCTGATAGAATTAGTGAATATTTTGAACAGTCTGCTACCAAAGGATAAGAAAGTGTTAAAAGTACATTCGGTTGATGATGTGAGTTTAGTCCTCTCTTAGTTCAAAAGCAATTTTTCTAGCCTAGAAGAATTTGTGTCCACAGTAGCAGAAGAGAAGTACTTAAAGAAGAGACTGAATGAATTAATGAGCAACTTTGCACTAGACTTGAATTCTCTTAAGTTTGGTCAAGCATCCTTAAAATAATTTGCTGATGAAGGAAGAAGGATCATTGCAGCATGCATGGATCAAGACAAGCTAACCAATGATCATTTAAAAAGGATAAAAGAGACAAAAGCTTTGATTGACTAGGTGAAGAATTTAGTGACAGAGACATCCACTGATATGAAAATGTGCAACAATGTCTACCAAGGACAATTAGACAAGATTGAGAAAGAAGAAATAGAGATAACAAGGATAAGGTCCAGATAGACTCAGTTGAGTAATGGTCTTGCACCCTCCTTAGACATCCTCAATCAAAATATAAAGGAGATTGATGCCACCATGGTAACTTATGATCATGGTCCCATTAGTGACTTGGAGAAGATGGAGAAGCTTCAATATGCATTATGTGTCCATCTCCAGATAGTTAACTCTTTGATAACCTTTTGGAAGAAGGAGATCTAGACCTCAAGATTGTGTATCTGGATGTTTTCCCTTAGTGAGGATGTATAGATATAGTTTTTTGATGTACCTTTTTCATTAATGTCAAAGGGGGAATTGTGTATAGAATATGGAGTATATATATGTATAGGGATATAAAAGATTATGTATAAAAATGTATAGACGATAAAAATTGTGTAAAGGAATAGTTAACAATTTAGCCATATTCCTTTGTCGCCATCAATGACAAAGGGGGAGATTGTTGGCAAGTTATCTATACTAAAGAATATGACTAGATATAGTGTTGTCATTATGGAAACAAAGTCATATAGTAGTTTGGAGTCAGTGCACTTAGTGTAAAGATTAGAATTTAGTTAAGTGTTGAAGACTGGATAGTATACAAAGTTCTAGCAGCTTAGAGCATCAACACACATGTGTACAGATGGATTATGGTATGTGCCCTAGAAGTTAAGTTTGTTAGACTATACTTATGCTTAGTCTATGAGCACATAAGTAGATATGTAAAGATGTGAAAGTTACAGTCAGTTGAAGTTGCACAGCCAGTGTATGCCAGTAGAGAACAAAACATGGAGCTGACAATTAGCATTTTGGTTTGTGATTATAATTTAATGTTGTAAAGGCCATGCACCTATTGTATTAAGGTTTCTGACATGTTTATATGTGTAATTGTAAGCACACTTAAACCAATTCATTTGGAAGTGTCATTTGTAATTAGTTATAGGGCTGACCTATTTATGTATTTTGTATGAGCATATAAATATAAGGTGTGCCCATTGTATTCGGCATGGAAGTTGTAATAGAGTTGTGATAAGCAGAGAAAAGTTATGTGAAGTTAGCATAAGATGTATTAGAGCTTTGCTAGAGGTCAAAGCATCAACGCACCAAAGAAACTGATCTGACAAGCAGTGTCACAAAGAACAGTTCACCTGCAGATATAGTGTGTATCTGAATTAGAAGGTTGTAGCCTTCACCATTTGAGCAGTGAGCTCTAGGATAGTGATTCCACTCCCCTAGCATGGATCATTGTAAAAGACTCCTAACAGGGTCTGACCCTTAACAAGGTCTACTGTACTTAAAGCATTGTAAAGCTACTCCTAACAGGGTAAAGGATCTTCTAACAAGGATCACAAAACACTATTATAGAATATTAGTGGGTATCAAGTCCCACTGGGGTTTTTACCTATTTGGGTTTCCCCATAACCATATTGGTGTCATGTGTTGATTTCATGTTTCATATTTATGTGAATGTTTAAATACCATACTTAAGCATTTAAGTTCAGCATAAAGATTAAAGTAAAAAAGTTTAATTATAGTGAACACTGATTCACCCCCCTCCCCCCCCCCCCTCTCAGTGTTCCCATTCCTAACATTACCAACTATTGTAAGAGGAGAAGAAACAAAGAGATTACGAGTGGGAAAGTAGTGATTTGATGAAGTGTTGATGCCAGTGGAAGATGAAGAATTAAAGTGAATATTGCAGAGTGCACAAGGATATGATTGAGAAAAGATAGTTGTACATCTACAAGTCATTTTTATTACTATTTCTTACTAGCATTTGTAATAGTCAAATCTCTTAACAGAGTGGATTTAATAGTCTTATTGTAAATCCTTGATAAAAGTGACATTCTTAAAGAGTGTTTTAAGACCTCTAACAAGGCCACTCCTAACAAGGTGAAGATCCTAACAGATCTGAGGTAAATCCCTTAACTAAGTCACACCTAACATTGTGTTTTGTAATCTTTAACCAAATTGGCTCTTAACCAGGCGTACTTCAGAAGAGTATATTTCTTAGCAGATGAAAATTCCAGCAGTATTTTTTCCCAAAGTTGGGTTTCCACATTAAATAGTGGTGTCATTCATTGTGGATGATTTGTGTGAATTATTTACTGATTGATATAGTTTATTTACTATTTTTGGTAAATAGAGAAGTGTGTTACTATCGATTAGTTACCGAGTTAATTAGGAAAACTTTATAAAAGTTTAATTCATTAGGATTACTGATTCAAACCCCCCCTCTGTAATCCAACAATTGGTATCAAAGTGAAGTACTCTAAAGAGGTAAGTTTAAAGACTTGAGTTAAAGATTCGAAGATGTATAGGAGAGAGGTACCTGAGTTGAACAAAGAAAGCTTCTCTACATGGAAAAGTAGAATGAAATTGTATTTGTATGGAATTGGTGAATATAATTTGTATCTACTAGATAATGAATACTCTCCACCACCTACTAGACCCTTGATAGTTGATCAGATGAAAGAAAAGCAATTACATAACTTGGTTATGATAGAGATTTTTTCTTCCCTATTCGATGTTGAATTCAATGATATCAAAGATTGTACTGATTCAAAATAAATGTGGGATAGACTTACACTTATCTATGGAAGAGATTGACATGTGCAAAAATCTAAGGTTGACATCTTGAGAGGAAAATATGGTGAAATTAGGATAAAGGATGATGATAACATCAGACAATACAGCAGTCGAATCAAGGAAGTCAGAGGTGTTGGTGGATCATTGACAAATGAGGAAGTGGTAAGTAAGATCTTGATAAATTTATCTTCTAAGTATGCTATTAGTGTAATTCCCCGCCAGGGAACCCAAAAGAACTTAACCTAAACATGCATCTAAGTTTGTTGAATAATTTTTTTTTTATAAAGTTAACATACAAGATAAACATCAATGTAGAATAAATTACCATTTACTCACATTAATACAATAACCAACATAGGTTACAACTCTCAAGGGTTCCTTGATGAAGATTATGTTAACATTAATTAATTAAGTTAGATTAGGTACAATTAAAAAAATCATATAAACAAATGAAAGATAAATGCAACATCACATAAAAGATAACACAAATACAACTAGTACCATAAGGTATCCATAATAACCTACATCCACTACACATGTCACAGGGTATGTAATACACTAACCGAAAGAGGTACACATGATTCCTCTAAAGAACTGATACAAAGATACATGATCATAGAGATGAAGAAGAAGAATAAGAACACAACTCCATCAATGAAGCTCAAGAAGGAACAACTACCACAAGGATCATCCAACACTGGTACATGAACGTCAAAATCTCAAATGGTAAAAGAATCACTATCACTCAACCTCATGAACCTAAATGGTCCACTCCCACCGTGCTGAGGATATAAAAACATATCCCTTTTAGATAATAAATATCAAATAGATCAAGCTAAGGAAAGGATCCTGAAATCTCTCTAACTCATGGTGAACAAATGATAACAAGGTAAGATTCACTAATCCAAAGGAAACTGACAACATGTAGAATAACTAGACTATGCATAGGCAGGTGTCATCATGTATGTCTAACCCTTGAGTCTCATCTTGGTAATAACTCTGGATCCCGACACTTAAGTGACCATACATGGATCAATGACTTCTCATACTGATGAAGCCATTAACTATGTTAAGCACACCTCTCAAGGTGGCCAACATCATCTCCATTCCCATATTAGTCTGTACCAGCACTCAAGCATGGGCTGGAACCATATCTTATTAAGTTCATTTAAATATCCCTTAATTATATTAGGTTATCAGTTGATTATAGATACTTACAATAAGTGATCCTGGCAGCCACTTGTGGGCCCCGATGCTTATTTCAAGCCACCCCCTACTACATATCTAGGTAAACTTCCCTAGGCTCACAGATCTCACATAGATCACAAAATGATAACAATGTCCCTTAAGAATGTTCCACAAAATAATAGGAACACATTGGTTCTCACATAACCATGATATCACAAAACACTCTCAAAGTGTTCCCAAAAGAATATACACATGATCCCGTGGATCAGACATAAACAGTCAATACCATATTCTCTTTTATAGAATATGAAGCAAAACCCAATACAACATGAGGCCAAATGGTTAAATCAGGTGATGATCAGAATACACAGACACACATCAAACATAATGTTGAGAACATATCCAACTGACTCATACCCTGGCCTCTATTTTCCCCTAGGTCTTCTAGTATCCCAAAATCATAATAAGTACAAGAAGACACTGCAGGAACGAAGAATACAACACTCACACCATAAAGTATAAAACTAGATCTATAAGAATTTAAATTCCATATTCAACATAATTGAATCCAAAGCACATAAACAATGAAACCTACTAGGAAAATCTGAACATAATCATTACAATAAAATCATAAATAGAGAATATTTCGTAAATTTGTCCTATGGATTCAACATAATAAAAGTCCCAATTTCAGTATAACCATATCCATTAAACAAGTAATTGTTCTAACTATAGAAATTCTTATTTAATAAAAATTTATAAATAATTAACCTATGGTTAACCCTTAATTCTTCGTAAATTATGAATCTACAAAACAAATATCATTAACTAAACATTAATTTCTTATAACAAATATTTGACTAAGTCTATTAAACAAAAATCAAATTAAGATTTGACTTAATTAAATTACAACCATACTCTATAATTCACCCAAAATTAATCAACATACTTAATTCTACCGATTTAATTAATAAATTAATTAACCAACCCAATTTAACAAATTAATTAAACTGGATTAACTAATAAATAAATATTAATTAAACTAATTAATATAAAAATAAATACACTAAATTAAATAACATCTTAAATAAACATTAATTAAAAAAACATTTAAAATTAATAAAATAAAAATTAATTAAGATTATATATATTACATCTTAGCAATTAAATTAAATAAAAATAAAAATTAATTAATAAAAAAAAAACAACTTTATCGAATAATATTTTTACTCTTGAAGCCCTAATTGGAAAGTTGATTTCTTTTGAGCTAAGTAGCTTTGATAATAGTCTACCAACTATTGAGACAACTTTCAGTCATCTTTGGGTATTGGTACATCAAGAAAAGAAAGAGAAAATCATAGTACTTTACATGGAAGTGAGTATGATAGTATCCTAACCGAAGAGAAAGAGAAAGAAGAATTTGAAGAACTACTAGCTAACCGACTACCTAGAGGCAAAGGAAAATAAAAATGTAAGTTACCATTGAAATGTTTCAGTTGTAACAAGATTGGACATATTGCATCTAGATGTCCTGACAATGAAAGGAATGATAGAAGAGACAACCAACACGAAAGTTTCAGATATTTTAAGGACAAAGGAAAGAAGTCTTGCTACCTATCTGAGGAAGGTATAACTGATGATGAATTTGATGATACCAAGAAAGGTTATGAAGTTGTTTTTGTTGCAGTAAAGGAAGAATCAGATGAGGAAAAGTTTGAAGATGAAAAAGCACTTGTTTATATCATGTAAATAAACCGTACCCCTGGATTATTAATAGTGGTTTTTCATACCATATGACTGGTGATATTGATAAATTTGAGAATCTAGAATAATATGATGTAGGATTTGTCGGATTTGACAATGATGCTCCATGCCCTGTGAAAGGCAAGGGATCTATTGTACTAACTAAGAAAATGAAATATAATGATGCATATTGGGTTAGAGGACTAAATTATAATTTATTAAGTGTTGCACAATTGAAAAATACTAGACACCAATTGGAATTTCAGAATAGAGAAATTAAGATCTATGGTGCTGATGGAGATCTAATTGGAACTAGAGGAGAATCAAGAGATAATCTATTTTATCTTAATAATGATGCAAAGAGTTGTTAATTTTCTAAAACTGAGAATGTATGGTCATGGCATAAGAGATTTTGTCATGTGAATTTTGACAACTTGATTGAAGTGAGTAAGAAAAGTAGAGTCAGAGGACTACAAGATTAAGAAAACCTGATAAAGTTATGTGTAAAGAATGTCAAGTTGGTAAGATGACCAAGTCAAGTTTTCTAAGAAAATCTTATTCTACAAATGGTATTTTAGAATTGGTTCACACTGACCTTTGTGGTCCTATGAAAGTTCAAAGCTATTATGGATATCAATACTTTATTTTATTTGATGATGATTATTCAAGAATGATGTCAGACATGTTTCTAAAAGAAAAATTAGATGCATTTCAAATGTTTAAGTGGTATAAGGCTAGAGTTGAAAAAGAAACAGATAAACAACTGAAGTTTCTGAGATCTAATAGAGGAGGTGAATTTATCTCTGATGAATTTACTATCATTTGTAATGAGAATGGAATTAAAATACAAGTGTCTGCATTGAAGACTCCACAACAAAATGGGATAGCTGAAAGAAGAAATAGATCTATTGTTGATTGTGCTAGAGCTTTATTGATTGATAAAAAGGTTGCACAAACTTTTTGGAGAGAAGCTATAAGAACTACAATTTACACTCTTAATCAAATAAAGTTGAAGAAAGGTACAAACAAAATACCTTATGAATTATGGTTTGGAAAAAAACTGAATGTAAATTATTTCAAAAAATTTAGAAGTAGGTGTTATGTATTGAAAGATTTTAGAAATGGAAAGTTTGATTCTAAAGGTGATGAAGGAATATTTCTTGGTTATTCTTCAAAGATTAAGGCATATACATGTTTAATCAAGGATTCTAATAAAATAATTGAACGTGCAAATGTAAGAGTTGATGAATTTTTTTGAAAAGAATGAAGAGGATAGAAAAAAGGAACCTAAGGACTATAATAGGTTTGTCTATGTACAAGATGTAAATTCAGTTGACACAACTGAGAAGCAACAAGTAGGAACTGATGAATGAGATAACCCTCTACCGAGAGATGAGAAAAATGATGAACAAGCTACTGAACTTGTATTGGAAAAGTATGTGAGAAGACACCAGACATCGAGTAGAATTATTGGAGACAAGAATGCAAGAGTCTTGACAAGAAGTAAGTTAAAAGATAATACTTGTTTGATTTTTAAATTTGAGCCTCGATTGGTAAAAGATGCACTAGAGAATGAAGATAGGATAAATGATATGAAAGAAGAAATAGATCTAATTGAAAATAATAATACATGCTCACTGGTATTGAGACCTAAAGATAAGAATGTGATTGTAGCTAAATGGATTTTTAGAAATAAAATCAATGAGAAAGGAGATGTGATAAAAAATGAAGCTAGACTAGTCTGCAAAGGGTATGCACAAGAAGAAGGTATTAACTATGGTGAGACTTTTTCCCTTGTTGCTAGATTAGAGGGAGTTAGAATATTACTTGCATATGCAGCTTACAAAGGATTTAAAGTTTATCAAATGGATGTTAAATCTACATTTTTTAATGGAATACTTGAAGAAGAAGTCTACATAGAATAACCTGATGGATTTTTTGACAAGAACAATAAGAACATGGTCTAAAAATTACATAAAGCTCTATATGGATTGAAGCAAGCTCCCCAAACATGGTATGAAATATTGCACTCTTATTTAGTTAAGATTGCATTTGAAAGAACTAGTGATAAAAATAATTTATACTTGAAGTGCGATAAATATGATGAAATGTTAGTTGCTAAGATATTTGTTGATGACATTATATTTGGTGGTAATGAGATAATGTCTATCTTTTGTTGAGAAGATGAGAAAAGAATTTGAGATATCTATGATAGGAGAGATCAAATTCTTCATTGAACTTCAAATACAACAAGTTAAGGATGGGATCTACATCACTCAATCTAAGTATATCAAGGAGATCCTAAAAACATTCAATATGGAAGACTCAAAACTAGTTGGAACACCGATGACTATTGGTTGCAAATTGTCAAAAGAAGATGATACTAAGGAAATGAATGAAACACTTTACTGATCCATGATTGGTAAGTTACAATATGTTTTACATAGTAGACTTGATATAGCACATTCAGTTAGAATTGTTGCAAGGTTTTCTGCAAACCCCAAAGAGACACATTTTTCTGTAGTCAAAAGGATATTCAGATATTTGAAAGGGACTTAAGATTTTGGTCTATTATACACAATAAAAGTTGATTTTGATCTTAAAGTATATACTAATGATGACTGGGCATAAAATATTGATGAAAAAAAAATTAGTAGTGGCAAAGATTTATTTTTGGGAGAAAGACTAGTGACATGGTTAAATAAGAAACAAAGTTGTAATTCATAATCTATTGTCGAAGCTGAATATGTGGCAACAACTATGAATTGTTCTAACATTATATGGATCAAACAACTACTGGAAGGTATGCATGAAGAGATTAATGATCATGTTACAATTTATTGTGATAATACCAGTGCAATCAACATATCAAAGAATCTGGTGATGCACTCTAAGATAAATCATATATCAATTAAGTATCACTACTTGAGAGAGAAAGTACAAGATAAGCATGTGACATTAGAATATGTCAATTCTAAGGAGCAGATAGTTGATATCTTTACAAAACCATTACTAAAGGATTCTTTTGAGTATCTCCAAGGTAAGTTAGGGGTTCTTTCCCTATCTAGTGTATATTAAGGAAAGATGCATGTTGCATCAATTCAAGGACTCAATAGAATATTTGTCTTGTGATTTGATGCTAGTATTTCACTTTTTAGGTGAAGCCTAAAGTTGTAAAAAATGATGTTTATGACTGCAATAGAAAATCTATATACTTGAGGTATATCTAAGATTTTTATGTTTTTTTGGCATTATTGTCAAAGAGGGAGATGAATATAGAA
This sequence comes from Chamaecyparis obtusa, assembly GCA_027943335.1. Taxonomy (NCBI): domain Eukaryota; kingdom Viridiplantae; phylum Streptophyta; class Pinopsida; order Cupressales; family Cupressaceae; genus Chamaecyparis; species Chamaecyparis obtusa. The sequence goes on along the minus strand of BSBK01001897.1, from coordinate 928,433 downwards.
AATTATGAAGAGAAAAAGAGGGAGATGATATAGAAATTCAGATGTTAGAGAAAGAATATCATAAGGGAGATGAATACAGTAAGAGGGAGACAAATCAGATGAGATGAATAAGAGTTTCTTATTGATAGAATCAAAAAGAGAAAGACTACAGATGAAAGATTAGAAAATGATAAGTTACTACACAAAGAAAGTAAAAAATACAAATGACAATGAAGTGTACCATCATCAATTGAACACTGAATTTGTTAGTGTTGCCATCAATGCCAAAGAGGGAGATTTCTATCATAACTAATAATAATGTTGATGACTGATTATTTGATGGAGATGATGATGAAGACTAACCAATATCAGAGGAATACATGATAGTAGAAAGGTAAGATCAATTATAATATTTTCATTGATGTCAAGATATTAATTTATGATGTATATTGTGTTGAAATATCATTTGGTAATGATATAAGATGAATGAGTTAAGAAGAAGAGGAAATGAGAAGTTGAGAAGTTGAAAAAATTAAATAGGCAACTGATACATATTGTACAATGATTTGATTATGTTGATATGATTTTTTTCTACCTAACACATGAGTATGTTAAGTCGGTAAAACATGGTGATGAGATTTTGATCATTCGGTAAGTAAAGTTGTTTTGAATGCTGAGATAGAAAAGCCACTCGGTAAGGTAAAGGTAAAATGTTGGTCACTTGGTAAAGTGGAAAGATTCAGACATTGAGAAATGTCATAGAAATTATAAGTGAAGAACACCGAGAAAGGAAAATGTAATAAATATGGATGGAATCAATATTTAATGATTAGCTATGATGATTTGGATGACCATGATGCTAAGGAAATTTAGTTACAAGAGATCTGCAGTTATGAAAATTCAAGATGAAGATCTATGGCTAGATCTAAGTGGAAAAAAGAAGTGGAACAAGTTTCTATAAAAGTTCAAGTTCCTAGGTGAAAAGGAAACATGTTACCGACTGATGTATAATGAATTAAATGGTCAAGATTTACTAAAGGAAAACATAATAGATGGAATTAAGAGGCAAAAATTATCTATATAAAGGATGATATTATATGGACAAATAGCTATCAAACTAAATAGTTGAAGGGTTACCGACTATTGCAGGAGGAGAAGGAATAGAGAGATTCTAAGTAGGAAAATAATGATTTGATGAAGTGTTGATGCTAGTCGAAGATGAAGAATTAAAGTGAAGATTGAAGAGCACATAAGGATATGATTGATAAAAGACAATTTCACATCTACAAGTCATTTTTATTACTATTGGTTACTAGAATTTGTAACAGTCAAATCTCTTAACAGCCTAGACTTAATGATCTTATTGTAAATCCTTGAAAAGGGTGACATTATAAAAGAGTTTTTTAAGACCTCTAACAAGGAAATTTCTAATAGGGTGAAGATCCTAATAGATTTGAGGTAAAGCCCTTAACTAGGTCACACCTAATAGTGTGTTTTTTAATCTTTAACCAGATTGGCTCTTAACTGAGCGTACTTCATAAGAGCATATTTCTTAGTGGGTGACAATTTATAGAGTGGTTTTTCCCAAAGATGGGTTTCCACGTTAAATATTGGTGTCATAAACTGTGGATGATTTTTGTGAATCATTTACTAATTGATATATTTTATTTAGTTTTTTCGATAAATAGAGATCTATGTTACTACTAAGTAGTTGGTGAGTTAATTAAGAAAATTTTAAAAATGTTTAATTGATCAAGATTACTAATTCATCCCCCCCATGTCTGTAATCCATCACTACCTTCTTACTAACTTTAAATGAAACTTCCTTCTTTGGAACATCTTTGTTAGACTATCTCATCTCCAATAAAGTGAGAGCACAATATAGTTGATCCATCAAATAATTATCCAAATCCTTACTTTCCTTAATAGTAGATACCTTATTACTATAAGATCTAGGAAGACATATAAGTATCTTTTTCACAACCTCATCTTCTTTCAATTCTCCACCAAAATAGTTGATGTTATTTACCACTTCATCCACTCAAAGCATATAACTAGCAAAATATTAATCTTCTGACAACTTTAATTTTTTAAAATTTCCACTTGACTTTTTTCATCTTGATTTGGTTTACTTTAACATTTCATACATAAATGTTAAGCTTTTCCCAAATTTCATTTTTAGTAATACAATGCATCACCTTCACAATTTCACTATCTACTAACACACTCAAGATTGTATTCATTTCTTTGTCATTAGTTTCATACAACCTAATCTATGTTGAATCTACTGGTCGAGAAGTATGATCACTATAACTGTAATCACCTAAAATTGGACAAGATCTATCAAGTGAATAACCAAGGAAAAAATCAAATCAATTAAATCAAATCAAGCTATTATCAAATAAAAATTACAATCAAGCCATAAATCAATTTTAATTAAAAATCAAAAGCCATAAATTTAGTTTAAATCAAATAAATCATGATAAATCAATCAATTGTGTAATTAATCTAATTAATTACATAGTGCATTTAAATCAAATCAACCCATTCAAGGGGTACACATGGCTAAAGATATTAATTAAATTCAACTATTTGAATCCTATTTTCCTTCAACCACCAAATGGGAGAAAAATCATCAACCAATAAGATTTAAGGATTGAGATCACATGGATCAAGCCTAAATAGAATCCCAATCACTCACTTGGAGAATGCATCTTATCCACTCATTTTTTCCTTTGGTCCCAGGCTTTGAGGAAAAAATATTTAAATGGTCTCCAAAGGTGGAACCATGGACTTAACCCTCACCTAATCATGATCAAATCAACCACACCCCTACCCTTGCCAAAGTCTAGGGTATGTGCAAGATCATGAGGGGCCAAAAAGTGGCGATGAGAAAAATATTCACTTTTCACTCGTCCAAAAGCACATGAAAATGCTTGTTGACTTTTTAGTAGGCCTGGGTGTCAGTACACCTAGGCAAACCTGACACCAAAGCACAATTCTCATTGAGTACCCAAAAATATTGGGTACCCAAAACCTGTGGCATAAATCAAAACCCGCAGGCCATGTTTCTCATTTCTCTCATTATTTTTAGGTTTGTAAAATGGCTCTATATATCCAATACTCAATTTTTTTGGGTATCTGATTTCCCCAACAATAAATTTGACTCCACAATATATACGGTAAGTAAATTCTTTGTATATTTTGATTATTTTATTTCATTTTGATGCTAAATGTAGTTTTTTTGGTTGAAATAGGGTTTTGTATTTATTTTTGTAATAATATATGAAATCAAATTGAAATTTTGATTTTTTTATTTAATCAGGCATGGCTGACAACAATGAACAAAATAACCCTCCCACACCAAATAACGATCCCCAAAACAATCCCCCATCTCAAAAACCTTGATCTTTAGAAGATTTGATACAAGATAATTTGAACACAGTACAAGGTTTCCAAAACACATATCAGAATATACCTACATTAGGTCCCATGCTTGCCACCCTAAATACTATTGTTGAAAACATTGACACACTCACGTGGCAACATAATGCTACTCTTCATTAGTGTGATGATATGCACACCCAATTTGATGATGGGCTTGACCATGATGGGATTGCAGCCCTTAATATAACTAAGGAAGATATAGCCTCCCTTTTTGTGAATCCTAAAACCGGATTACAAGCTGACCCCAAAAAGCCCAAATTATCAATACAATGGTGGACAAATGAAGCAATGCGCACACACTTTTTGGATCGCTGGTGGATGGTTTTTGATAAACCACCCCATAGCAATTTGGAGCTCCCTTTCTATTTCATAAAACAATTGTATGCTGAGTTTATGCTTGGTCACAATGTTAATTATTTTAGCATGAGGCCCAACATGGGCATAAGCGGAGGAGCTCCTCAAACTAGGCCATTTTCCTAGTGCAAAAAGGCCACTACCTTCATCCCCCCACTGATGTTGCACCCCCTCCTCTAGTGAAACATCCTGATATCATTACAGAGGCTACCTCATAGACTATTAGGGCCATTCATTTGTTGAGTGATTAGTTGATCACGCAAACCAAGTCAGTGTTGCCTCCTAGTGTGGATGATGCTGGTGCATCAACATCTCACCAAATTTCACATGTATGTGAGCCCCATATTTTCATTATATGCAAGAATATGTGCCTCGAACTGCTTACTGATGGTGATACATATCAGTATGTTATTAATGAGGAGGATATATGAGATGTAGCTGCAGAGGCTGCAACACCTCATGGAGTATCTACATCTCATGAGAGTGCTCAGGAGGTGTACTCATAGCCATGGACTACTGTTGATACTGTAAGAGTAAACATTATAAATAAATTTTTCACATGACTTGTTTAATATAAAAATAATTTATTTATTTAGATTAGATTTAATGATTGCATGCACTTATGTATATAGATTTTTTCCATTTATGTTCAGTCGATGATAGAGGAGGATTTGAGATAGGTGGATGACTCCACACTTTCGACCATTTCATTTGGCCTTGATGCCTATATGGTATATTATAAGTTATGTACCCATTAGTTTTTTTTATATCATTTGGTGTACATGCTTAAATCTCTATCAATTAGAGAAATAAAATTCATACATTTACTAATATATTGTCATCTTATTGTACTCTTGTAAGCAACAACTAATTAATTTTTTAAGATTAATGATGCATGCATATGTATTCCACTTGTGTGTAGTAATAAATATTTTACTTGCACTTTATTGTATAGGGTGTGGCTCTTGATGATGTCCCGACATGGGTTCAGGAGCCTAGGCTGATAGGCATCTCGATTCGGAGTGATAGCCCGATTGTACGTAGACTTTTACATATTGTTATTTGTATTTTGTAACTAGGATTGTTATGATGAAGTACATTTATATATAATTGACAATATTTTTACTCTCATAGGTTACTCCCAATGTGAGGGAGGGCCCAAGAGAATCTTTCATATCTTTGTTGACCCAGCCCACTATTCCAAAGGAGGGATCAACAAATGTAAGTTTTAATTTTAGTTCAATCAATTTGTAATTTTATTATGCTATCATCCTATTTTGTAGATTTATTACTCGATGTTGCACCACTCTACTAATCTCATTATTGCAAATATATATTTATATGTCAGAGTTGGTATTGTTGGCATGGTCCCTTCGCTACCAAAGACTTATGCTAGGACACCTGATCATGGTAGGCAACCGAGAGGCCAGGTACAAATATTTTTATTTAGTTATAATTTTAATTAAATTAGTGTTTGATGTATGAATTATATATATATATATATATGTACAAATCATAAAAACTAAGCAATCTAACTTGGGTTTGAACTCATTTTTTATGTAGGATCAATCAAAGCCAAACACTTCTTCAAAAAGGCTACATTTTGATGATCCCCCTACAACATAGGATGTAGTTTTTGTTTTTTGGTCATTTAGAGATGCCACTTGGCACATTTTGAGATGGCATATATGCCACATTGGACACCTTGAAACATTGATTTTGCAGACATTTTGAAATGACATGTGCCATATTTGTATATTGAGATACTTTTGATACTTTGTATATATAGAACATGTTTATTTTTATGTTATATTTGCATCATCTTTTGTATACATATTTATTATTCATGTTTATGGAATTGAATGGTGAAGTTATATCTTGACTATGATTATCATTATGATTTAAATTATATCTTGTTGAAGTTACATTTGTTTTTCTTTACTCTAGAATACCCTGTTCATGGAGCTTGTTATGTTTGAGGTTTAACTTCTATAGATTTCCTAGGTTCTTATGTTTCATACCATTATACCTCCCACCCAAAGGGACAGTCGATCTCTTTAGATTTACAAACCACCTCTGTAAATGTTAACTTCGTCAATCAGAACACAACTGGACTTGCATATAAAAACCACAATTTTGCATTTAAGGCATGCTCTAGTGATAGCCCACATCTACCAACTACCCAAAAAATCAATCTTCTTAAGTCTTTGGACAACCCAACTCCATTACCATACACAACATATGTTCTGTGTCCTCAAAGCCATGCATGCACATCTTATAACATCCCAAACTTCTCGACCAGCTATATATCTTTTCCATATACATCCTGACCCCAACATGCAAAACCATGAACCATATTTCTTGATTACCACTAAACTTCACCTAACATAACATTTTATATCTCCATCTACTACATTACAAAGACAAGTGTTGATATTATACTCTATATACCCACTCTACTATGTCACAAATCCCATGGCCCTTAACTCAACTTGTAATCCCACTTGAGAAACTTAGTACTACATTGTTTCAATACTATGTATATACTCACTATGTATATAAATCATCATATTGGGGTTTACTAAATCCACAGAGAAATGTAGCCCTTGTGTTGTTAGGTCACTTGGGTTGAGCATGGTCACGAGTGTTCCAGTGACTCCGTGGGTGAAACGGGGTTGTCACTAGTGTTTACCCAGCTAACCAGAGCTAACAGAGTAGATGGTTCAATGCCAGGACAAACATTTTGAAAGATAAATTGCAGAGCTACTTTCAACTAGCCCTCACTGCAAGTTTTGGCATCAATTGAGATTGCCTTGCCAAATGCAAAAAAAATCAAATCACCAAAAACTGAGAGAGGTTATTGTAGACCTCATAATCATGATCCCATAGCCACTGATGGTTTGTCAATACCTCTCACAAGGTCTGAGATACAAGCCTCAGAAGATCACTACCCAATTGTGCTTAGTGCACCTTGGGGTCACTTGGGTTGAGTGTGGTTGTGAGCATTCCAGTGACTCCATGGGAGGAATGGGGTTGTCACTGGTGTTTACTCAGCCAACCATAGCCAATGGAGTAGATGGTTCAATGCCAAGATGGATGGTTTGAAAGATACAATGCTGAGCTACTTTCAACTGACCCTCACTATAAGTTTTGGCATCGACTGAGATCGCCTTACCAAATGCAAAAAAATTTGAATCACCCAAAACCAAGAGAGGTTATTGTAAACCTCAAAAACATGATCCCGTAGCCCCTAATGATTTGTTGATACCTCTCACAAGCTTTGATATATGAGCCTCAGAAGATCACTACCCAATCATGGTTAGTGCACCTTGGGGTCACTTGGCTCAAGCGTGGTCGTGAGCATTCCAATGACTCTATGGGAAGAATGAGGTTGTCACTAGCATTTACCCAGCCAACCAAAGCTAATGGAGAAGATGGTTCAATGCCAGGATGGACAGTTTGAAAGATACAATGTTGAGCTACTTTCAACTGACCCTCACTACAAGTTTTGGCATCGACTAAGATCACCTTGCTAAATGCAAAAGAATTCAAATCACCCAAAACTAAGAGAAGTTATTGTAGAACTCAAAAACATGATCCAGTAGACCCTAATGGTTTGTCAATACCTCTCATGAGGTCTGAGATACAAGCCTTGGAAGATTTATGCCTAATCATGCTTAGTGCACCTTGGGGTCACTTGGGTCAAGCGTGGTTGCGAGCATTCCAGTGACTCTGTGGGTGGAAAAAGGTTGTCACTAGCATTTACTTAGCCAACCAGAGCTGATGGATTAGACAGTTCAATGCTAGGATGGAAGGTTTGAAAGATAGATCGCTCAGCTACTTTCAACTAACCCTCAATGCAAGTTTTGACATTGACTGAGATCACCTTGCAAAATGCAAACAAAGTCAAATCACCCAAAACTGAGAGAAGTTATTGTAGACCTCAAAAACATGATCTCATAGCCCCTGATAGTTTGTCTATAGCTCTCATGAGATCCAAGATACGAGACTCAAAATATCGCCACCCAATCGTGCTTAGTGCACCTCGGGGTCACTTGGGTCGAGCGTGGTCGTGAGTGTTCAAGTGACTCTGTGGGTGGAATAGGGTTGTCACTGGCATTTACCTGGCCAACCAGAGTTGATAGAGTAGATAGTTCAATGCTAGGATAGATGGTTTGGAAGATACACTGTTGAGCTACTTTCAACTGACCCTCACTGCAAGTTTTTGCATCGAATGAGATCACCTTGACAAATGCAAATGAAGTCAAATCACCCAAAGTTGAGAGAGGTTATTGTAGACCTTGAAATTATGATCTTGTAGCCTCTCAGAATTTTTTGATACCTCTCACAAGGTCTAAGATATGAGCCTCGGAAGATCGCTGCCTAATCGTGCTTAGTGCACCTTGGGGTCACTTGGGTCGAGCATGGTCATGATCATTCCAATGACTCCATGGGTGGAATGGGATTGTCACTAGAATTTACCATGCGAACTGGAGCTGATGGAGTAGACTTTTTGATGCCAGGATGGATGGTTTGAAAGATACACTACTGAGCTACTTTCAACTGACCCTCACTGCAAGTTTTGGCATCGACTGAGATCACCTTGCCAAATGCAAATGAAGTCGAATCGCCCAAAACTGAGAGAGGTTATTGTAGACCTTGAAAACATGATCTTGTAGCCTTTTTTATTTTTTTAATACCTCTCATGAGGTCTGAGATATGAGCCTTGGAAGATCACTGCCCAATCATGCTTAGTGCACCTTGGGGTCACTTGGGTCGAGCGTGGTCGTGAGCATTCCTGTGACTCCCTGGATGGAATGGGGTTGTCACTAGCATTTACCTGACCAACCAAATCTAATGGAGTAGATGGTTTGATACCAAGATGGATGGTTTGAAAGATACACTACTGAGCTACTTTCAACTAACCCTCACTGCAAGTTTTGGCATCAACTAAGATTGCCTTGCCAAATGCAAATGAAGTCGAATTGCCCAAAACTAAGAGAGGTTATTGTAGAACTTAGAAACATGATCTTTTATCCCCTAAAATTTTGTTGATACCTTTCATGAGGTCTAAGATATGAGCCTCGGAAGATCACTGCTTAATTGTGCCTAGTGCACCTTGGGGTCACTTGGGTCGAGCGTGGTTGTGAGCATTCCAGTGACTCCTTGTGTAGAACACGGTTGTCACTGGCGTTTAATAGGCCAAATGGATCCAATGGAGTAGATGATTCAATGCTAGGATGAATGGTTTGAAAGATACATTGCTGAGCTACTTTCAACTAACCCTCATTGCAAGTTTTGGCATCGACTAAGATTGCCTTGCCAAATGCAAACAAAGTCGAATTGCCCAAAATTGAGAGAGGTTATTGTAGACCTCAGAAACATGATCCTATAGCCCTTGATGGTTTGTTGATACCTATAACAAGGTCTAAGATATGAGCCTCGAAAGATCACTACCCAATTGTGCTTAGTGTACGTTGGGGTCACTTGGGTCGAGCATGGTCGTGAGTATTCTAGTGACTCTGTGGGTGGAATGGGGTTGTCACTAGCATTTACCCAACCAACTGGAGCTGATGGAGCATATGGTTTGAAAGATACATTTCTGAGCTACTTTCAACTGACCCTCACTACAAGTTTTGGCATCAACTAAGATCGCCTTGCCAAATGAAAACAAATTCAAATTGCCAAAATCTGAGAGAGGTTATTGTAGACATCAAAATCATGATCTTGTAGCCATTGATGGATTATTGATACCTCTCATGAGGTCTGAGATATGAACCTCATAAGATCACTTCCCAATCATGCTTAGTGCACCTTGGGGTCACTTGGGTCGAGTGTGGTCATGACCATTCTAGTGACTCCATGGGTGAAATAGGGTTTTCACTAGCGTTTACCCAGCCAAATGAAGCTAATGGAGTAGATGATTCAATGCCAAGATGGACGGTTTGAAAGATACACTATTGAGCTACTTTCAACTGACCCTCACAGTAAGTTTTGGCATTGACTGAGATTGCCTTGCAAAATGCAAACAAAGTCGAATCACCCAAAACTGAGAGAGGTTATTGTAGACCTTGAAAACATGATCTTGTATCCCCTTACAGTTTGTCAATACCTCTCACAAGGTTTGAGATATGAACCTCGAAAGATCACTGCCTAATCATGCTTAGTGCACCTTGGGGTCACTTAGGTCAAGTGTGGTTGCGAGCGTTCCAGTGACTTCATCGGTGGAATGGGGTTGTCACTAGTGTTTACAATGTCATGAAAGTGAACCATCAACTTATAGTCCACACCATTTTTAGTAACAAAAAAGTTAACCCTTTTACTCTCTCATGTAAACTCAAAAAGCACGTCACTTGCAGACCATAAAACACATAATGCATTATGGTACACTGGGCAGCCTGCAAGTAGTTGTGCTTTATAGATTAAGTAAGTAGTCCTTGGGAACATGTCCTTGTCTATAGTGGAAACAATTAGGTTTTCATTTTGAAACAAGAGAAGACCCAAATGGGAAAGCATGCACACTTCTTTTCTTGACCCAGTTCAGTTGCAATGACTGTTAGTGGTATGTTTGAAATTTGAACTGTGAAACTAATCATGATTAAGCTAGTCAACACTCTACTAAAATTCAATTATTTTTAATATTCTACCACCACTCCCAAAACCCAATAATAAAGACTAAATATTAGGACATTTGTTTTTCTTTACTCTAGAATACCCTGTTCATGGAGCTTATTATGTTTGAGGTTTAACTTCTATAGATTTCCTATGTTCTTATGTTTCATACCATTATACCTCCCACCCAAAGGGATAGTTAGTCTCTTCAGATTTACAAACCACCTCTGTAAATTTTAACTTCCTCAATCAGAACACAACTGGACTTGCATATAAAAACCACAATTTCACATTTAAGGCATGCTCCAGTGATAGCCCACATCTGCTAACTACCCAAAAATCAATCTTTTTAAGTCTTTCGACAATCCAACTCCATTACCATACATGGCATATGTTCCATGTCCTCAAAGCCACACATGCACATCTTATAACATCCCTAACTTCTCAACTAGCTATATATCTTTTCCATATACATCCTAACTCCAACATGCAAAACCATGAACCATATTTCTTGATTGTTTGAAATGAACTTTCAAAGCATCAAAGATTGTTTGAAATGATAAAAAATAATATCCTTAAAGCATTAGAAACAACAATGAAACATGTAAGAATTCAAACCATGAAAATGACATAAGTAAATGACATGTAAGATCCCTTGTTGGCACTATTGGCCACCCATACACGATTTTGGTCATAAGTCCTTATCAAGACTTCTAGGACATTGAACTTTTAAATCAAATTGATTTTTAAAAATTGACATTATGGGCTTCAAAAGATCTCAATTAACCATTAAGGATCTTTTTTTCCTTCTATCTCTGATTGGATCCATGGTGACCATAGGTGTCTTCATAGGTGCTCCTGCACAAGTTACAATCCACATACAAAACCAAGTTTATTGACTCAAAATACAATCTAAGAAAGGTGAAATTAATGTATTGAAATTAAGCTTAATGAACTTAGAAAACAATGCACTAAGTTAACTTATTACCTAGTCAAGTGTTCTTGAAGGGTCATCTCTTTGATTCAGGGTCTCCAATAGTGCTTCATGATCAGTAGTACTAATAGTCCAAAGTTCTTTTGTCTTTGGTTTTCCTTGATGCTTTGACAACTTGACATTTTTTTCTATAACAAGGTGTGAATACATGAGAATAGTTTTTGGCTTCTCATAGTCTTCAAATGTAGGAATTCCATTTTTTCTAATCATGTATGTTCATGGCCATGTTCCCACAACAACAACTAAACTAGTTGGATATGTGAACCCATCACCATCTATCATTGGTTGTACAAGCTTATGTTTACCTCATATACAATATGATAACTAATAATCTGACCTCTCATCATTCCCCTGCGGTGCAACCAATGCAAAAACATCTCCTGGCTGTAGAAGATCTGAAAGATGGTCATACTCAATTGAAGTGTCCATGTCATCATTTCTTATAGAGAGTGTCAAAGATAAAGGGGTTAGATACTATGGAACCCATGTAGCCACCCACTCACTTGACTCACAATGATCCCAATCATACTAAAAACACATGAGGCAAAAAAAAGTCAACTCTTGTGTCCAAATTGTTCATGTACTACTATTGGAGCTTTGGCATGAATGCATTTTTTAAGAGTCTTTCACTATTTGACAATCCAATCTATCTCCTATAGTTCCCTCCTCAACCAACCAAAATAATCTATGCACCGTAGAATCAAGATTCCCCCCTTGTGAAAATGCTAAAGTAAACCAATCAACAATATAATGATCATCAAGAAGTACAACACCTGAAATCCTCAATTTCTCCTTAACTAGAGCTCTCTTCACACATGTACCTGCTCCATCATGCTCCCCTTTCCCATGCCCTGACTCAAAAAAACTCCAAATATGAGGTACACCTCTCTCCATATATTGACATTCTACACAACCAATAAATTTTTTTGGCTTTCTTAAATTGACCAGTGCAATTATCCGACCAAATGAGATGCCTATCTATAGCAATACCATTTACCTACAAGAAGTCAAAATAGTTCTGGAAACAATGTTGAACAAAATCATGAGAGTGAGACCTATCATCGCTCATATAAAAATGGTACTCTCTAATTATCTTTCACTCATCTTTTGTGCTATCAGGGGAATGTCTATATGTGATGTGTACAAAAATAGAAACCTGAATGGAATTATAATATTGAGCTTGAGTCTCATTTTGGGGCTGCAATGTATAGTTCTCCACAAAGTCTACAACAGATATAATAGTTCCAATGGGGAAAGTGTCCTTACACTTCCTGAATTGTTGATCCAACCATTGAGACCTATGACTATCCCTTGTATACTTGTAAAAAAGATTTGTCTTGAAATCTGAGATAAAATCAGCAACATTGTATTATTTTGCATCTAACTCACATCTAGAGCCTTCACCTCCATTCTTCAATGTATATTTCACTCTTTCATATACCTTTTTTTGGATGAGTGTCTTTCCAAAATTGTGTTCCAAACCCTCATGAAAACATGTCCTAAAATTGGACAAGCCACCACATTCTGAGCACTTGGCATTTAAGCAATCTTTTTTATAAAATAAACAACCATCATCTCTTTGACATAAAAATTGATCTAGAAAGTCTCTTGATGATTTGGGAAGACCACTTACACCACAATCCTCTAGCATTTCATTAGTATGAAAAGTAGAATGAATGGACCATAATAATTCATGATGCATTGAAAACTCAACATGATATTTGCAACAACATGTATTCCAAATCTTAAGGGGTACACAATAAAATGGCTTCACAGATTCAAAAGACCTTTGTGATATTTTCAATGTTGTATGTGTCTCCCAAAAAAATTATACAAAATTGTTTGACTTACCTCCACATAATGTTTAGGATGTGGAGTGTGGTCTCAATTTCCAACTCTCAACTTCAAGACATCCTTCACATTTGGTGACACTCTTGAGTTAGCATCCCAAAATTGTTGAATTTCATCATTGACAACATCTGTTAGCTTCTAATTGAAACGTGGAAGTCTCCCACCATAAGCCCATGTATCAATTTGAAGTGGATCATCAATTATTTCTCTTCTTGCAAGTGCTCTACCCAAATTTTTATGGTCTATATTGAAGTCAACACAAGTTTGTCTCATTAAACGAGCCTTTCTCAACTGATGACTTACTAAGGAGGTTGTAATAACCCTCCAAGAAACTCTCTTATCTTTTTCTCTACTAGTCTTCCCAATGCTATTGAGAGCATTGAAAAGATTCTTCACAATAATGGAATTTCTCTCCATTTTCTTGTTCACATGAATCTTCAATTTCAAAAGCACAGGTCTCATCTTTTGCATCTTTAACAACTGCACAAAAATTTGACATTGCTCAACCAATGTCTTGTTTCCAAAAAATTGATCATAAAGTCTTGAAGCCCACAACCTAAAGGTTCTATGTGACCTCTTTCCTTCCCAATTATTCATAATGTTCTCCTCAATTTCAATTAACCATTTAGGTGTTCTTGAAAGCCCCCAATTTGAAGATTGATTATCTTTATTGCAAGGGACTTCATTTTGCATATAATTTAGAGATGTGTAACATTCATGTAGTTCTTGTGCAACATTTTCATTCCCGAAGTCTACATTTTTAATTTCCATCTGTATATTTGCATCTTCATTCCATTCATTGTCATTCCCCAAATCTACGTTTTCATTCCCCAAGTCTACATTTTCATTCTTCATCTCTACATTTTCATCTTCACTCCATACATTGTTATTCACAAAATTAATTTCCTTATTATTTTCAAATTCAACATCCTCTTCACTTGCAACTAAATTTATGGGGTCACCTTGATTAATGTTTAACATACCTTCTCTCCTTCAGTGATTTTCCCTATCTTGTTACCTATATGCTTGAATTTCTTCATCTGTCACCTTCCTCTTGCATTTAGCCTTTTGACGACTGTTGTTTCCCATGGCAAGACCACAAGTTGACAAAAAACAAAAAATAGGCCCCAAATCACTTTTTTTTTTCCTACAACCCGTGAAAAAAGTCTGAAATCCCATGCTTCTCTAGTCTATGGGGAAAGGGAATATTTTGGTCAAAGTTATAGTAGCCAATAATCGAGTACTTGATTTTATCAGGTACATGAAAAAATGGTGGGAGTAAATGAAAAAATTGAACTTTTATATATAAAAGGAGGTATATAATATATATAATGTATAATATATTAATGTATATAATATATATACTAATGTATATAATATATATATAATACATATATATATATATATATATATATATATATATATATATATATATATATATATATATATATATATATATATATATATATATATATATATATATATATATATATATATATATATATATAATGTATTCAAAAAAATAAATGACAGACAATTTTAGGCCAAGTCCTCTTGAAAGCATCCAACATAGGATTTTTCTACAGACTCCTTATAATTTTTCAACTCTGACTACACTGAATAAGTAGATGTCATCATCTGTTCTAGAAACTAACAGTGGCATAAAAATTGATGTAAGAACATTTAAGGTACATTGTCCCCATGACCCCTTTTGACACATTTGAATGCCAAAGTGTGTCTGAAGGGGTCGTAGGACCCCTTAGGACACACTTGAGGGTTCTAATGTGTCAAAAGGGGTCATGGGGACTTTCTAGGGGTCCTAACATGTGATAAGGTGTACTAGGACACCTAGGAAGTCCTCATGATCCCTTTTGACACATTTGAATGCTCAAGTGTGTGTAAAGGGGTCGTAGGACCCCTTAGGACACATTTGAGGGTTCCAATCTGTCAAACAGGGTCATGGGGACTTCCTAGGGGTCCTAATGCATGATAAGGCATACTAGGACCCCCAGGAAATCTTCATGACCACTTTTGACACATTTGAATGCTAAAGTGTGTCCAAAGAGGTCGTAGGATCCCCTTACAACAAATTTGAGGGTTCTAATGTGCTGAAAGGGGTCATGGGGACTTCTTAGGGGTCCTAATGCATGATAAGGCATACTAGGACACCTAGGAAGTCCTCATGACCCCTTTTGACACATTTGAATGATCAAGTGTGTCTGAAGGGGTCGTAGGACCCCTTAGGACAAACTTGAGGGTTCCAATGTGTCAAAAGGGGTCATGAGGACTTCCTAGCAGTTATAATCCATAATAAAGCATACTAGGAACCCTAGGAAGTCCTCATGACACCTTTTGAAACATTTGAATCCTCAAATGTGTCCAAAGGGATTGTAGGACCCCTTACCACACATTTGAGGGTTCCAATGTGTCAAAAGGGGTCATGGGGACTTCCTAATGGTCCTAACATGTGATAAGGTATACTAGGACCTCTAGGAACTCCTCATGATCTTTTTTGACAAATTTCAATGCTCAAATGTGTCCCAAGGGCTCGTAGGACCCCTTAGGACATAATTGAGGGTTCCAATGTGTCTAAAGGGGTCATGGGGACTTCCTAGGGGTCCTAACATGTGATAAGACATACTAAGATCCCTAGAAAGTCCCCATGACCCCTTTTGACACATTTGAATGCTCAAGTGTGTCAAAAGGGATCGTAAGACCCCTTAGGACACACTTGAGGGTTCCAATGTGTTGAAAGGCATCATGGGGACTTCTTAGGGATCCTAACATAGGATAAGGCATACTAGGACCCCTAGGAAGTCCTCATGACCCCTTTTGACACATTTGAATGCTCAAGTGTGTCCGAAGGGGTCATATGAACCCTTAGGACACACTTGAGGGTTCCAATGTGTCGAAAGGGGTCATGGGTACTTCCTAGGTGTCCTAATGCCTGATAAAGCATACTAGTACCTCTACAAAGTCCTCATCACCCCTTTTGACACATTTGAATGCTCAAGTGTGTTTGAAGGGCTCCTAGTACCCCTTAGGACACACTTTAGGGTTCCAATGTGTCGAAAGGTGTCATTGGGACTTCCTAAGGGTCCTGACACGTGATAAGGCATACAAGGAGCCCTAGGAAGTCCCCATCACCCCTTTCGGCACATTTGAATGCTCAAGTGTTTCTGAAGGAGTTGTAGAACCCATTAGGACACATTTAAGGGTTCTAATGTGTCGAAAGGGGTCATAGAGACTTCTTAGGGGTCATAACATGTGATATGGCATACTAGGACCCCTACGAAGACCTCATGACTTCATTTGACACATTTGAATGCTCAAGTGTGTTTGAAGGGGTCGTAGCACCCCTTAGGACACACTTGAGGGTTCCACTATGTTGAAAGGGGTCATGGAGACTTCCTAGGGGTCCTAATGCATGATAAGGCATACAAGGATACCTAGGAAGTCCCCCTGACCCCTTTTAACACATTTGCATGCTCAAGTGTGTCTGAAGGGGTCGAAAGACCCCTTAGGAGACATTTGAGGGTTCCAATGTTTCGAAAGGGGTCATGGGGACTTCCTAGGGGTCCTAACATGTGATAAAGTGTACTAGGACCCTTAGGAAGTCCTCATGGTCCCTTTTGACACATTTGAGTACTCAAGTTTGTCCAAAGGGGTCATAGGACCCCTTATGACACATTTGAGGGTTCCAATGTGTTGAAAGTAGTCATTGCTACTTCTTAGGGGTCCTAACATGTGATAAGGCATACTAGGTCACCTAGGAAGTCCTCATGACCCCTTTTGACACATTTGAATGCTCAAGTGTGTCTGAAGGGGTCATAGGACCCCTTAGGAAACACTTCAGGGTTCCAATGTGTCAAAAGGGGTCATGGGGACTTCCTAGGGGTCCTAACATGTGATAAGTCATACTAGGACCCCTAGGAAGTCCTCATGACCCATTTTGAAACATTTCAATGCTCAAGTTTATCCAAAGGGGTCATACGACCCCTTAGGACACATTTGAGTGTTCGAATGTGTCGGAAGGGTTCAAGGGGACATCCTAGGGGTCCTAACACATGATAAGGCATACTAGGAACTCTAGGAAGTCCTCATGATATCTTTTGACACATTGCAATTCTTAAGTGTTTCCAAATGGGTCATAGGACCCCTTAGGACATACTTGAGGCTTCCAATATGTCAAAAGGTGTCATGGGGATTTCCTAGGGATCCTAACACATGATAAGGCACACTAGGGCCCCTAGGAAGTCGTCATGACCCCTTTTGACACATTTGAATGCTCAAGTGTGTCTGAAGGGGTCATAGGATCCCTTAGGACACACTTGAGGGTTCCAATGTGTCGAAACGGGTCATGGGGACTTCTTAGGGGTCCTAAAATGTGATAAGGCATACTAGGACCCCTTTGAAGTCCTCATGACCCCTTTTGACACATTTGAACACTCAAGTGTGTCTGAAGGGGTGATAGGACCCCTTAGGACACACTTGAGGGTTCCAATATGTCTAAAGGGGTCATGGGGACTTCGTAGGGGTCCTAACATGTGATAAGGTGTACTAGGACCTGCAGAAAGTTCCATGACCCCTTTTGACACATTTGAATGGTCAAGTGTGTCCAAAGGGGCCGTAGGAATGCTTAGGAAACACTTGAGGGTTCCAATGTGTCAAAAAGCATCATGGGGACTTCTTAGGGGTCCTAAAGCTTGATAAGGGATACTAGGACCCGTAGGAAGTCCTCATGACCATTTTTGACAAATTTGAATGGTCAAGTGTGTCTGAAGGGGTCGTATAACACCTTAGGACACACTTGAGGGTTCCAATGTCTCGGATGGTGTCATGGGGATTTCCTAGGGGTCCTAACATGTGATAAGGTGTACAAGGACCCCTAGAAAGTCCCCATGATCCCTTTTGGCACTTTTGAATGCTCAAGTGTGTCCGAAGGAGTTGTACGACCCCTTAGGACACACTTGAGGGTTCCAATGTGTCAAAATTGCTCATGGGGACTTCCTAGGAGTTCTAACACATGATAAGGTGTACTAGGACCCCTAGGAATTCCTCATGACCCCTTTTGAAACATTTGAATGCTCGACTATGTTTGAATGGGTCATAGGACCCCTTACGACACAATTGAGGTTTCCAATGTGTTGAAAGGGGTCATGGGGATTTCCTAGGGGTCCTAATGTGTGATAAGGCATAATAGGACTGCTAGGAAGTTTGCATGACCCCTTTTGACACATTTCATTGTTCAAGTGTGTCTGAAGGGGTCTTAGGACCCCTTAGGACACATTTGAGGGTTCCAATGTGTTGAAAGGGGTCATGGGGACTTCCTAGGGGTCCTAATGCATGACAAGGTGTTCTAGGACCCCTAGGAATTCCTCATTACCCCATTTGACACATTTGAATGCTCAAGTGTTTCTGGAGGGGCATAGGACCCCTTAGGACACACTTGAGGGTTCCAATGTGTCAAAAGGAGTGATGGGGACTTCCTATGGGTCCTAACACATGATAAGGCATACTAGGACCCCTAGGAAGTCCTCATGACCCCTTTTGACACATTTGAATGCTCAAGTATGTTTGAAGGGGTCATAGTACCCCTTAGGAAACATTTGAGGGTTGCAATGTGTTGAAAGGGATCATGGGGACTTCCTAGGGGTCCTAACATATGATAAGTTGTACTAGGACCCCTACGAGGTCCTCATGACCCCTTTTAACATATTTTAATGCTCAAGTGTGTCCAAAGGAGTTGTAGGACCCCTTACAACACACTTCAAGGTTCCAATGTGTCAAAAGGGTTCATGGGGACTTACTACGGGTCCTAACATGTGATGAGGCATACTAGGAAGCCTAGGAAGTTGTCATGACCCCTTTTGACACATTTGAATGCTCAAGTGTGTCTGAAGGGGTCCTATGACCCCTTAGGACACACTTGAGGGTTATAATGTGTTGAAAGGGGTCAAGGGGACTTCCTAGGGGTCCTAACATGTGATAAGGTGTACTAGGACCCCTAGGAAGTCCTCATGACCACTTTGGAGACATTTGAATGCTCAAGTGTGTTTGAAGGGGTCGTAGGACCCCTTAGGATACACTTCAGGTTTCCAATATGTTGAAAGGGGTCATGGGGATTTCCTACTTGTCATAATGCATGATAAGGTGTACTAGGACCTCAAGGAAGTACTCATGACCCCTTTTGACACATTTGAATAATCAAGTGTGTCCAAAGGAGTTGTAGGACCCCTTAGGACATAATTGAGGGTTCTAATGTGTTGAAAGGGGTTGTGGTGACTTCCTAGGGGTGCTAACGTGTGATAAGGTGTACTAGGACACCTAGGAAGTCCTCATGACCCCTTTTGACACATTTGAATAATCAATTGTGTCCAAACTAGTCATAGGACTCCTTAGGACACATTTGAGGGTTCCAATGGGTCAAAAGGGGTCATGGGGACTTCCTAGGGGACCTAATGTATGATAAGGTATACTAGGACCCCTAGGAAGTCCTCATGACCCCTTTGGACACATTTGAATGCTCAAGTGTATCTGAAGGGGTAGTAGGACCCCTTTGGACACACTTTAGGTTTCCAATGTGTCGAAAGGGGTCATGGGGACTTCCTAGGGGTCCTAACATGTGATAAGGCATACTAGAACCCCTAGGAAGTTCTCATAACCCCTTTTGAAACAATTGAATGCTCAACTATGTCCAAAGGGGTCCTAGGATCCCTTAGGACACAATTGGAATTTCTAATGTGTCAAAATGGGTCATTGAAACTTCCTAGGGGTCCTAACACATGATAAGGCATACTAGGACCTCTAGGAAGTCCTCATGATCTCTTTTGACACATTTGAATGCTCAAGTGTGTCTAAATAGGTTGTAGGACCCCTAAGGACACACTTGAGGGTTCCAATGTGTCGAAAGGAGTCATGGGGTCTGCTTAGGGGTCCTAAAGTGTGGTAAGGCATACTAGGACCCCTAGGAAGTCCTCATGACCACTTTTGACACATTTGAATTTTCAAGTGTGTTTGAAGGGTTCGTAGGACACCTTAGGACACACTTGAGGGTTCCAATGTGTCGAAAGGTGTCATGGAGATTTGCTAAGAGTCCTAACACATGATAATGCATACAAGGACCCCTAGGAAGTCCTCATGATCCCTTTTGGTACATTTGAATGCTCAAGTGTGTCCGAAAGAGTTGTAGGACCCCTTAGGACACACTTGAGGGTTTCAATGAGTTGAAAGTGGTCATGGGGACTTCCTAAGGGTTCTATAGCATGATAAGACATATTAGGACCCATAGGAAGTCCTCATGAACCCTTTTGAAACATTTGAATTCTCAAGTGTGTCTGAATGGGTCATTGGTCCCCTTAGGACACAATTGATGGTTTCAATGTCTTGAAAGGGGTCATGGGGAATTCCTAGGAATCCTAATGTGTGATAAGGCATATTATGACCCCTAGGAAGTCCCCAAGACCCCTTTTGACACATTTGATTGCTCAAGTGTGTTTGAAGGGGTTGTAGGACCCCTTAGGCCACATTTGAGGATTCCAATGTGTTGAAAGGGGTCATGGGAACTTCCTAGGGGCCCTAACATGTGATAAGGTGTTCTAGGACCCCTAGGAAGTCCTCATTAGTCCTTTTGACAAATTTGAATGATCAAGTGTGTTTGGAGACATATAGGACCCCTTAGAACACACTTGAGGGTTCCAATGTGTCGAAAGGGGTCATGGAGACTTCCTAGGGGTCCTAACACATGATAAGGCATAATAGGACACCTAAGAAGTCCTCATGACCCCTTTTGACACATTTGAATGCTAAAGTATGTTTGAAGGCATTGTAGTACCCCTTGTGACACATTTGAGGGTTCCAATGTGTCAAAAGGGGTCATGTGGACTTCCTAGGGATCCTAACATATGATAACCTATACTAGAACCCCTAGGAGGTCCTCATGATCCCTTTTGACACATTTGAATGCTCAAGTGTGTCCAAATGGGTCATAGGAACCCTTAAAACACACTTTAGTGTACCAATGTGTCAATAGGGATCATGGGGACTTACTAGGGGTCCTAATGCATGACAAGACATACTAGGACACCTAGGAAATCCTCATGACCCCTTTTGACACATTTGAATGCTCAAGTGTGTTTGAAGGGGTCATATAACCCCTTTGGACACACATGAGGGTTATAATGTGGTTAAAAAGGTCAAGGGGACTTCTTAGGGGTCCTAACATGTGATAAGACATACTAGGACCCCTAGGAAGTCCTCATGACCACTTTGGACACATTTGAATGCTCAAGTGTCTTTGAAGGGGTCGTAGGACCCCTTAGGATACATTGAGGGTTCCAATGTGTTAAAAGGGGTCATGGGGACTTCCTAAGTTTCCTAACACATGATAAGGCATAATAGGACCTCTAGGAAGTCCTCATGACCCTTTTTGACACATTTGAATAATCAAGTGTATCCGAAGGAGTTGTAGGAACCCTTAGGACACACTTGAGGGTTCCATATGTCGAAAGGGGTCATGGGGACTTCCTCGGGGTCCTAACATGTGATAAGGTGTACTAGGACCCCTAGGATGTCCTCATGGCCCCTTTTGACACATTTGAATGCTCAAGTGTGTCCAAATGGGTCGTAGGACCCCTTAGGATACATTTGAGGGTTCCAATGTGTTGAAAGGGGTCATGGGGACTTCCTAGGCATCCTAACGCATGGTAAGGCATAATAGGAGCCCTAGGCTATCCTCATGACCCCTTTTGACACATTTGAATAATCAAGTGTGTCCGAAGGGTTAGTAGGACCCCTTATGACACACTTCAGGTTTCCAATGTGTCAAAAGGGGTCATGAGGACTTCCCAGGGGTGCTAACGTGTGATAAGGTGTACTAAGACCCCTAGGAAGCCCTCATGACCCCTTTTGAAATATTTGAATGCTCAAGTGTGTCCAAACAGGTCCTAGGATCCCTTAGGACACATTTGAAATTTCTAATGTGTCGAAAGGGGTCATGGGAACTTCCTAGGGGTCCTAACACATGATAAGGTGTACTAGGACCTCTAGGAAGTCCTCATGATCTCTTTACATTTGAATGGTCAAGTGTGTCCAAATAGGTTGTAGGACCCCTCAGGACACACTTGAGGGTTCTAATGTGTCGAAAGGGGTCATGGGGACTTCCTAGGGGTCCTACCATGTGATAAGGTGTACTATGACCCCTAAGAAGTCCTCATGACCCCTTTTGACACATTTGAATGCTCAACTATGTCTAAGGGGGTTGTAGGACCCCTTAGGACACACTTGAGGGTTCCAATGTAATGAAAGGCATCATGGGTTCTTCCTAGGGGTCCAAATGTTTGATAAGGCATACTAGGATCCTTAGGAAGTTCTCATGACCCCATTTGACATGTTTGAACACTCAAGTGTGTCCGAAGGGGCCGTAGGACCCCTTATGACACACTTGAGGGTTCCAATGTGTTCAAAAGGGTCATGGAGACTTCCTAGGGGTCCTAAAGACTGATAAGGAATAATAGGACCCCTAGGAAGTCCTCAGGACATCATTTGAATGCTCAATTGTGTCCGAAGGGGTAATAGGACCCCTTAGGACACACTTGAGCATTCCAATGTGTCGAAATGGGTGATGGGGACTTCCAAGGGGTCCTAACATGTGATAAGGTGTACTAGGACCCATACGAAGTCCTGATGACCCCTTTTGACACATTTGAACTCTCAAGTGTGTTTGAAGGGGTCATAGCATGCCTTAGGAAATAGTTGAGGGATCCAATGTGTCAAAAGGGGTCATGGGAATTTCCTAGGGGTCCTAATGTGTGATAAGGCATACTAGGACCCCTAGGAAGTCCTCATGACCCCTTTTGACACATTTGAATGCTAAAGTGTGTCCAAAGGAGCCGTAGGACCCCTTAGGACACACTTGAGGGTTTCAATGTGTCAGAAGGTGTCATGTGTATTTCCTAGGGGTCCAAACGCATGATAAGGCATACTAGGAGCCATAGGAAGTTCTCATAATAGCTTTTGACACATTTGAATGCTCAGGTGTGTCTAAAGTGGTCATAGGACCCCTTAGGACACACTTTAGGGTTCCAATGTGTTGAAAGGTGTCATGGGGACTTCCTTGGGGTCCTAACATGTGATAAGGTGTAGAAGGACCCCTAGGAAGTCCCCATGACCCCTTTTGGCACATTTGACTACTCAAGTGTTTTTGAAGGAGTTGTAGAACCCCTTAGGACACACTTGAGGGTTCCAATGTGTCGAAAGGGGTCATGGGGACTTCCTACAGGTCCTAACACATGATAAGGCATACTAGGACCCCTAGGAAGTCCTTATGACCTAGTTTAACACATTTGAATGCTCAAGTGCATCTAAATGGGTTGTAGGACCCCTTAGGACATGATTAAGGGTTCCAATGTATCAAAAGGGGTCATGGGTAGTTCCTAGGGGTCGTAACCTATGATAAGGAATACTAGGACCCCTAGGAATTCCTCATGACCCATTTTGAGACATTTGAATTCTCAAGTGTGTCGGAAGGGGTCGTAGGAACCCTTAGGATAAATTTTAGCATTCTAATGTGTTGAAAGGCATCATGGGGACTTCCTACGGGTCCTAACATGTGATAAGCTGAACTAGGACCCCTAAGAACTGCTCATGACCTTGTTTGACACATTTGAATGCTCAAGTCTGTCTGAAGGGGTCATAGCACCCCTTATGACACACTTCAAGGTTCTAATGTGTCAAAAGGGTTCATGGGGCCTTTTTAGGGGTCCTAATGTGTGATAACTTATACTAGGACCCCTAGGAAGTCCTCATGACCTCTTTTGACACATTTGAATGCTCAAGTGTCTTTAAAGGGGCCTTAGGACACCTTAAGACACACTTGAGGTTCCAATATGTTGAAAAAGGTCATGGGGACTTTAGAGGGGTCCTAACATGTGATAAGGAATACTAGAAACTATAGGAATTTCTAATTATAGCTTTTGACATATTTGAAAGCTCAAGTGTGCATGAAGGGGTAATAGGACCTCTTAGGACACACTTCAGTGTTCCAATGTGTCGAAATGGGTCATGGGGACTTCCTATGGGTCCTAACATGTGATAAGGCATACTAGGACCCCTAGGAAGTCCTCATCACCCCTTTTGACACATTTGAACTCTCAAGTGTGTTCGAAAGGGTCGTAGGATGCCTTAGGAAACACTTGAGTGTTCTAATGTGTCGAAAGGGGTCATGGTGACTTCCTAGGGGTCCTAATGTGTGATGAGGTGTACTAGGACCCCTAGGAAGTCCTCATGATCCCTTTTCACACATTTGAATGATCAAGTGTGTCTAAAGGGGTCATGGGAACTTCCTAGGGGTCCTAATGCATGATAAGGCATACTAGGACCCCTAGGAAGTTGTCATGACAACTTTTGACACATTTGAATGCTCAAGTGTGTCTGAAGGGGTTGTCGGACCTCTTATGACACACTTTAGAGTTCCAATGTGTTGAAAGGTGTCATGGGGACTTCCTAGGGGTCCTAACACGTGATAAGGCATACAAGGACCCCTAGGAATTCCCCATGACCCCTTTTGGCACACTTGAATGCTCAAGTGTTTTGAAAGGAGTTGTACAACCCCTTAGGACACACTTGAGGGTTCCAATGTGTCGAAAGAGGTCATGGGGACTTCCTAGGGGTCCTAACATATGGTAAGGAATAGTGGGACCCCTAAGAAGTCCTCATGACCTCTTTTGACAAATTCAAATGCTGAAGTGTGTCTGGATGGGTTCTAGGACCCCTTAGGACACAATTGAGGGTTCCAATGTATCAAAATAGGTCATGGGGACTACCTGGGGGTTGTAACATGTGATAAGGCATACTAGGACTCCTAGGAATTCCTCATGGCCCATTTTAATACATTTGAATTCTCAAGTGTGTCCAAAGGGGTCATAGGACCCCTTAAGAAAAATTTAAGGGTTCCAATGTGTCAAAAGGAGTCATGGGGACTTCCTAGGGGTCCTAACATGTGATAAGGCATAATAGGACCCCTAGGAAGTCCCCATGACCCATTTTGACACATTGGAACCCACAAGTGAGTCCAAAGAGGTCCTACAACCCCTTAGGACACACTTGAGGGTTTCACTATGTCAAAAGGGGTCATTGGGACTTCCTAGGGGTCCTAACATGTGATAAGGCATACTAGGACCCCTAAGAGGTCCTCATGACCCCTTTTGATACATTTGAATGCTCAAGTTTGTCCGAAGGGGTCGTAGGACCCCTTAGGAAACATTTGAGGGTTCAAATGTGTTGAAAGGGGTCATGGGGACTTCCGAGGGGTCCTAACATGTGATAAGGTGTACTAGGACCCCTAGGAAGTGCTCATGACCCCTTTTGAAATATTTGAATGCTCAAGTGTGTCTGAAGGGGTCGTATGACCCCTTAGGACACACTTGAGGGTTCTAAAGTGTTGAAAAGGGTCATGGGGAATTTCTAGGGGTTGTAATGCATGATAAGGTGTACTAGGAGCCCTAGGAAGTCCTCATGAACCCTTTGGACACATTTTAATGCTCAAGTGTGTCCGAAGGGGTCGTAGGACCCCTTAGGATACACTTGAGGGTTCTAATGTGTCAAAAGGTGTCATGGGGACTTCCTAAGTGTCCTTACATGTAATAAGGCATACTAGGATGTCTAGAAAGTCCTCATGACCCCTTTTGACACACTTGAATAATCAAGTGTGTCCGAAGGGGTCATAGGACCCTTTACAAAATACTTGAGGGTTCCAATGTGTCAAAAGGGGTCATGGGGACTTTCTAGGGGTCCTAACATGTAATAAGGTGTACTAGGACCCCTAAGAAGTCCTCATGACACCTTTTGACACATTTGAATGCTCAAGTGTGTCTAAAGGGGTTGTAGGACCTCTTAGGACACACTTGAGGGTTCCAATGTGTCGAAAGGGGTTATATGTACTTCCTAAGGGTCCTAACACGTGATAAGGTGTACTAGGACCCATAAGAAGTCCCTATGACCCCTTTTGACACATTGGAATACTCAAGTGTGTCTGAAGGGGTCATAGGACCCCTTAGGACACACTTGAGGGTTCCAATGTGTCAAAAAGGGTCATGGGGACTTCCTAGGGGTCCTAATGCATGATAAGGTGTACTATGACCCCAAGAAAGTCGTCATGACCCATTTTGACAGATTTGAATGCTCAAGTGTGTCCATAGGGGTCATAGTACCCCTTAGGACACACTTCAGGGTGCCAATGTGTCAAAAGGGGTTATGGAGACTTCCTAGGTGTCCTAACACGTGATAAGGCATACTACAACTCCTAGGAAGTCCCCATGACCTCTTTCAACACATTGGAACCCTCAAGTGGTGTAGGGGCACCTCCCTCTACAAAATTTTATATTTCTTAAGTCATGTTATAATGATTTATTTATTAAGTCATTTTTGAAACCATATTAAGAAATGGTTGATTATTTAATGTATTCACAAATGGATTATCACCCAAAATGTAGACTAGGAATATGAGGACACAGGAAGATGAATGGTTATAACCATCAAAAGATGTCTTTTAAATAGACATGATTGTAAGCAACAAAAGAAAAAATATAGGTTACGGTAGACAAGTTTAGAAGAGAGTCTAAACGACTCTTTAGCGGCAGCTAGAGAGCCATGCTTTCTAAGCCGCATGCTATCATATCAAATATAATTGATTTCAATGAAATGTATTTTAATAGTAGTGATTTATGATTCTATTATGTTTCCTTTTGGATGGTTAATACATTAATATGTTTTGCAAAATGTATTTGCAGAGTCAAGATATACTAATTGGGTGACGATATATTGTTTTGGGTTTGACAGTTTATGAAAGACATTGATAGCTTCATGAACCAAGTTCATTGAGTTTCGATAAACAATAATATTTGGTTTGCTTGCTAATTGTGAAATCGGGTTTTGGAAGCATCAACAATCACTAAAGAAATCCATGTTGGTTATTGCATTGGGTGCCCTCTACAGTCCTGATTTGGACGTGAATATGTATTTGGCAAAGAGTTTGTTTAAAACCTGACTGTAGTTGTTTTTGTTCTGTGTTTGTAAAATGGTTTTCAAGAAATCATGATCATTGGTAATGATCAATGCAGCCCATTGGCTACCGGTCTTTGTAAACAGGAAAATGGCAGAGCGGACATTCATGTCACAATGTGGCTATGGCTTTGTCTTTTCCGCAAGAAAAATGATGGAAAATATAAGGTATATGTGTACAGTCGTATGTTGAAAGTCCTCTTTGAAGGAGACCCAAAAGTTGATGCATGAAGAAAGGTGGTGCACTTGGTACTTGCATGTTCTGTTTGAATAGACCAGCAAAGAACATTAGACTATGTGTTTAGTTCTTAAGAAGAAAAGGTCTTGTGTACACTTTGATTTATTAGGTTCACCAATTTCAAGAATTGGTTATCTAGACTTAGTCTTTGAGCATTGCTGATCCCATCAGAAAGGTTAGCAAGATAAGTATTCTCTCTTGTCGGTCAGTGACCCAAGAGAGAATCAATGATTGATATGAAAAGCACAGCAAAAGCATGGTGGATAAATACATGTTTGATTTGGAACCAATGATAGATGATGTATTATCTTGGTCCAAGGAAGCCGTGAAGTATGCAGCTAATGCACGTGAATTTACCATTTGGTGAGTTTGATTCAGTATAATATCAGAAGTTGATATTGTTATCATTTTTTTTGGAGTATTGAAAGATTATGAGCTTTTAATCTCTTGTTAACTATTTTTCTTGTAGGGGTAAATAAATAGATCCTAAACCTCATCTCTCCCTTTTGATGCTCTTTTCCTGGCAAGAGAAATGTTAATTAACAAGGATGGAATCCTTCTTCACTTTGGGCTCCACAGGCCCAGGCGGGTGTACCTAATCCCTACTTATTCCAACTGATACAAAACATTCTACAAATACTCAACAAGTAGGTTAATTGGTGGATTCAATCGGAACAAACATTTCCTGTGATGCGATTCATAACTGAGATGAATCTTTGATATGGGAAGCCTACCCACATTCTACAAACTTCTTTCAAGCTCATCAATAGAAAGGGAAAGTTGATTGATTAAATTGATGCTTGCTTGGCAAATGACTTCTAACAGTAAAGATTAGTGTCTTCAATTCGGGCATGGAGTCAAAACCAGTAAATAAAAACCCAAACTACAAACCATGTTTCATTGATTAATATCCCTGCATTAATGCCTTACATTAACACATTTCTATCACTCAATATGAAGAATTATAAAAATTCATAGTACTGATTAATTTCTAATCTCCATTTAAGGACTTTACAATCCTTCCTTGAAGGATACCCAAATACAAATAGATACATTCTCCCTTGGAGAAGACAAACTCAATATCCCTTGAATACTGAACTCATACCAAAATTTAAACTCAGTACAATGAAGAAAACTCCCTAAAAACCGTACATGCCTTACATATACTTCAATTTGCAATCAAATTTACAAATACTTGCATTGAATCTATGACATAAAATAAAGAACACAAACCATTATACTAGACAGTCATGAACCAAAATTGAACTTCTATTCTAGAACCTTCTTAGAGAACCCCCTGCTGGAATCACCACAGACCTAGAACCATTCCATGGATGTTTACCCAGAATCTGGAACCTAGACCAGAGTTCTTCCAAAAATTTGATCCCTATACAACACTAAGAGTTCAGAATAAGAAGGCAAAGGAAGAATC
This sequence comes from Chamaecyparis obtusa, assembly GCA_027943335.1. NCBI lineage: Eukaryota > Viridiplantae > Streptophyta > Pinopsida > Cupressales > Cupressaceae > Chamaecyparis > Chamaecyparis obtusa. Next base: position 899,468 of record BSBK01001897.1, on the reverse strand, counting down.
TCAAAAATCATCACAAAGTGACACTTGTCTCCTCTAAACCTCCTACTGATGAATCACCCAGCTCTGAACTAAAAATGGGACCTGCTCTCAACTCTGGAAAGCACCTGTCATCTCTTCAAACTGAAATGTGAATCACTGGATGTAACAAATCAGATATTTGAAAAATATCTTCCTAGCCCCTATTTTGTTCAACTGTAAATATCTCGAAACCAGTTAAACCTATACTGAAATTGATCCCAAAAATGGAATCCTCATGTCGAGACCTTTCCGATGGTATATAATAGTCCATAGTTGGGCAAAAAATGAAGCCCCAAGCCATTAAAATAGTCTCCAGCTCTGCAACTTTGATATTTGAATTTTTAATATAGTCAAAAGTATATAAAAATACTTTTATAACTTTGATTTTCAAATTGAATGCACAGAAGAAACAGACCCCTGTCGAGACCCACGTGACACGTGGCAAGCTTGGATTGGTTGCATTGTCCACCAGGTGCCACCTCAACATTGACTCATCCACCACCTCATCACTGCTCAGTGCTTCATGCCACATGTCAGCCTGTTGCATGTTCGCAAGGGCTGAATTTGTTCCTTGCGGTCATGTGACCACTTGACATGTGTCCACTTCATCCTCATCACACTCCTACAAAATGACCTTTTGGGCACAAGCATGGAAACCAAGGTGTCTTTGAGAGCTCGTGTGAGAAGAGCCTCTAGCTCTTCAATCTATTTCATATGTGAGCTTGGTTGTATATAAACACCTCAAATTGCCAATTTGGGATCAATGTGGGACTAACTTTCTGTAATTTTTTAAAGACTTTCACTAAAACTTTGACTTCATGCTAGTTGGCACGCACACCAAGGCTGACCCACAAGGAAGAGGCCAAATCCAACAGTCCATTGTGTGGGCTATTTCTTCTTTGCTTTCTCAAAAAGACTATTTCCATTTAATACACAACATCCATGTTACATTTAAAACTCTTCTTTCAATTTGTTCTATGCACATCTTTCCTTCACTGTCATGCACCACATTTTGATTGCCTTCAGTCTGCAATCACTTTCATTTGCCAGATATGCCCAGCCAAGCCTTGCATCTCTTTTAAACACTCACACTGACAACACCTTCTATTGTTTGGTGTGGTGTGTAATGATCACAACCCTCAAAATATATGCAAAATTATTAAACATGCTGGCATTTATATATTCATATTAAGGCTGGCAACCTCTCAATCATGGTCATTTTCCTTCAATGCTCATTTGGGTTCCATTTCATTGGCCTTTTGAAACCATTGAAAGAAGATATAATAAACACTCATGTCCTTCTTATCAAACCAATATGCATTGGCAACAGTAGTCAATTCATTGATGACTTTCATTACATTCAAACAAGCAATGACACTGGCATCCTTGGTCGCCTTTCATTTTGTCCATGTTAAGTATACACACAATCTCTTGAAGACATTAAGCACGAGGCATCACTCTTGATGCACATATTCCTCTGTAAGACCAAGATGTAGTCAACCACTTGAAGTAGAAACATGGAGCATCGAAGATTCAATCACATAATTCACTTTTTACATTTTGGCAAAACTGACCATCAACACCGATTGGCTCCCAGAACTGGCTTCTAAAACTGACCAAATGAAACCTTCGAGACCTAGCATCCTGGACACTAAAAAACCTTCATACAAGGAATATGAATCCATAACTAGCTTCCTCAGAAAGTCTAAATGCCAATCACAATAAAATGCCAAATTCAACTAGTTAGAAATATTCAGGATTAAAACAGTGAAAAAGTGCAAAACTGGGTTTGGAATTGGCCTAGGAAAGTGGTCAAATGGATTGGTAGAAACTTAAAAATCACCAGACACTTAGTCTTCTAGGTTTAAAATATGAAAAAAACTTTCAATTATGCCAGACCTTGAACAAGGCACAAATTACAAAGCCTCAAAGTAGGCTACTTAGAAATCTGAAGAGTGCACATTCAGAGAAATTTAATAAATTGTAAATGGAATGACACTGGCAAACTGATCAAATGGGCACATGGGGAGGTAAAAATTGGCAAGATGACTCACTCCCATGCCTACAATATGATTCCACAATCAGCATGTCATTACCAATCACAAGACAAAAGATATTCAATTGCAAACAGGGCCTACTACAACAAATTGACACTTAGGCACAAATGCAGATTCAGACAAGTGCTCAAAACAAGACATCACAAAACAACTTGAAACTTGAAATTAGTGACCTGAGATGCCTTCAAATGATAAAGCATAGGTAATAAATGTATACACCTAAAAATGGTCACCTAGACTATTAGCCCCCATTTGCTAAATCATCAATTGTTTATTCTTGATCAAATCCTAGCTCTATCATTTATTCGATTATTTTCTATGGGCTAACCATCTTATCCTAAGTCTTTATTTATTTAAAAGGAATATTTCCTCCCCTTTTAATAAATAAAAAACCCCCACTTTTCCTCTTATCCTAAGTTGCACAAATAAAGCATTATTCTTATTTTATAAAAAGGGAAAAAGCACTTTTTGTCTCATATGGACACAAAAGTCAACTCTTATTTTCTCATTGGAGGATATTTGTGCACATGGATTGCTCCTCTTTCAAGCTCCACCATTGATTAAATCTTTTGCCTCTTAATCTCCATGGTCCATTGATTTTTCACCTCCTATAAAAGAAGAGCTCTCTTCCTCATTTGCACACACAATTTTTATGTTATTGTTATGCTACAGGTTTTCTAGGTCATCTTGGAGCTTTTGGAGATATTCTTACATCTAGGGTTTGAAGATTTTGAGCATTGTTGGCATTCATCTTGGATCTTCATCAACACTCTATCTTCTTGTCTTCATTCTTGCATCATCATGGCTTTCTTGCTTCATAGTTAGATTTCATTTCTTGCATCTTTCATTTTCATAGCTTAGCTTGCATTGTACTTTCATTTCCATAGCTTAGCTTGCATCTTCATTCTTAAACTAGCTTGCATTGCATTTCATTCTTGATTCTTGAGGATATTGGCATTCTTTCCCTTGTCTTCATTGAATCTCCCATTGCATGGTTTACTAGCAAGGTTATAGGCTAAATAGCTCTAGCTGAGAGCATTCTTAAAAACCCTTGCACTCCATGCCTAGGGAGCTATGGATCGATTTGTGAGGGCTCATTCTTGAGTTTCCTTGCATGTAATGATCCATAGAAGTGTGACACATTTATAGCACACATTTTTGGCGCCCACCGTGGGGCAGAGTAGATAGACTTTGTCCTTTAAATTCTGCATTTTCGTCAATTTTCATCAATTTTTCGGCAAGTTTTTAGCTTAATTTTTAGTCTCTATTTTTTTTCTCAGACTATCGCGCGATACTTTCCAGAAGTATCACACGATATACCTCTGTATGTGCGCGCGATACTTCTCCTGTCATAAGAAGTATCGCGTGATATACCTCTGTATGCGCGTGCGATACTTCGCCTGTCAGAAGTATTGCCTGGCTATAGTAGAGAATATCGCCTGGCCTCGGGTGAAGTATCGCCTGGTGTTGGGTGAAATATCCCGCGGACTGATAAGTATCGCCTGGTGTCGGGTGAAGTATCGCACGATACTGTGTCTGTACCTGGCAATGAGCTATTTTTGGGCTATTTTATCTATCTTGCAAGTTTTGGGTTGTTAGCTATCTTTTTGAAATTTTCTAAAATTTCCAGCGTTTTCAAATCCGTGCCACTCTGAAAATGGGTGCCCATTTTTTTTGAAATTTTGCAAATGGTATCAAAAGTTTAAGTGTGATATATTGTTGGAAAGGTCTTTCCGAGCCCAATCCAACCATGATGGTTTCATTTTCAGATTTTATCATTTGATCAGTTATTTTTGCACATTATCTGATTTTTTTTAATGTACTAATCATTGTTAGATTTTGGATTTTGATTCTCCTAACTCTTGTTGGTCTAACAAGTTGTGGTTGTAGGTGCTTCTTGCTTGAAATTTGCTAAAATCGCATGTCAAAGAGGGCTACTAATGGTTTTCACAAGGCTGCCCTAAGCATAAAAACCAAATCAAGTGCTTGTTTAATTTCTTTCTTTATTAAGTGCGGCATATACTAGTTGTTTTATTAGGCACTTAATACTTTGTGAAAGGAATCTTGGGGTGGTAGGAGAAGTATGCTCTTCACCTTTAGGTGAATCAGAAAATCTTGACCCATCTTGAGGTTTTGGAAGCAAAGGGGTAATTGGATCTTGTTTGGTGTGTTTGGGAGAAGTTTTTGAGATAGGGGAGTATGCTCTTCACCCTTGTGGTGAATCAAAAACCTTGAACCTCAAGAATTAATCCACTCTTTGTTTAGCTTAGGATCCTTTAGCGGGCCTTCTCTTGAGCAATCAAGAGGAACGACCCAAATGGGGACAACCTTGTCATCATTTTCCTTGGTGGCAAGTGATTCCAACTCACTATAATCTCAAGGCTATCGAGGACACAAAACCTTGGTAGACATAGTACTTATCTTCGCTTGATGTGAGTAACTTGTGGGATTGTGACCATGAGGAAAGCATTAAGCAAGAATGCTTAAGGTACTCTTGAGGCCGCGAGGTCCTAGTCCTTTATGAGGAGCAAGAGGGGTGCTATGAATGGAAACCCTTACTATGAACCATTAGATAGAGGCCACCTTATTTTAGCCGCTTAGCTTCTTGGTGCAAGGATTGATCCAAGTGGACTTACCCGGATCACCCCAAGACACTCACCATATGTGTTCCTTTGGTTGTGTTTTTGACACTTCCATGACAACGCCAATATCTCTTGTGGGCAACCACTTGGTGTGAGGCAAGGGAGCATCAAGTTGTGGGCCAAGTTGTTAAGTAATGAGCCTTGTCCTTCTAGGTAGTAATTGCTTGAATTGTCTTCGATTGTGCTATACTAATGTAAATGTTCTCAACATTCAAACACATGGTAGCGTTCATAAGGTTCCCTATTTTGATATCACAAGTGCTTATCTTGGCAAGATTGCTTTTGCCCTTGTTTCAAGTGTTCTATGACATGTTTGATCCCATACTGTTTGCAAACTTGTCTTTTATCTATTGCTACTACTTGTCAAACTGAGAAATTGCACTGTTCAATCTACAAATTTAGTCAAAGTGCTTCAAAACTGAGTTTTTCACGTTCACTGGTCAAGAGTCATATGATATTGAAGTATCCTTGCATACCCTCAACCAAGAATCCTGAGTCATTTCTACTTTCCTGTCATTGCTACAATTCAGAGTTGCTAAACTTGCACTTTAACCTGCTGTAGAGTGTCATTTTCTGTTCTTACTTGAAACTAGTTTGTTACTTACATGTTTAGATTTGTTCTAGACTGAAACAAATGAGCTAAAACTATTGGATTTGAGCTTAACAAATGCTACTCTTGATCACTTGTCGCATCACGGTTACCTCTCTAGCTATTTGCTTATTGAGCTTCTTGCTCGTTGCTCGGCTTTAGTCAATTGATTGCTATAAGTGCTTGAGCACTTTTGACGAGCCATCTCTCTATTGTTCTACTTTGACAAGTGATCTTTATTAGCTTTTCTTATCTCAAATCTAAGAAACTTTGTCTCATTCTATTAGTCAACCAACATCTCTTTTCATGCCGGTTACAACTCGGTCTCAATTTGAGCAGGAGAGTCATCCTCCATTCAATTATACACAGTTACCTTCTCCAACTAGATGTTCCAAAGCACCCATTAGCAAAGACAGTTCTAGTTCTAACCAATCTGAGAAATCTAAGGCTACACCGTGGTACAAAGGAGGTTTCCTCTTTTCCACATTCAAGACCCCCAAAAACACAGATAGTGTCTCACTCACTTTGACTGAACAAGAAAAGTTTCAACTCTTGCAAGAACACTTTGAGCGTAAGGATAATCAAGCGCGCTTAGACAAAGAACACAATCAACAAAGGATGGATGCTACTAGGCGCATGGCTTATAGAGGGACATTTCATGAGCAACCTGAGACTAGTAATCATGAGCATAGACCTCTTTTTAACAATGGCAACAATGGCAACAACACGCCACCAAGATCTCCTCCAAGGACAACTTTTTCTATGCCTTCTTCACCTCCTAGACCTCCTCCCTTTCAACATGAGGCAGAGGCTAATGATGAGATTTCTAGTGAGGATCTTATGAGATGTGAACAAGATGTGGATTTCCAACAAATGATGCATAAGCTTTTAGAGCGTAATGGCGATCAATATTTTCAATATATGACTTCCAGAGGATACAAGCTTCCTCCTGGCTATGATGTCAAACAAATTGTCCAACAAAGAGTACCAACTGAATTGGAAGTCCTTCAAGAAGAATTACGTTGAACAAATCAACGCCTTACCCAAATGGCATTAGAAAGAGAGCCTCCAAAGGTCTCTTTTGTAGAATCAATTTGTGCTCTTCCTTTTGATAAAGATCTATACATGGTCCCATTTCCTAAGGATATTGAGGTTCCTAAATATGACAAGTATGATGGAAATGGTGACCCTCATGACCATGTGCATCATTTTTATGCTCTTAGTATGGACTTTCTTCATGAAGACACATATCTTCTATTCTTATTCCCTTGAAGCTTAAGAGGCCAAGCTTTGGAATGGTTTGCGAAATTGACACCACCGCTTAAGACTTTTGATGAGTTAGCTCAGCGATTTACCCAGTAGTACTCTTACAACATCCAACAACCTGTCACTATGATAGATCTTGGTAATCTAAGACAACATCAAGGTGAGCCATTTGCAACTTACTTACAACGTTGGAGGTCATTGTATTCTTGATATCCTTGTCAGCTACCTGAAAGAGAAAAGATTGACATTTTCGTCAACACACTTGTGCCTGAGCTATTTTATGATCTAAGGAAGCAACTGTTCTCCTCCTTCCATGACATGGTTGAAAGTGCATATCGAATTGAGGATGTAGCTATAAGAAAAGGGGATATTGTTATTAATAAAGATGCTAAAGGCAATGGTAAAGACAAAAACAAACCTTGGAATAAGAACAACTATGTTGTTAATGATGGGGTTGTTGATGCTCCTAAAGTTAAAGAGCCCGCTTTCAATCTCTCCAATGCTATCTATGCAGCAAAACAACAAGAAGCTAGCAACACTCACAATGCTCCTAAACCTCAATATGCAGATAAGCCTAAGAAGTCATTTCGAAAGCGAGTCTATACCAAGTTGGCAGAACCTTATGATGTGATCCTTAAGACTTTGGTTGACAACGGATATCTTACACTTCCTGATAAACCTGGTAACTGGGATCTGATAAATAAGCCTGATTGGTGGAGAGAGGATCATTACTGCCATTATCACAGAAATAAGGGACATCCAACAGACAATTGTTTTAGGCTTAAGGATGATATTCAGGATCTTATTGAGAATGGCACAATCTCCACTGATGGCTTAACTAAAAATTCTGATCACACAGCTTTCAAAGATCCTCTACCTAAGCATGATAAGGGGGAAACCTCTCAAACACATAAGAAGAATCATGATGCAAAGATCAATTACACGTATCCTTCTAATACACTTGTGATTAACATGGTAGAGCCCGTTGAGAGAGTTCTAATGATGAGGTCTCAAGATGATAATAACACCAATCATGGTAAGCCAAAGTTAGTCTTGCAAACACATGGTAGTTCATCTTCCCGAAGTGAGACACTGAATGCTGTTACTAGGGGGCAAGCCAAGATTGTCCTTAAAACTGCGCAAGATCTCAAGAAAGCTTTGCCTTCCAAACAAGTGGCTCCTTTAGCCACCCCTAGCTATGATCTTGTCCAACATTTGCAAAAGACACCAGCACAGATATCTATCCTTGATTTGCTTCGATTATCCCCTTCGCATAGAGAGATTCTTGATAAAGCTCTACGTACAACATGTGTTCCCAATGACATTGATCTAGATCAATTTCAGGCTATGGTCAACCACATTTCATCTCCGCTATCTCTCTCCTTTTCTGCAGAAGATGACATATCTATTGCTCACCCACATAATCTAGCTTTACACATTGAAGTTCTAGTCTACAATACCCGAGTCCGCCGAGTCCTGATAGACAATGGTGCAGGGTTAAATATTGTTTCTTTCAATGTCATACAATAATTGGGTTTGTCAGAATTTGCTGTGGATTCTAAAAAGAAGATTACTATAAAATCTTACGATGAAGTGGAAAGATCTTCCAAAGGTCTTGTCATGCTGCTTGTCTGAGTGGGCCCTATCACGAAAGATATTAGCTTCCAAGTATTGGACATCCCACTCGCATATAACATTCTTTTGGGTCATCCTTGGATCCATGACATGCAGGCTGTTCCTTCCACTTATCATCAGTGCGTCAAATTTCCGTACAATGGCACTAAAGTTGTAATTCCTGGAGACCATACTATTGCTATCAATGCTCTTGCTGCTACTGAAAAATTTGTTCCTCATAATGAACCTTTTGTTGATCCTAGTATGTCTCTAGTTGCTGCTGAGAAATCACTTAAGATGATGAGCCTTGGTATGGGTGAATATACGCTGGATTCCTTTTCTTCTATACCTATTTCTCCTAGGTCATATGGGAGACCTTCTGATCACATGAAGCCTTCCACTTCTGCTATGGTGATCTTTGATACTTTTGTTCCTTCATTCATTCCTTTAGAAGCAGAAAGAGAAGAACAAGCTATTCAAGAGTGGATCTATAAAGAGGATTCTAGAAATACTCCCATGCTCAGTAATTCAGACACAGATATAGATGAGTCACCGCTACACACTATGGCTCAAATGGGAGATGATCTTCCTTCTACTTCACTCCTTTGGGGAGAAGAATGTATATCTACTGATGATATGGCTGAGGCCTCTATGTCTAGAACCTATGTGCCTAAAGAATCATTGCACTATGATAGACAACGTCACAACATTGCATGACTGCTCCAAAGAGGTGATCTCTCACATAATGACATGAGTATCTCTACTTCTCGGCATCTTAAGCCTCTTCCAGAAGATCCTCCCATGATAGATATAGATGTTGATGTGGTTCATACCTCTTGTAACCCACCCGACATAGTTGATGAGTCTCGTGTAGGGTCTGATGAGTTTGTTCCCCGTATTGCCTTAGTAGACTATGTTGGTCCTTCTATGACAAATCTAGATCTAGCTACTTTTGGAGCTTACCCTATAGGCTCAACTTCTCTTGTCACCAGAGATGACATCCTTCACATAAATACTATTGAACCAGTCACTTCATTTCATCTCACATCAACACCTGTTACTTCTTCCACCAGCAAACTAGCAACAAAAAAGATTGAATCAACAATCAAGTATCACAGTCATCAAGTCAAAAGAAAAGAGCAATGGTCGGATGGTGAAAACCACATTGTGGCAGTATCCGCACCTAAGAAAAGTAAAAATAAAAATCTGCGCAAAAATAATGATTCTCAAATAAAAGATGACAAGCTGATTCTCTACAAAAAAATGATGCACTACTTCAAGCATGATCTCATATCTGTTATACTTCAGCCCATTCCTAGAGCTAAGAACAAATTTGCTAATGCCTTGGTTACTTCGGCATCCATTTTACAAATTAAAAAGCATAAATTTCACTTCAAGTTCCTGGTGGACGAATTACGCTATCCTACTCACAAATCTTACAATCCTACCATCTTTTCATATCTTCCACCTCATATTCCTCTTGCAAATCCACCACGCCCTTCCTTCTGCCATCCCTTACACTTTGCCTTTGTCTCTGGTGACTTGTATAGGAAGGGTCTAGATGGAACTCTCCTTAAGTGTCTAGAAATAGAGGAGTCAGAAAAAGTGCTAGCTGAAATCCATGATGGCATATGTGGATCACATTCTAACGATCCTCCGCTAGCTCAGACATTGCTTAGGGCAGGTTATTATTGGTCGAACTGGTTGAGACCTCCTATTGTCACAGTTGCAGCATTTGGGCCTGGGGCCTATCATTTTTCTACATCAGAGGAAACATATTCTTGATGCCCATTTCTGTCTGGGGCATTCTTTGTACATATTTATTGATCCTCAAAAAATACTAAAAAATTCATATATGATGCTGAAAAAATCCTAAAAAGCATATAAAGTACTGAAAAAATGAGCATCCTAGTGAAAACCTAGCAATAGGCGCTTTGATGTTTCACCAAAAAAATAAAAAAATTCAAAAAATTCAAAAAAAAAAAGAAAAAGTGCCTTGGTGAAAACCTAGAAACAGGCGCCTTGGTAGCAAAAATACAAAAAAATTATAAAAAAGTCCTGAAAAAATTGCAATAAATCTATCAAGTGGTGAAAACCTAGAAATAGGCACTGCTTGAGACCCTCTGCACCTATGTCTATCAGTCTTGCGTGACGCTCATTCGCTCCACTTCTCGCTTTGCCTCTCCTAGCCTGGCATTGCCTCTTGTCTTGGTCTAGGGGGCATCCGTTGTTTTAAGCTTATCTTGGGTCTCTTTGTGCATCTAGGTTTCTTAGGCACCTCACAAATGGTGTTTTTCAACACCACCCCAACTGTGTTTTTCAACACTACCCTAGCGTTGAGTGTTTCTTAACACTTATCAGATGTCCTACCCGCAGTCTAGATGATGCAGTATTTCTCATTGGCAGATGCGATACTCAAAGTTTGACTCTATGACCTACACACACGCACTTGACTCACTGAGACTTGCTTGGCTTTATTTTATTTGTGTGCTGTCTATGATGCTTTCTTTGCTGAGTGGTCTCTCCCTGAGAAGTTTTCGATGATGCATAGCTAGAAGACTGAGGGTATGAGAACATGTTTTATTGCTTTTTCTTCTTGTGGGTATATTTTGTTGATCCTAACTGTCATGAGCATTTATGCTGGTCTTACTTGACACTGTGGATTGACAGGGTATTATCCTTGACTATTTTTGTGCAAGTGCATACTTGTAGCCATCTTGACTTTCCTTGTGTCTCGATGCGAGTATAATCTTGCTATATTGAACTTAGGTAATCTCACTGTGCTAGTCATCTTGACCTACATGTCTTTGATGCCTAGGTGAGATTTCCACATTTCTATCTGATATAGATCATATTCAGATCCACATAGTTATGCTAGTGTGTATTGTATGATCTTCTGACGCTACCAATAATGCTTGATGATGAATATTAGATGTCTATTGGCATTGTAACCTTGCAAGTAAACCACTTTTCATGTAGCTTGCATTCTTAAGTTCATGTTAGTTTAGTTTTGCATCTTGCATATGGAGAGAGCTCTCCTTTATCTTTCGTGGACTTGTTAATCAACTGCGCTCACCTTTTTCATGTCTTTCACTTCTTGTCTTTCATATCACATCATTTTCCTTCATTTCGGGATTGAAACCGAAATCTGAGTTCACCTTGATCACCCAAATCACCTTTTCCCCCTCTTTCACGCAGTTGGCTGACCTTTTGAGGCCTAATCCTTCAATCTTCGCTGGGGCATTCCTCACCTCTTCATCTCCATCTCTTTCAAACTTCTAGTCTTTCATTCACTTTCAATCTCAAGTTCAAATTCTTCCCCTCCATGGTGTTTTCGAGTTGAGGGACTGCTTGGTTCGTGCCCCGGGTCCCATGTGTGGGGCATATCTTCACTGCTTGATGGTTATTCTATTCTCTTTCTTTGATTATGATTTCTAGTGATTTGATCATGCTACTCTTGCTTCTGCTTTCCCTCTACTTGGATTTCACTTTCGATCCCAAGGGGGCAGACACATCATATCTTATTGGCTATCTCTTTCCTAAGTGTTCAGTACTATCGCTACTAGGCTGACCATGCAGGATTTTCTATCTCTCTGCACTTCATTCTTTGGAGTTAGATCGCTATTTTCTTGCCTTCTTGGCTATCTGCTTGCCTTCTTGGCTGATCTGAGTTGTTTTGTGATCTCAAATCGATCTCACATTTCAACTTCATTCTTTGACTGCATGTTTTCCAAGATCGATCACACATTAGTCAAAGAGGGGCAAATGTATACACCTAAAAATGGTCACCTAGACTATTAGCCCCCATTTGCTAAATCATCAATTGTTTATTCTTGATCAAATCCTAGCTCTATCATTTATTTGATTATTTTCTATGGGCTAACCATCTTATCCTAAGTCTTTATTTATTTAAAAGGAATATTTCCTCCCCTTTTAATAAATAAAAAACCCCCACTTTTCCTCTTATCCTAAGTTGCACAAATAAAGCACTATTCTTATTTTATAAAAAGGGAAAAAGCACTTTTTGTCTCATATGGACACAAAAGTCAACTCTTATTTTCTCATTGGAGGATATTTGTGCACATGGATTGCTCCTCTTTCAAGCTCCACCATTGATTAAATCTTTTGCCTCTTAATCTCCATGGTCCATTGATTTTTCACCTCCTATAAAAGAAGAGCTCTCTTCCTCATTTGCACACACAATTTTTATGTTATTGTTATGCTACAGGTTTTCTAGGTCATCTTGGAGCTTTTGGAGATATTCTTGCATCTAGGGTTTGAATATTTTGAGCATTGTTGGCATTCATCTTGGATCTTCATCAACACTCTATCTTCTTGTCTTCATTCTTTCATCATCATGGCTTTCTTGCTTCATAGTTAGATTTCATTTCTTGCATCTTTCATTTTCATAGCTTAGCTTGCATTGTACTTTCATTTCCATAGCTTAGCTTGCATCTTCATTCTTAAACTAGCTTGCATTGCATTTCATTCTTGATTCTTGAGGATATTGGCATTCTTGCCCTTGTCTTCATTGAATCTCCCATTGCATGGTTTACTAGCAAGGTTATAGGCTAAATAGCTCTAGCTGAGAGCATTCTTAAAAACCCTTGCACTCCATGCCTAGGGAGCTATGGATCGATTTGTGAGGGCTCATTCTTGAGTTTCCTTGCATGTAATGATCCATAGAAGTGTGACACATTTATAGCACACAATAAATACTTGACATGCATAGTAGACCTTAGAATCTCATCCAGGAAAAATAGGCACAAAAGCACTTATAAGGCCTCAAACTGCAAAATTTCAACAAGGTACTCAAAAACTCATGTTATATTTTTGAGTACCAACAAAGTCCATGTAGACTTTATCAAAACTACGATGTCCTCTACGTCAATTGGTATCAGAGATAGAAGCTCTTGAGAGTGTGTGGATTCACACCAGGAGCTAACCCTATGTTGGGTTTATTTCAGTTTCTTTTTATGAAATTTTGGTTGCAAGTGCTCACTCACTGCAATAGGTGGACATGGAGGTCTACCAAAAGGCCAGTAAAGATGGTCTTGGGCCATAGAGAAGATGGTCCATTGGTTGCCAAAATGCCTAGGGTGAGAGGAAATAAAGAACTCTTGGGTGAGGCACAAGGAAGCAACATTGGAGGGTGGACTTGAGATGTTTGTAAAGCATCGTAGATGGTAACCACTGCAAACTCCATGGATATGAGTCAAAGATGAAGGAGATAAAGAAAGAGGAGGAGGCATCGAAATAATGATGACGAAGAGGAGAATGTTTTACAAAATCTCACCAATACATTTCCATGAGGACATGGAAAACTTTGAAGCACGGGAGTATGGTGCAAGGGCACCTCCCTCTACATAATTTTATATTGTTTACGTCATCTTATAATGATTTATTTATTAAGTCATTTTTGGAACCATATTAAGAAATGGTTGATTATTTAATGTATTCACAAATGGATTATCACCCAAAATTCTGAATAGGAATATGAGGACACGAGAAGATGAACGATTATAATTGTCAAGAGATGTCTTTTAAATAGACATGATTGTAAGAAAAAAAAGCAACGATATAGGTTACGAGAGACAAGTTTATAAGAGATTCTAAACAGCTCTCTGGCAGCAGCTAGAGAGCCATGCTTTGTAAGTCGTAGGCTATCATATCAAATATATATTGATTTCAATGAAATGTATTTTAATAGTAGCGATTTATGATTCTCTTATGTTTCCCTTTGGATAGTTAATACATTATTATGTCTTGCAAAATGTATTTCTAGAGTTAAGATATAGTATTGGGTCGCAGTATATTGTTTTGGGTTTGACAGTTTATGAAAAAATTTGATAGCTTCATAAACCGAGTTTGTTGAGTTTCGATAAACAATAATAATTGGTCTGCTTGCTAATTATGAAATATGGTTTTGGAAGCATCGACAATCACTAAAGAAAGCCATGCTAGTTATTGCATTGGGTGCCTTCAATAGTCCTGATTTGGACGTGAATATGTATTTGACAAAGAGTTTGTTTAAAACCTGACCGCAATTGTTTTTGTGTTGTGTGTGTAATATAGTTTTCATGAAACCGTTATCATTGATAATGATCAATGCGGCCCGTTGGCCACTGGTCTTTGTAAACAAGAAAATGGCAGAGCAGACATTCATGTCATAGCGTGGATATGGCTTGGTCTTTTCTATGAGAAAAATGGTGGCAAACATATGGTATATGTGTACAGTTGTATGTCAATAGTCCTCTTTGAAGGAGACTCAAAAGTTGATGCATGAAGAAAGGTGGCCCACTTGGTACTTGCATGTTCTGTTTGAATAGACCAGCAAAGAACATTAGCCTGTGTGTTCATTTCTTAAGAAGAAAAGGTCTTGTGTACCCTTTGAGTTATCGGGTTCACTAATTTTAAGAATCAATTATCTGGATTCATTCTTTGAGCATTGCCGATCCCATCAACAAGGTTAGCATGATAAGTATTCTCTCTTGTCAGACAGTGACCCAAGAGAGAATCAGTGACCGATATGAAAAGTGTTGTGAAAGAATGCTAGATAAATACATGTTTGAGTTGGAATCGATGACAGATGATGTATTATCTTGGTCTAGGGAAGTCGTGAAGTATGCAGCCAGTGCACATGAATTTACCATTTGGTGAGTTCGATTCAGTATAATATCAGAAGTTGATATTGTTATCATTGTTTTTGGAGTATCAAAAGATTATGAGCCTCTAATATCTTGTTAGAAGAAAGAGATGATGAAATCCATGTAGACTTTATCAACACCATGATGTCCTCTAACTCATCAAGTGTGTCCTAAGGGGACCCCTTTTTACACATTTGAATGCTCAAGTGTGTCCTAAGGGGTCATAGGACCCCTTAGGACACACTTGAGGGTTCCAATGTGTCAAAAGGTGTCATGGGGACTTCCTAGGGGTCCTCACACATGATAAGTCATACTAGGACCCCTAGGAAGTCCTCATGACCCCTTTTGACACATTTGAATGCTCAACTATGTCTTAAGCGGTCATAGGACCCCTTAGGACACACTTGAGGGTTCCAATGTGTCGAAAGGGGTCATGGGGACTTCCTAGGGGTCCTAACATGTTATAAGGTGTACTAGGACCCCTAGGAAGTCCTAATGACCCCTTTTGACACATTTGAATGCTCAAGTGTGTTTGAAGGGATCGTAGGACCCCTTAGGAAACACTTGAGGGTTCAAATGTGTCGAAAGGGGTCATGGGGACTTCCTAGGGGTCCTAACATGTTATAAGGTGTACTAGGACCCCTAGGAAGTCCTAATGACCCCTTTTGACACATTTGAATGCTCAAGTGTGTTCGAAGGGGTCGTAGGACCCCTTATGACACACTTGAGGATTCTAATGTGTTGATAGGGGTCATTGGGACTTCCTAGGGGTCCTAACATGTGATAAGGAATACTAGGACCCCTAGGAAGCCCCCATGACCCCTTTTGACACATTTGAATGCTCAAGTGTGTCTGAAGGGTTCGTAGGACTCATTAGGACACACTTGAGGGTTCCAATGTGTCGAGAGGGGTCATGGGGACTTCCTAGGGGTCCTAACACATGATAAGGCATACTACGACCCCTAGGAAGTCCTCATGACCCCTTTTGAGACATTTGAATGGTCAAGTGTGTTTGAAGGGGTCGTAGGACCCCTTAGGACACACTTGAGGGTTCCAATTTGTCGAAAGGGGTCATGGGGACTTCCTAGGGGTCCTAACGCATGATACAACATACTAGGACCCCTAGGAATTTGTCATGACCCCTTTTGACACATTTGAATTCTCAAGTGTGTACGAAGGGGTCATAGGACCCCTTAGAACACACTTGAGGGTTCCAATGTGTCAAAAGGTGTCATGGGGACTTCCTAGGGGTCCTAACAGATGATAAGGCATACTAGGATCTCTAAGAAGTCCCCATGACCCCTTTTGACATATTTCAATGCTCAAGTGTGTCATAAGGGGTTGTAGGACCCCTTAGGGCACACTTGAGCATTCGAATGTGTCAAAAGTGGTCATGGGGACTTCGTAGGGGTCCTAACATGTGATAAGCATACTAGGACCCCTAGGAAGTCCCCATGACCCCTTTTGACACATTTAAACCATAAAGTTTATTCGAAGGGGTCGTACAACCTCTTAGGACACACTTGAGGGTTCTAATGTATCGAAAGGGGTCATGGGGACTTCCTTTGGTTCCTAACACATGATAAGGCATACTAGGACCCCTAGGAAGTCCTCATGACCCCTTTTGACATATTTGAATGCTCAAGTGTGTCCGAAGGGGTTGTACAACCCCTTAGGACATAGTTATGGGTTTGAATGTGTCGAAAGAGGTCATGGGGACTTCCTAGGGGTCCTAATGCATGACAAGGAGTACTAGGACCCCTAGGAAGTCCCCATAACCCCTTTTGACACATTTGAATGCTCGAGTGTGTCCGAAGGGGTCGTAGGACCCCTTAGGAAACACTTGTGCATTTTAGTGGGTCAATAGGGGTTGTGGGGACTTCCTAGGGGTCCTAACGCATGATAAGGTTTACTAGGACCCCTTGGAAGTCCCCATGACCCCTCAGAAGTCTCTCTCTCTCTCTCTTTGTCCCACCTTCTATCTGTCTATCTCTCTCTCTCCCTTATCTCCTCTCACTCTCTCTCTTTCTCTCTTTGTCTCTCTAGTGAACTATTCTTCAAAGCCTCGATTTATACGTAGCTAGGGTTTAAAGTGCCTGTAAAAGGAATAACTATGCTCCTGCAGGGACTCATTCTCATGCTCAGAATCATATTATTTTCATGCATTCCCTGACATTTAATACAAAGATTTAGCCACCCACCTTTAAAGACCTAAAAGAAACAAAAAATAAAATTTAGGCCAAAAATACATACCACATTTTTGTATGTAGTACCGTCAGCTTCACCAATCCAGCCAACTTCCTCTGCTAAGGCACATAGAACTTCATTAATGTATGCTCTGAGAAGAAGATTATAATTTCCATATTTTTGCAAGCCCTAAAATTTTTTCATCATTATCACTCTCCACCTCCGCTTTCTCAATTTTTTCCTCTCCATCTCCATTGCACTCAGCTTAGCCATCCTTACCTCATATTTAATAAAGATTCTCCAAAATTTGTATACAAAGGCATCCTATAGGAAAAAAAGAAAAGTTTCCCAGAGAATATCCACAATTCGTATACAAAAGCATCATACAGGAAAAATGACAAAAAATTAATAGCTAAAAGGTAAAATTTATCATTAACGTCGGCAATACCAAGGTCATACCCGATGTCAAATCCTGGCCTATGACATGCAAAATGAGAAAAGCAAGTGAAATGAATGGGAAGTATGGATCAAATAGCGAAGGTGCATCAAATCGGATCAATATCATTATAAATGTAGAAATTACTATTAAGGACAAAAATATTTGCATATTAATGGGAAAGAGTGGGAAGAGCTTCTTGGACCCATGATAGAAGTTATAGATAAGGAGGAAGAGCTAGGATGGGGAAAGTGACAAAGGAAAGAAGTAATATATGCATGTGAGCCTATGTTAGATGATGATGATGAGTACTCACCATCTGCTAGTATTATTTAGACACATTCCAATTAGGAAACCATTTTTCTCCCATTACATGGTAGAAATGCCTAGATTCACTTTGTCGGTATCAATAGGCAGCAAGATGAGGGAAGAAATATTTTTGAAGAGGAAGTACAAATGTTACTGTCCAAAACCATTTGGAGAGTAATATTCTTATCCTAATTGTAATAAGAAACTCAAAATGTAGAAGACAACAAATAGTTGGGGCATTTATTTCCTATGACCTATGTCAATTTTAGTTCAATTCCTATTGATGATATTCTCAATGTGTAAAAATAAACCGATGTGTTATTTTAAAATGGTGTTGACTAAAATTTATGAACATATGTCAAATATCCATTTTTTCTAGAATTTGAAATAGAACCAGTAGTAATATAATCAAATTTGTGAATTTCACATCCAATCATTGGATGATAATCAAAAGTACAATACAGTAATATTTTTGAACCAATAAACAATCTTAGTCTTACTTCAAACCTACTCCTGTGTATGTGGGTTCTTGCAGGTATCTATTGAACTATGTGTGGATCTTTAATGTTCCTATCTAGGACCTTACTCACTTTGCTTAAAAATCCTAATTAGAATTGGATTTCTAATGCCTGCTATGATATTATTTAAGTGTGACTTTCTCCTTACTGATTAATATTGTAATGAATTGGTTATCCTTCCCCTTCTCTCTCTCTCTCTCTCTCTCTCTCTCTCTCTCTCTCTCTCTCTCTCTCTCTCCTACTCTCTCCCCTTCCCCTTCTCTCTCTCTCTCTCTCTCTCTCTCTCTCTCTCTCTCTCTCTCTCTCTCTCCTACTCTCTCCCCTTCCCCTCTCTCTCTCTCTCTCTCTCTCTCTCTCTCTCTCTCTCTCTCTCCTTCTCACCTTCTCACTCTCTCTCTTCCTCTCTCAAGCCCCACCACCTTTTCACTCTCTCTCTTCCTCAATGGCTGCCCATGAATTTTTTAAATGGCCGATTGATTTCCTTTTCTTATTTCTATGGCCATCCATGATTTTTCTACAATCTTCCAACCTTTCGTACATAGTTGTAAAATACATATTAATATATTATACATATAAAATAATATATAATATATGATATATAAGTAACATTTAATATTAATATATATTAAATAATATTTATTGTAAAATGCATATTATATAATATTTAATATATAATTGATATTATATAATATCTAATAGATATAATATATAATCTAATATATATAATCATATGAAGGATGGAGAAATGGGAGGGAGAAAGGGGAGGGAAAAGTGAAAAAGAAAAATTTTGCCGGCATTTTCGGGTACCCGAAGATATCAGGTACCGATTAGGCTCCGTATTGCTTTGTGCACCAAACCTACATGGTCAACTATTGAAATGTCTCAAAAATGTGTTTTTCCCCTATTTTTCTAAGTTCTAGACTTTGACCATGTAGCTGACGACTTTTTTTTACCTAAATTTGATGAAATGAAAAGGGTATCTTAAAGAGATTGTCAGCTTTCTATCGATATAATTACTGCCAAATTTTGAATTCAGTAAGTAATTATTAGTTATTTTCTAATTGAGTTACCTCGAAAGTGTTGATGTATATACTGATTGAAAAATGACTATAACTTTCAGATGGTATAACATTTTTGAAATTTGAAAAATGCGTCACATTCTATGCTTCGCCTACTATAAGGAATTTTTTTTTTTTTTGAATTTTGTAAAGTTTTGAATGAGTTAAGGTGGTCAGATGCGAGAGTGTTTTTTTTTCTGAAAATGTTGTAGCAAAAAAATCATAATTAATTATTTTTTTGGAGTAAAATTACAAAAAAATATGTCACATCCAGGCACGAGTCTACTACTTATATATAAAATCTTATAATTAAATATTATCATTTGATTATAATTAAGGTGGTCAGACATACACCTACTTCTTATTTTTTTCCAAAAAAATTTGTACTGGTACATTGAAATCTATAGTTTTCACCAATCATACTAACTTTTTAAAAAAAAAGGCCTAGTAGTTTAGAAACTACATTCAATTTTCAACAGATTCTATTCTTACAACTTTTTGATATTAGGTTGATAGTTAGTTGAAATTTTCACGTCAAGTTGACTAACCCTGATTTGCTGATTTTTCATTGCCACTTATGGGTATAGTTTGGCCCCTCATGATCTTGCACATACCCTCTATAAAAGCAAGGCATAATTGAAGCAATATCCATCAAAAAAATTTATGAAGCATCAAACCTCTTGCAAATTTGAGTTAGAAAGGCAAAATCTAGAGCTAATTAGTATTTCAATTTGGAATTAACTAGTATTAGCTTGTTATCATTTGATTTCTCATATTAGGACTATCACTAGTGAGAGCTTGCTGAGAGCTCATCATTAGCTGTTATGAATGGGAACACTAAGAGGGGGGGTGAATCAATGTTCTATATATTATTACTTTTTCTGATATCTTGAAGCTTAACTTAATTGCTTAAGTACTAAAATGAATATCAATGTAAGTAAGATAAAAAAATTTAACACATAACACTAGATATGATTACGGGGAAACCCAAATAGGTAAAAACCCCGGTGGGAATTGACACCCACTAAGAACTGCACTAGTGTATTATGATCCATGTTAGAAGATCTTACAACCCTGTTAGGGGTTGATCTTTACAATGCAATAAGTACAGTGACCTAGTCAAGGGTTGGACCTTGTTAGGAGTCTTTTACAATAACCCTGTTAGGGGTGGTGGCTCACTACCAGAGCTCACTACTCAATGAGAAGGCTACAACCTCCTAGATATTAGATACACACTATATCTACCAATGGTGAATTATTTCTTTGACACTGCTTGTCTGATCAGTTCCTTTTGTATGATAATGATTTAGCCTCTTGTAAAGCTCTACAACATTATAAATTCTCTTCTCATACTTCTTCTCTACTGCTATCAACTCTATCTCTCATCCCATGCTCAAATACAAAGGTGAATGTCTTATTTATATGTGCTAACAAAACTATTCACTAGGTCGGCCTTCAACCTATTACATGCAACACTTCCAAATGAATTGGCTCAAGCGTGTTTACATACAATGATATTAACATGTCTATAACCTAAATAAAATATGTGCATATCCTTTACAAAACAATATTATACATGCTAACCAAAATACCAATAGTCGACTCCATGCTCTGTTCTGTTCTGTCGCTCACTGTCTGTGTCACTTCATCTGGTTGTAACTTCTTCATACTAACTCATATGATCATGCACTCTTAGACTTAGCATGATTACATACTCAAAAGCTTATATTCAAGGGTACATACCATAACTCGGTCATAGGCATGTGTGTTGATGCTCTATTCATTTGGTGCTCTTCTAACTGTCCAGTCTTCCATACTTAGCCATTTTTCTAATCTTATGAGCAAGTGTGTTGACTCCAAAACTCCATATGACTTTGTTGCCATAATGAAAATAGTTAATTTATAGTCATATACAATATTATAGTCAACTTTCCAACAATCTCCCCCTTTTCCATTAATGGCAACAAAGGAATATGGTGAAGTTACTAACTGTATCTTTATACAAAACTTTCTAACATATACTCTATCTTATATCTCCCTTATACCGTATACTTTACTCCCTTTTTACATCATATATACTACTTCATATTCTCCATCTTACTATATTTTCTACTCCCCCTTTGACATTAATGACAAAGGTTTTAAAAAATGGAACTTCAAGTACTTAAATTGATAATACATCATGGTATGCAGTCTGAAGGTTTGCAATTTCTTGTTGCCAAAATGCCTTCAATGCATCTACTATCTGAAGATAGGCACACAAAGCATAAGTCAACTTCTCCATCTTTTCCAATTCTGTACATGGTCCTTGGTCATATGTCACAATAGTGGCATCTATCTCCTTGATGTTCTAATTTATCACATCCAATGAGGGCGTAAGAGCATTTCTTAGTTGAGTTTTCCTTGCCCTTATCTTGGCCATTTCTTTCTCTTCCTTCTCTATTTTATCCAATTGTCCTTGGTAGACATTATTGCACATATTTACATCTTTGGAGGGATCTTCTACTAATTTCCTTACCACTTCCATCATTGATTCAACATCCTGAATTCTCTTTGAGAGGTCTGCAATTAATTTGTCCTTGTTCATACAATCAGCTATGATTTTTCTTACTTTCACTGCTATCTCCTTCAATAATGCTTGACCAACCTTTAGTGAACTAAGGTCAAGTGTGAAGTTTGTTGTCAGATCATTCAATCTTTTCTTAAGGTATTTCTCTTCTACTATCTTGGATGTTGATTCCTCAAGACTTGAGAAATTTTATTTAAAGCATGTCATGATGGTGCTGACATCATCCACTGAATGTACACTAGACACTTTCTTGTATGTAGGTAGTAAGTTGTTTAGAATGTTGATTGATTCAACAAATAATGGATTCCTCATGACTTGTTTCTCCTTCACTTTCTCCATTGCTAGTACACTAATCTTGATTAAGTCTTCTTCTCCCCATGAGTCTAGACTTGTTGTGTCAGGGGTCAAACTTGACAACAATGACAATGATGGCTTGGGAGTGATGAGTATACTATCCATGATTTCATTCTTAACCTTTACAGGCATTTGAACAAAGGGTTCATCAGCAGGGTCATTTTCCTTTTCTTCATCACCTTTCTCCTCTTCTTTCTCTTTTTCTTCTTCTTTCTCTTCTTTCTCTTCATGTCCAGTTATGTCTTCAATGAGAACTTCTTGTTTCTTGGGAATTTCTTTAGTTCATAAGATTTCTACTTCTTCAGTGTTCACAAATACTTCTTCAAATTTATCCAAGTCCTTATCTATTGTCGCCATTGATATCTCTACATTATCTATCATAATTGTGTCCTCCTTGGCTTTAGGCATAGGTGCAGAATCCTATGGACCTTTTATAGGTACATTTGGGATCTTAGCTACTTTTACTTGCTCAGAGGGTACTTGAGTTGTGGGCGCAGATGATGGATGCATGTGTTGTTCCAAAAATGCTTTCTCAAAGTATTTTCCTATCTCCTTTGCAACCAACTCATAGTCGTTATTCATGATGTGCAGATTTTTCATCTTGGTTCTGAGGTGCGGCTTCACCAAATTCAGCAACAAGGATTTTTCTTCAACTAAACATACTGGTAAGTTATCATCTAGTGTCTTCTCTCTTATTCTAAAATCTTCTTCTATTGCTTGTCTTTTCAAGGAATCCATAATGTTCCATACATTGTCTGGAATCACTATTTTGAGTTCCAGAACTATCTTCTTAAATTTGATCATGTGCTTTATAATCATACCATGGATCTTTGATTTATCTATCTCATGGTACTTTTCATAGAACTTAACTATTTGATCAATTCTTCCTTCATCAAATACTCTTGATCTCAATACTTTTAGACTCGGTAGGAATCCTACCTCAGGAGGTGCTTGAACATTTCTACCTTGGCTTCTTGTGGCTCTTACTAATGGATGGCTTGAGACTATCTTCTTCTTCTTTTTAGGCATCTTACTTAGCTTAGGAGATGCTTTAGTGGACTCCAAGTCAATTGTATATGTCGGTGCAGGAGTGATATCATCTGATTTCTCAATTTTCACATTAGAAGAGGGTGCACTCTCAAGTTGCATGGCAATCTTGGATTCCCTTGCCTTATATAGGTTAGCTTGAGTGACACCATGAATCTTTAGTATCTCAGAGGTGATTTTAGATGCTTTCCTCTTGGTCATAACACTATTTAGGACTGAATCAACCCGTCTAGTCTTTTCTTCATAGGTTCTCCATCTCTGCTCATTAGGATCCTTGGGTGATGATAGCAAAACTTGTGCACATGCTTCCAAAACTTGTTCTTCTAGTTCATAACCAAGTGGATGAATCCACTTAGTTCTAGGCTGTATAGCTTCCATACAAGTTATGTTTGTCTCCACCATGAAACAAATGTTGTCCTTGTACTTTTCAACTATGCTCTTAGGTATCCTATACCTTCTCTACATCTTTATTCTAAATGTTTTGATTTCCAATTCCATGAAATCTCTCAAGGTACTCTCAAATGATTCCTTAAATGAAATTTGAGGCATTATAGGTAGGATCCTATCTAGATAAAGATTTGATACTTTTCCAACTATATGGAAGTACATATAGATTATCAGTGATCCAAACCTGAATATCTTTCTTTTTTCATGCTTGATTTCCCTGATATTGTCCATCAACTATGCGTGCAAGATCTCACACAAGTTGAAGTCTCCATTTTCTTTTACAATCCTTATGGATGCTAGAATAGTGGTTGCGGACACACTATTTACCTTGTTTGCATGCTGGAATCTATATCCAAGTATCATAGACATCAGTTTTATATCTTTCTCTTCTGTAGGCTCAATTGTCATCCCATGTTTATCACTCTTGGATTTGCAGGCTTGTTCTACTTATTTTCTTACATCCTTGCTAGTGGGAAGGATGGCACCAATCTTAGGTAATCCAGTCATCTCATGAATGAGATTAGTAGTTATTCTAACATGGACTTCTCCTATCCAGAATAAGTCATCATGAATTCTGCTCAAAAGAATCTTAATCCATTTGGATTCATATAATTCATATGTTGTGGCATACTTAATAATATGGTTGTCTTCTAAGTGCATGAACTCATCAATGATTGTTTTGTCTAGATTCATCATGGTTTCTATTTGCAACCTAATTCTATCCAATCCAATAGGTTCCTTCTTGCAATAAATATATGTGTGTATGTCCTCTACATGCATAACTCCCATAAGATTCCTAGAGAATGCTCCTTCCAAATTATCTAGGGTTGACTTAAATGGATGCTTCTTAAATATGTACCTCTTTCTTTCAGTAACATTGAAAAAAATTGGTGTAGCCATAACTTACTTGATTAAATGCTTCAAATAGGTTTCCAAAGGTTTCTAAACCATCACGTCCGAACTAGGGCTTCACAACAAACTTAACTTCCTTTCACTGATAATCCAACTGCAATTCTTCACAACTCAACTGCTTGAACTCCTATGATCTCCAAAGGCTTGAACTTGAATGCAAATGTGTTAATAAAGGATCTTCAGTGACTTTAAATCAAATTTCCACCATTAATTCTTTCTGCATAAACACATAATGCAATAGAGAATTTCAATCTCCATCTCTGCTATCAATCAAGAGGTGTGCTCTTTCATACCACATCAACTAGTCTCCAAATAGTTATAACCAAAGGCACATACTCTGAAAGTGAGTATACCATCCACACAGGGGTCTAGAGCTAATCTAGCCCCCCCTATGACCATGACGGTCATTTAACCATAAATAGGAGGTGCATCCATTACGAATGCATCCTCAACTATTTCACCAACATTATCTTCCTTTTCTTCCTTCCAAATCATGCTCGCATCTTCTATAGCTTGCACAAACTTGACTTCTCCTACTTCATCCATAATTGACTTTTACGACTTATTAGAGCTTTCGTGTCTTTGCGATTTTGATCTGCAAAACTTTGAGATATGTCCAGCCTTGTTACAAGAGTGACAAATAACTGGAGGCCTGATATTTCTTAGTGCATTGATGTGGGTTACCAATTTGCACTGTCTAGCTGTGTGACCATTGTAATTACATATCTGACATGTAATGTTCTAAGGAATTCTAATATTTTTCTGAGGATGACTTCTCTGATTTTGCTGAGTCTGATCTCTTTGATTTGATCTACAATTCATAGCTCTATGACCAAAATTATTGCATGAATAATAGTAACCATTGAAAGGTCTTACCTCTTTAAAATATCTTGCTATGTGACCATGCTTGTTACAGGTCTAACAAGTTTTGTTTACTGGCTTGCACTCATCTTTATATGGTTCTTCTTTAGCTTCAGTAGGTTCTTTAGGAGATTTCATTCTATCTCTCATAGCATCAATCTGAACTTGGGCTTCATTGAATCCAATACCAGAGGTATCTACTTTAATCTTTTGTACATACAACTGTGATTCTATTAGATCCTTACTTGTGTGTAATTTTTCAATATGACTCTTAGCTTCAGTCAATTCAGATTCCACTTGCTTCTTGATGTTCTCTAATTCTGAGATTTTCATGTTTTCTTTCCTTAGTTCTTCATCCAATTGCTTATTTTCTTTGACCTGTTCACCATAGGCTTCTTGATTGTGAAATAGATTTTCATCCAACTCTTCAACCTAATCCTTCAGAGATGTGTTTTCCTCATTCAACTTTTTGACCATTTTCCCTAAATCATTGTTTGAAAAATCCTTCAAATCTTTTCTCAATTTCTTGATGAATACTTGAGAACCACTAACCTTTAGTTTTAGTTCTTCAATTTCCTTTTCAAATCTGTCAAGGTCTTCAAGAGCTACTTCAAGATTCTTCTTTAGATATTTCACTTCTTCCAAACCCATGATCTCCTCAAGTGGTTAAACTTGTCTTCAGAGGACCAAATCTCTGATACCAATTGTTAGGAATGGGAACACTAAGAGGGGGGGTGAATCAATGTTCTATATATTATTACTTTTTTTGATATCTTGAAACTTAACTTAATTGCTTAAGTACTGAAATGAATATCAATGAAAGTAAGATAAAAAACCATAACACATAACACCATATTTGATTATGGGGAAACCCAAATAGGTAAAAACCTTGATGGGAATTGACACCCACTAAGAATTGCACTAGTGTATTATGATCCCTACTAGAAGATCTTACAACCATGTTAGGAGTTGATCTTTACAATGCAATAAGTACAATGACCTAGTTAAGGGTTAGACCCTATTAGGAGTCTTTTACAGTAATCCTGTTAGGGGTAGTGGCTCATTTCCAAAGCTCACTACTCAATGAGAAGGCTAGAACCTCCTGGATATCAGATACACACTATATTTGCCAATGGTGAACTACTACTTTGACACTACTTGTTTGATTAGTTCCTTTTGTGCACTCATGCTTTAGCCTCTTGTAAATCTCTACAACATTCTAACTACTATTTGAATACTTATGCTATGCTGCTATCAACTCTATCTTTCATCCCATGCTCAAATACAAAGGTGCATGTCTTATTTATATGCACTAACAAAACTATTCACTAGGTCGGCCTTCAACCTATTACATACAATGCTTCCAAATGAATTGGCTCAAGCATGTTTACATATAATGATATTAAAATTTTTATAACATAAATACAATAGGCACATAGCCTTTACAAAACAATATTATACATGCTAATCAAAATACCAATAGTCGGCTCCATGCTCTGTTTTGTTCTGTCGCTCACTATTTGTGTCACTTCATCTGGCTACAACTTCTTCATACTAACTCATATGCTCATGCGCTCTTAGACTTAGCATGATTATATACTCAAGAGCTTATCTTCAAGGGCACATACCATAACTTGGTCATACTCATGTGTGTTGATGCTTTGTTCATCTGGTGCTCTGCTGACTATCTAGTCATCCATACTTAGCCATTTTTTTGATCTTATGAATTAGTGCACTGACTCCAAAACTCCATATGACTTTGTTTCCATAATGACAGTACTTAATTATAGTCATATACAACAATATAGTCAACTTTCCAACATTAGCATCCCTAATTAGAAAGCCATAGACTGTTCAATCTTCTTTGAATTTACTTAGTTGAATTGCTTCTTGTGGTTATTTACTTGTTATTGTGATTTATTAAAGACACTAACCTTATGAAGGTGCTTTTCTTATCACACAAAATGGTACCCACCATGGGGCATTAGGACTCATAAATTTCTAAATTCAGAGAAATAATTTTTTTCTTGCAAATCTCTATTTTTTCTCTCTATTTACAGGTTTTTCAATGTATTTGAAAGATTCTATAGTGTGTACAATAGATTCTCCAATGTGTTTAAGACCTAAAATGACACATCTATAGAAAAGTATTTCACATTTACATAGAGTTTCAATGCATTTAAGTCCTTCTATTTCTTGTCTCCATTCTTTTAGCGCATTTACCCTAACTCTCCAGCATGTTCAATACTTTCTTTTAACACATTTTATTGTTTTATTAGCGCATTTAATTTATGTTCCTGCACATTTAATTTTTTCTACAATGTATTTGATATTTTTAGAAGAGCTTTGAATCTTTTTAATAGCGCATTCAATAGATTCTACTGCGCATTTAATTGAATTGAAAATTTATAGAATCTAACATGCAAAAAATGATTTCTCTGTGTCTACAGGATGATTGGTCATAAGAAAATAAAAAAACCAGAGACTAGATTTAACAATGAGGGAAAGGCCTTGGCTAAAAGAATAAAGGAGGAGAACATTGCATACATCAAGCTATTTTTGGAAGATTCATAGCACGAAAATGAGGTATATGAATAGTACTTAAGAGTTGTAGAAGCTTATAAATCAAAGTTTGTCTCATTAAATTGTATCTACTTACCTTAATTGATTTTTGTTAAAATTTGATAAATAAGGTGTAAATTCAAATTTGTTCTTGTTTTTCTTCACTTTGTTTGGTTGTGTTGACTATTTTTTTGGAGAAGTGAAAAAGAAAGAACGACCGCCACTAGGTGAGCATAAAATGAAAAACTCATTAAAAATGTCCCTAGCCTTTGCTAGCTTTGATTGAAGGTAAGCCTCAAAATTGGTTAATTTTTGCTTAAATTGTGGTCTTGTGATTTTCGCTATAATCTATAAATCAAAATAGCTTAAAGGAATAAATCAAACACTAAATTTGAACAACCCCTTGTTTGTGGAAAAGAGTAGAAATAGTCAATTCCCATTAGTTAGTGGGTTTGGTAATTGAACCTTGTCAAAAGTGTTTGGGAATCAAGAAATAGATAGGGATATTCTCTTCACCTTTTGGTGAATCAAACTCCCAAAACCCATCTATTCATTCCACTTTATTGCTTTCAATATGAACATGCTAGATCCATAGTGGGCTCACCTCCCGAGATTTTCCTTAAAAGGGCCGGTGAGAGGGACAACCCAAAGTTGGATACATTTTCTTTTACCACAAAAATATGACCCAATCTAAAATAAAATACATGCATCCTTAATGGGATGTGTGACAAAAGGATATTAAGCTTTCAAACTTCCTCGAGTAGTCCTACGGGATTGTGCAAAAATCTGACATACCGGTGGTAGGGAGCCTCCTAATTTTTGGAGGATGAAAGTTTAGTATCCATTTTGAATGGAATCTTGATTAAATACCTTGTTAAAATAGAAAATCCTACCTTATAGAGCCATTTTTATGAACCAACTTTTGAACTAGGTAGATTGCTTGAAGTGTCTTTTTGTGCAAAAACCTGTGATAACATCCTTACAAATTCAAACACTTTTTTTGTAGACGGTTAAAAAGAACAAGTGTATTTATGATTGCTTTGTTTGAAAAATACATACAACAAGTAAGAGATATCCATTTGAAAATTCATCTTATATTTTAAATCTCTTCATAAAAGCAAACAATTACCAAGTTTGGGGGTAACAATTCGAAATCAAACCTTGTTGAATGCCAATTTCTACATGATCGCATAAACTCAAATTATCCTTACATGAGGATGGCATGTGCATTGCAAAATAGGTCCCCAAATTTGAATCTCAAAACTCTTTTATAAATCACAACCAAGGGGATAGTCTCCCAAATATTTTTGAAAAGAGAACTGAGCCAATGGATAGAAATTCCACATTTTATGACTACATCCATGGAGGTAACAATGACCACATTAATAATGCCAATCAAGGACCTAGAGAAATGCTTGAAGATAAAGCTAATAAGGTGGCTCAAGATATTGAATTTCTTGAATTCATGGAAAAACTAATAGAAAGAGACAGGGAAAGACATTTCCTAAATTTATCCCAAGAAGGGGTAAAACTTTTGCATGATTATGATGTCAATCAACTTAAGAAAGACAAGGAAGATGATAATCCAATGGGTGAAATGAGTAAACAATTGAAAATGTTCCAAGAATAAATCGACCTAATGAAAAAGGAAGCTAAATTAATCCATTCTCCATCAAAGCCTTGTGCTCATTTCCTTTTGACAAAAGCTTGGTTATG
Source organism: Chamaecyparis obtusa (assembly GCA_027943335.1). Classification (NCBI taxonomy): domain Eukaryota; kingdom Viridiplantae; phylum Streptophyta; class Pinopsida; order Cupressales; family Cupressaceae; genus Chamaecyparis; species Chamaecyparis obtusa. The sequence continues at coordinate 869,659 of BSBK01001897.1, read as the reverse complement.
GAACCTTTTCTAATCAATGTGGTCTTTCCAAAATATGACAAATATACGGGTAAATAAGACCCACAAGATCACCTTAGAGAGTTTTGCGCTCTAAGTATTAATTTTATGCATGATACAACTTATCTCATGAGACTTTTCCAAGAAGTTTGGGAGGCCAAGCCATGGAATGGTTCTCAAAACTTCCGCAAGGGATAAAGACATTTGAGGAATTAGCCTTTAAATTTGTAACCCACTATTCTTATAACATCAAACACAAGATTACCATGCTCAACCTGTGTGACACTAAACAACAAGATAGTGAATCTTTCCTAGGGTTTCTTCAAAGGTGGAGAATAGTCTTTGCGAGATATCCACAAAGCATCCCCAAAAAGGAAAAAATGGGGATATTTATGAATAACTTAAATGTGGAGATGAACTATAGGATCCAACTTCAATGTCCCCCTACTTTTGAAAAACTTATTGAGAATGGGATTAAAATTGAAGATGTGTTGGTTAAGAGGGGAGAAATTAAATTGTTCAAAGATAAAAAACCCTATACCAACACTAGTAACAATCATAATGTATCTAATTATAGTAAGAATAAAGGAGCCAACAATCACAATGATAAACTTAGACTATGGTTGAAAAATAATAATAGAAATCTTGTGAATGATGGAGCTGTAGAAGCACACAACTTATAGGCTACTCTCTTTAATTTATCAAATGGGGAAAATTCAACATATAATGTAAATCAAATGAACCAAGCCCCTTCCAATAATGATAATCCCAACAACAACAATAATCCCTTCAAAAATGCCAACATAAAAAAACCAAAGCCATTCTTTTCCGCATATCAAAAGAGAAAATTCACCTTTTTAGGTGAACCATTGGAAAATGCATTAAGGACTTTGGTGGCTAACAAAATCATTACCTTACCTGAATTGAGGCCATATGAACCCCAAGTCAAACCTAATTGGTGGAATGATTCTCATCATTCTAAATACCATCGCAATAAGGGACATAAAAAGAATGAATACATGAAATTGAAACATCTTGTGCAAGACCTAATTGACAATGGAACAATAAAGGTGGAAGGGCCTCAAAATAACAAAGACCATACACCATTTAAAAACCCTTTCATAAACCATGATAGAGGGGAATCATCAAATGCAAATCAAAACAATAAAAGAGGTAATGAGAAGTTTAATTTTTTTCATACCTATGATAACACCATTAATACTCTAAGTGGTGATGAAAACACCATAAATGTGATTGTGGTAAAAGATAATCCAAGGGAAGCAACATCTAACGTTGTAACTAGGGGGCAAACATAAAAAATCACTCTACTAGGAAATGCCCCAAGGATTGTTCTACCAAATCAAACTTCATCTTCATCTTCAAAACAATATAATTTGGTAGACCAATTGCAAAGAACTCTCACTCAGATCTCTATTCTAGAATTACTCAAGCTTTCACCAACTCATAAGGAGATTCTAGAAAAAGCCTTGGTAGAGACTAATGTGCCTCTAAATTTAGATCCGGATAAATTTCAAAACATGGTCGGACATCTTGTTGCACCTCATTGTCTATCCTTCTCAGAACAAGATGATATGTCCCTAAACCACCCACAAATCTGCCCTTGCATATAGAGGTCATGATCCATAATCATAGAGTGAAAAGAGTCCTCATTGATGGGGGAGCCAACTTGAATATTTGTACCCTAAAATTGGTAAAAGCCTTAGGATTTTCTGAGGAGCCTATTGACCCAAAGAAAAAGATAACCATAAAAGCCTATGATGATGAAGAAAGAGCTTCCAAAGGTGTCATAGTACTTCCTATCAGAGTTGGTCCAATGCAGAAAGAGACCATTTTCCAAGTACTTGACCTAAAGTTGACTTATAATATACTATTAGGGAGGCCATGGATCCATGAAATGTAGGTCGTACCCTCAACCTACCATCAATGTCTCAAATTTCCCTATCTAGGACAAGAAGTCATGGTAAGCGGGGACTCAAACCCCTTTCAATATTGTAACATGAAGCCTATTAATGGTTCCTTAGTCCCACATAATGCGGAAGGGTCCATTTCCCAAAGAATAGAGCAAGGAAAAAGTTCAAAAGATCTTCCATCTTTGAAGGGAAAAGAAAAAGAAGAAAAATAAATTGTTGTTGAGAATAATCAAAGTCCTACTAACCTAACTACATTGACAAAAGGAAAAGAGAAGGTTAGTGAGGAAAATGCTCCTGAGAAATAGAAAGAAGACCAAGCTAGATCTGTGAAAATCTACACCAAAGAGGCTCATTATAAAAAAATGGATCATATGATGAAAAAGTTTGAAAACCAATGTCAAATTAAACAAAAGGGGGTAGGTGAATACTCCTTATCCATGATGGATCTACCTTTATCTACAAAATCATATGGAAGACCATCCAATGTAAATCATAAATACAATGATCATTTTGTGAGGGCAAGTACATCTTCATCCATGGATGAAGAAGATAATGAAATCATAAATTGGCTATATAAGGATGAGGAATCAAGTGCACATGAAAAGTGCATCCAAAATATAAGCATTCCCACACATCAATATGGGAAAGGATTTCAAATAATGCAAAAAATGGGATACAAAGGACAAGGACCTTTGGGAACAAGAAATGAAGGACTCATTGAACCCATTGAAATGACATGGAGAGATAGCAAAGAAAACACTAGATTAGGATACCTAGAACAAGGGTACACTCAAAAAAAGTATCCCTTGGTGTATGATAGAATTTTTACAACTAGGTTCCCAAAGTGATGAACATTCAAACAATTGGGAATGGGACTAATTTTCAAGTGAATCATGTCAAGATAAAGAAGTTGATTTCATCTACAGCTATACTCCTAGCAAAGGGAAAGAAAAAATCTTAAAATCAAATCAGAATCAAGCCTCAAGTTTGAGTTAAGAAGTCTTAGATGATGTGCCAATTTAGGAGATTAAGATAAATCAATGGGTAGAAGAACGTTATGTACCATCATGGAGACCTACTATGGAGGAATCTAACCGTAGGTTTAATCTACAAGATTTTCACCCAACAGAAACCTTAGAGGATCTCAGTGACGAAGATTTTGACCCTAGTTCTCTAGAACATCTTGAAGAAGAACATGTCATAGACTTAAGTGATACAATGTTTGAACCTTAAAATGAGGTCATGTTCTTAAACCCCATGGAACCAAACCAAAGCATTGATCCTTTGACCCTTATCCATCCCGAGTTAATTGAATGGGATTCCATTGAACCTATCATCCTCCCCACATTCTTGAATGACAACCTCGTGTCCCAATATCTTAATGTTGTTGAACCTTCTTCTACCATGTAATATCAAGAAGAAGTGACAACGGGAAGTATCCAAACTCTCAATTCAATTAAAAATGAAAAAAATGGAAAGATTCTAATGTTGAAAACCACATTGTGGCAACATTAGATAAAAAAGAGAAAGAAATAAAGAATGATTCTGAAGGAGAAAACCCAATAGAGGAACCTAAGGAAGGGAGTTTGGATACTTTACCCGAGAATTATGAGGAAATATATCCTATCTTAATTGAACCAACATAAAAGGTAAACATTGGGTTAGAATTAGAATAAAGAATAATTCATCTAGAATCATCCATATCTAGTATAAAAAGAGAAGATTTCATCAAATTCTTCAAAGAAAAGAAAATAAATTTTGCATGGTCTTACGATGATATGTCAGGATTATATCCTAATTTAATCATGCATAATTTGAATATCAAAGGAGTAAGACCAGTGAAGTAGAAATTAAGAAAGAGGAATCTACACATAGCATTGCTTGTACAAGTGGAGTTAGAAAAATTACTGAAAGTTGGGTTTATAAGAGTCATTGATTATACCCAGTGGATTTTAAACATTGTGCCAATTTCAAAAGTGGACAAATCAATCAAAATTTTCACAGACTTTAGGGATCTTAATCTTGCATGTCCTAAAGATGATTTTCTGCTACCAAGCATAGATGTCATTGTGGATTTAACAATAGGACATTCTATGTTCTCACTTATGGATGGGTTTAGTGGCTATAATCAAATGAAGATAGCACTAGAGGATCAAGATAAAATGGCATTTACATGTGCCTAGGGGGAAATTCTATTGGAATGTTATGCCATTTTCTCTAAAAAATGGAGGTGAAACCTATTAAAGGGCCATGATGACCATATTTCATGACATGATGCACAAATTCATGGAATATTATGTAGATGATATACTAGATAAATACTACTCAAGGGAGGAACATCTACCCATATTATAAAATATATTTGCAAGATTGGAGCAATTCAAAGTAAGGCTAAACCCAAAGAAATGTGCATTCGGGGTACAATCAGGAAAGTTGTTAGGATACATTATTTCAGTAAAAGGGATAGAGGTAGACCCAACCAAAGTCAAAGCCATCATGTAAATGGGGGAACCTCAGAATATTAGTCAAATGAGATCTCTCCAAGGCAGGATCCAATCCATCAGGAGGTTTATCTCTCAATTAGTGGAAAAATGCCACAATTTCACTCAACTCCTTCACAAAGACACAGTTTTCAAATGGGATGATAAATGTGAAGAAGCATTTACCTTATTAAAGAAATAAATAATGAATCCTCCAAAATTAATGCCACCAATCAGAGGGAATCCCTTAATTTTATACATATCAGCAACATAACATGCACTAGGGGCACTCTTGGCTCAAGAAGATGAAGCTGGAAAGGAAAATGCCATATACTACATAAGCAGGACATTGGTAAAGTATGAGCTAAATTACACCTTCATTGAAAGAGCATGTTTGGTCATAGTTATTTCTTCTCAAAAATTATGCCACTATATGTTATCCCACAAGATTTGACTCATTGCAAAGATTGATCCCTTGAAATATCTTCTCAGCAAAACAACATTGAATGGGAGACTAGCCAAATGGGTCATGGTTCTATGTGAATTCAACATAGAATATCTGGATCAAAAATATATCAAGGGCCAAGTCATAGTAGATCAATTAGAAAAATCACCATTACAAGATGAACATCCAATTCAAGTGGAATTTCTAGATTTTGAAATTGTTAATGTTAAAGGAAAAACATGGCAATTATATTTTGATGGTTCTTATACACAACATGGATCAGGGGCAGGGATACTTTTGATTACTCCTTTAGGGTATACAATTCCAAAATCATAAAAATTTCTATTCCAATACACAAATAACATAGTTGAGTATGAAGCATTGGTCATTAGTATAAAGTTGGCATTAGAATGGAAAGTAATAGAGCTACAAATCTATGGAGACTCTCAACTAGTTATTAATCAAATTAATGACGAATATCAAACTAAAGATGACAAGTTGATACCATACAAGAATATGATTGAGGATCTTAAGAAATAATTTACTTTAATTACATTTGAGCAAGTGCCGAGGGATAAGAATAAAGCAGTAGATGCAATGGTTACTTTGGCATCACTTAGTTTTAAATACTAGATCAAAGCGCCATATAGGAATTCCTGGTAGAAGAAGTTGAGAAACCCACATTTGACCCTTCCCATTCTCATACCATTTTTTTACTAATAGGACATGAATCACCTTGGTATGGAGCCATTTACACCTACTTGAAAGACCAAATCTTACCCTTAGACCAAATAAGAAATCAAAATAAAAGTTTTATACGCCAAGCTTCTCGTTATACCTTGATATCCGACACATTGTACCATAAGAGTCTAGATGGAATGATTCTAAGATGTCTATAGAAAGAGGAATCAACTATAGCCTTATAATAAATTCATGAGGGGATTTGTGGGTCACATTCAAATTGTTTAACCCTAGCTAAGAAACTTCTTAGGATAGGATATTTTTGGCGGTCTATGGAGAAAGACACTTGTAATTTTGCAAAAATCTATCATAAGTGTCAATATCATGGGAACTTGATTCACATACCAGTGTAAGAGCTTCACCCCATGATAACACCTTGGCCCTTTTATCAATGGGGTTTTGATCTTATAGGTGTGATTTATCCACCATCCTCAAATGGTCATAAATTCATCATTATTACAATAGAATATTTTACCAAATGGGTGGACATTTTACCCTTATCCGCTACCATAGGAAAGTTTATATCCTTGTTTATATTAAATCACATAATCTATAGATATGGTGTCCCTCATGCCATCATAATAGACAATGCAAAACATTTCAAAAATAAGGATTTAAAAGAGCTATGTACAAAATTTCATATGGTACATCATTCATCTTCAATATATTACCCACAAGGTAATGGGAAAGTAGAAGATACAAACAAGAACATCTTAAAGATATTAAAGAGAACCATGGATAATTCAGGTAGAGATTGGCACATTCAAATAAACCCTACTCTATGGGCTTATAGAATGAGCATTAGAATGCCAACATGAGCTACCCCATTTTCCCTAGTCTATGGAGCAGAAGTAGTTTTACCTTTGGAAGTAGAGATTCCATCCTTAAGGGTCTCATTACATGGGTTATTAAGTGAAGACTACTATAGAGTTGCTAGGTTATATGAACTAGAATTTCTAAATGAAAGATAGCAATAGGCATTTGACCAATTAAAAGTGTATCAGAATCAAATGAATAGAAACTATAAAAAACATATCAAACCAAAGGCATTCCAAATAGGTGACTTAGTGTTGCGAGAAAATCCCAAGAATCAAGAAGAAAGGGAGAAGAAAGAAAAATGGGAAGAAAACTAGTTATGACCCTTTGTGATCACTTTGTCTTTTGGCACTGGGGCCTACAAACTAGCTAATTGTGAAGGAGAGGAGTTGCAAGAGCCAATAAACAATATACATTTGAAAAGGTTTTGCACTTGAAGCAATTGAAGAGGCATAGATAAAAAGAGTATCAGAAATATCAGATGAGAAAGCATCCTATTTATTGTATATAGTCAAAAGAGATCCTAAAAATACCTAAAACATTGAAAAATAGAAAAGAGAAAACAAATCAAAAATGCAGAAAAGATAAAAAATAGTTGAAAATTGAGCATGAAGAAAGCAAAAAACATTCAGAAAGGATCCTTAAAAAGATGTTGTCTTGGTGAAAATCTAGAAATTAGGTGCCTTGATAATATTGAAACAAAAAAATCAAAAAAAGAGAAAATACAAAAAAATCAAAAAAGGAAAAAAAGTACCTTGGTGAAAACCTAGCAAATAGGCGCCTTGGTAGCAAAAAAAAGGAAAAAGATTTAAAAATAGAAAAAGAAAGAAAATCCATTCAATCAGTGAAAACTTGGTAAATAGGCACCATTGAAAGTCCAAGTCAGTTGCATACCTAGTGGTCATCCTTGTAAATATTGCATTTAGCAACATTTGTATATGTTGCATAATATAACCCCACAGTTTCATTTGCAAGTACCTAAAGGTTTTGTCACTAATCCAATTTGCAAATTGTCCCAAGTCCCACAAACACAATCATATCAAACTGTGGGAAATCGAATCTAAAGGAGGAAGGATTTATCAAAAGAAAACTTCAATCATATACCAAATCAATTCATCAAAGCACAAGTGAAACAATCAATCAAATCCTAATCTTAATCCTATTTTCAATCAAACGCAAAACCTTGATCCAAAATGGCACAAGACCTTATCTTTATAAGGATTAAAAATATGAAATGGATGGAACTATACTTGAAAGATGGATTTGAAAAATAGTGCAAAATTTTTATAAGTGTTGACTTGATTGATGAAATCATGTCTTTCTAGTGAATCGATGAAAGTTTCTAAACTAGACAAGCTATGATGAAAGCATGATATTTTATTGATTTCTGAATGACTATCTCAAGATCAAAATTTTGAAGTATTTATTATTTTTCTAAGGACATGATCATCAAAGAATCATCAAGGACATGTACATATGGAGAAACTAAAATCTTTGTTTGTTTACGCAAAAGGATACCTTGGATATTTTGATGTTAAATATCATAATACCAAAATCCACTTGCAACATAGAATCTAATAAAATCGGTATTCATACTCTCATGATTGACTTCAATCAGTGATAGTCATACCAAAGGATGGAAAGAAATGTAAGAAGTGAAAAAGGTATTCATATCATCATAGTTAAACTAGTGATGGTTGTACTAATTTCAAATTCCAAAAACCGCTTGATGATGAATATAAGCTCTAAATTTTTGAATGGTGATAGTTAGTTTCATTCATCCTAGATTAAATGCATTTAAAAGTATTTACCTTTCTTAGCTCCAAAAACAAATTTGCAAGAGAAAAATAGAAAGGGGGTGGAGGTAAATCAAAAATCAAATGAACATCAAAACTATATGTGATCGAGTGTGTTGGAAATCAAAAATCAAAACAAGGGTGTATTGCATTAGTTCACTTGCATTTTTTAGAATCATCTTATCTTGCATTCATTTAGGACTTTACCCTAAGTTCATTTAATTCCATTACATTAGTTTTCATTCACTTTAATCTAAGTTCATTACATTAGTTTGCATCATTTTTCATTAAAGTTCATTTAAAAGTTGCATTGCATTATTTTGCATTCATTTTAAATCCATCTCATTTAGATACATTCATTTAAGATCATTCATAATCATAAACCTTTAAATCATTAAGTTCATTTATGATTACATTACTTTAGGTGGCATTCATTACATCCATCAAATCATCTTATTAAATAGCACTAAATTATTCATTAGGACATTTTAGTTAAATTCCATTAAGTTCATTTAAAAACATTGCATTTCATATCACATTGTACTATCCATTTAGGTGCATTTATTAAAGATTCCTTGCATCTACACATCGAATTATATTCAAGTATAAGATTTCTTCATCTTTGATTGGCATCATATTCGACTGCAAATTTCAAATGCATTACATTTTATTTGATCATGAATGCTCACTAAAATGACCGCATTCTACTGGTGTCGTGCCCTAGCTCGTGCTTTATCTCCATTATTTGATGTTATTGGTGCTTGTGCTCAAGGATATCGATTCACTATTTTAAAATGTTTGGATTCATGTTTGTTGATATTACTGGCACAACCATTATTTATTACTGAGATTCTCACTGAAATGACCACATTCTACTGGTGGCGTGCCCTAGCCTATGCTTTATCTCCATTATTTGATGTTATTGGTGCTTGTGCTCAAGGATATAGATTTACTGTTTTGAAATGTTTGGATTCACATTTGTTGATATTACTGGCATGACCATTGTATATTTTTGAGATTCTCTCTAAAATGACTGCATTCTACTAGTGTCGTGCCCTAGCCCATGCTTTATCTCCATTATTTGATGTTATTGGTGCTTGTGCTCAAGGATATTGATTCACTATTTTGAAGTGTTGACTGTGGTTATCAAATGGACAGCCCGGGAGCTTCTAGCTAGGTGCCATTTGTATTGATAGCTTAGGGCATCAAATGTATTGTATCATTGATAGTTGAGACTTTGTTAAAAGGAAATAAGACAAAGAACTATTTTGATTTATTTTCTCTATTTTGATCCCTAAGTGGTTGCTGCCATGATTTTTATTTTGAGTGAAATTTTAATCAATAGAAAACATGATTCGTACCTTATCAATTAGTTTCTGAGGTGCACGATCTTCATCAATCTCCTCAAAAGAAGACCCTTCCTCACTGCTACTGCTTTCTTGTTTAACAATTGGTTTGGAAAAATGCATTTAACACAAGAAAAAATACAAAACTGAACCAATGACATGTTTACAAAATAGAAATAGAATGATAATAATATGCTGAAAATTCTATTCTGTTTAATACACGCCAAAGGACTAGTTGTAACAATTCTTAAACATACTTTATCTAATATGATGAATTGTTAATAAAGTTCTAATTCTATAGACTGCTAGCACAAAGGAAGATTTGACCTAGCCAAATCTTCCTTGTACCAAACAAAAAATTGTGTGATAACTATGTCTACTCCAACCTTAATTGTTTAAGAATTCATCATATTAGATAAATTATGTTTAAGAATTGTTAGGGATTATATTACACCTTTGTTGTAAACATGCCATTGGTTTAGTTTTGTAAAATTGTTTTTGTGTTAAATGCATTTAAATGGAACATTAAGAATAGTAATAATATGCTTAATATATTAGTAATTGGCAGATTAAATGCAGATAATAACTTTATCAATTTAGCATGTTATTATAAGATACTAAAGAAGACATTATATTTGTTAGACAAATATTCATTGTCCCCCACAATGAAGACAATGAAGATTGACCTCCTGCCCCACAACAAAGAACATTGTAATAAGACCTTTTAATCCTATTGACAAGAACATAGAAGCATTCTAACTCATTTGTAAAGAAAATAAGTTTTCTATAAAATGAAAGGTTCAACGTAATTAATACTAGCACTTGCACTCAAAGGATAGTGATTTGGCTTCATCATCAAGCTCTACAACCTCTTGTAGCTATCTTCATAGCAACAAGAGTAATTGGATACGTCAAATTTCTCAGAAGTTTGTAGGTTGACTTTGTACAAAGTAGATTGTAATTGAAAATTTAAAAACTATTTGCATCTAGTCATTATTCATGCAATATGAAATATGCATTGTGCAACGCAATGAAATCAACAATGTGTATAGAAATGACAAAAACCATATTCCACAGTTCTTGGGCTAAACTCTAAATTTATTTTCTTTTTATATCTCTATGCTATTGAGACCACTTCCATTTTATTTAACACAATTTTTCCCAATTAAAAATCTCAATTAGAATAAGATATAATATAGTGTTAGAATAAAATTTGTACAAAGACATGTAATGATTATGTTAATGATCAAACACACATATGGATTCATTGTTCTATTCACTGTTCCATGGGACAGTGGATTACCAGAGTTGTAGAGAATTTAATCTTTTATTGATTTTATTTAATCAAGGACATGAAACTAAGGAGATTTACCAATCCAAAAATATAAGCAAATAGAAAACATGATTGGTACCTTATGAATTGGTTTTTGAGGTGTACGATCTTCATCAATCTCCTCAGAATTATTTCCCTCCTCACTGCTACTCTTTCTTGTTTAACAATTGGTTTGGAAAAATGCATTTAACACAAGTTCACTTCCTTATTTCTTGGTAATTCCTCCTAGCACCATCTCCATCCTAGGCCACCTAGTGCACCTAGTTCACCTAGTGCCTCCATTATGTCAAAACCTCAACTAGGCTTTTCATCTTGATCCTAACATCAAGTATCATCTCATCATGGTCTATTCACCATGTTTCAACACCCCATTCACTATGATATATTCAACTTACACCATTCTTCTTCTACAACCCTTCTAGGCCTATCTTGCTTGTAGTTATTGTTCAAATGCAAATATTTTGTCAAGTTGAAAGGGCAAGAAATCAGTTTGGTGTTTTCGGTTTATGTTAAAACTTGACTTGGTAAAATCCTTAGAAAACACACTACATGTTCTAAAATGTAAAGAAGTTAAATGTTAAATGTAAGATATATATCTCATCCATAGTAATCAAAAGAAAGGACATGAAACTAAGGAGATTTACCAATCCAAAAATATAAGCGAATAGAAAACATAATTGGTACCTTATGAATTGGTTTTTGAGGTGCACGATCTTCATCAATCTCCTGAGAAGTAGACTCCTCCTCACTGCTAATGCTTTCTTGTTTAACAATTGATTTGGAAAAATGCATTTAACATGAGAAAAATTACAAAACTGAACCAATGGCATGTTTACAACAAAGAAATACAATGATAATAATATGCTGAAAATTCTATTCTATTTAATCAATGCACCTAAAATAGCAAGAAGGAAATTGGGCCCATTCAATACTATCATCTCCGATAGTATCATCTCTAAAAACTCACCTACAAGAAGTGACATCATACACCTAATCATAGTATATGAGCTCTTCATGGGTAGGGATGTGGAGGATGTGATAAACATCCTAGGGATTGATCATCATCTCCCTCATCGACAAATGAAAGGTATTGTGGTCAGAGTGCCACTACTCTTCCATAGTTGTCATAAGACCCTGATTCACACAGAATCAAGGAAGGATGAGAAGGAATGATAACCTGCATCGTCCAATAAGTCGATGATCTATGCCACTCAGATCATCGATCATATCGAACGACAAGGGATACAAGCCTCTAACACCAAGATATTTAAGCTCAGCCTACAAAAAGAAAGTTAAACACATCAGTATTGTAAATCATTATATTTTGGATCATCCTAAGTCAATCAAACATTTAAAATTTATCAAACCACAATCAATTTTCTCAATTCTAATTAGAGAGGATGAAAACTTTATCATCACCCACCATCTAAATCAAGATTGACAATCAAAAATTCAAAATAAACTTGACCCAAACTGACATCCTACGACTTGCTACCAAATCAGACTTGTTACTTAAGCCAATCTACTGATTGGTGACACCAGACGATTCAGAAAACTAACTTAGTAGTTTTCATTTTTAAACCAAACAGGGTAAAAGCGCTATTTTAATGATTAAACACGCTAAAAGGAAAAAGCATAATTTTAAATGGTGAACATGCAGGAAAATGATTGAAAGCACAAATTTAAAGTGTACGCACTCGAGAAACTAGCATGCACTACAGGAATTGCTTGTACGCGCTGCTAAAAAGTTAATTTGCATAAATAAGTTTGTATGTGCAAAAAGAAAGGGTGAATGCGAAGTATGCCCTAATTCAAATGTTTGTACGTGCAACTAAAAGTTGTGGATATAGTGCAGAAAACTACAGAAGCACTAAAATAATATTGTACATGCTGGAGAAAGTATTAAAAGCGCAACTTAAAAAGAAAAAGGGGTTTTTTCTATAAAAATTCAATTTTTTCAATTAAAATGTGTATAAATTGACAAATTAAGTTGATGGGGTACATACTGGAGGTCCATAGCCTGGTGGCCACAAGTATCGACACCCTCACTTGAATCAGTGCCCTCAAATCGGGATAACCATGGTGAAATAGATCAGAAGGGGTCAGAGCAAAAAGTCAAAAGTGAAGGTAAAAATGAATAGTAAAAATGACTTTTACCCCTATATATAGCTCATTTTGACCTAAAAAGGGCATCTTTGTCCAAAAAATGACCAGGGACCCAAAATTTTCACCAATTCTTCCAAATTAGGGGCATTTGTCAACAAATGAATGCGAATACATTATCATAAATGAAATTGAAATTCATTACTTTTTTACTTAAATCATGCTATATTGACCTAAAATGTCATATTTCTCAACAACGATCAAATTTCATTTCAATTCTGAGGGGTCATATACTCAAATAATTAGGACCAGCATCTTAATTAGTGAGTCAGGGGCATGACCATCAAATCAAAGTAGAATCTTTTATTAGAAATTTTTTCATTTATCAAATCAAGAGCGGCATCAAACATCGATTCATATCGAATCAGGAACCATATCAGACAACCTATCATTGAATTGACCATCAGGACATCAAAACCAATCAAACTACATCAAATCTACCTCTTTTATTCAAACATCACAATCAACCAGAAATCTAATCAAGACTTCATATCAAGAATGATCAGAACATTCTTTGGATCAACACGCTTCGCATATAGACTCAAAGAGGGCTAGGGCATTTGTAATTACCTAAAATTGGACAAGATCAATCAAGTGAATAACCAAGGAAAAAATCAAAGCAATTAAATCAAATCAGGCTATTATCAAATTAAAATTGCAATCAAGCCATAAATCAATTTTAATTAAAAATCAAAATCCATAAATTCAATTTAAATCAATAAATCATGATAAATCAATCAATTATGTAATTAATCTAATTAATTACATAGTGCATTTAAATCAAATCAACCCATTCAAGGGGTACAAATGGCTAAAGATATTAATTAAATTCAATTATTTGAATCGTATTTTCCCTCAACCACCAAATGGGAGAAAAATCATCAACCAATAGGATTTAAGGATTGAGCTCACATGGATCAAGCCTAAATGGAATCTCAATCACTCACTTGGAGTCTACATCTTGTCCACTCATTTTGTCATTTGGTCCCAAGCTTTGAGGACAAAATATTTAAATGGTCTCCAAAGGTGGAACCATCGACTTAACCCTCACCTAATCATGATCAAATCAACCATACCCCCTACCCTTTCCAAAGTCTATAAAAGAAAGGCATAATTAAAGGAATATCCATCCACAAATTTTATGAAGCATCAAACCTCTTGCAAATTTGAGTTAGAAAGGCAAAATCTAGAGCTAATTAGTATTTCAATTTGGAATTAACTAGTATTAGCTTGTTATCATTTGATTTCTCATATTAGGACTGTCACTAGTGAGATCTTGCTGAGAGCTCATCATTAGCATCCCTAATTAGAGAGTCATAGAGTGCTCAATCTTCTTTGAATTTACTTAGTTAAATTGCTTATTGTGGTTATTTACTTGTTATTATGATTTATTGAAGATACTAACCCTATTAAGGTGCTTTCCTTAGCACACAATAACAATCCTTGAATTGAAGTTTCATACACCACACCCTAAAGGGGCTAGATAAGCTTCCATTCTAACTTTACAAAGAGTGAAGTTTGAACCATCAATTTGGTTTCCTTATGAGATCATATTTTTCCATCTCATACTAATCTGAGTTATGGTTTTAGAGTACAATGGTTAGTGTATAACATGTAGTATTGGAAAACCTATTAATTAAATAAAAAATTTAAAAAGGAAATATGAAACAAAAAAGTGTTTCGAGTCTATTTGAAAATCAATTTATACAATGCTTATGAGATCCCAAGGGTCACCAGGATCTACTTGGAAGTGAACATGAATAGTTTGGAAATATTTATTGCAAAATAAAACTAGAATATATAAAAACAAATGTCAAAATACTATACACTATTTTAGTCCAACTTTGAAAAGCCATAACTTTTTCTCTAGGCTTGAAAATGCTAGCTATTTTGACTATTGAAAAGATCTCCAAGATATTTAGTTTAGTTGCTTATGAGTATTCCTTCAACAAAACTCATAAAGGACTGTCCAAAGTTTCAAAGGCTGAAACTTCTCCAAAGACCTTCAAAAATGTCATTTACAAAAACACAAAAAATACCAAAAAATTATATTTTTGATATTTTATATTATTACCTATGCCCATACCATGTAAACACTCCTAGATTTTTTTTTTATCACATACATTCCTTAATTAGTTAAGCTACTTCTAATGAACCATGCTTTGATACCAATTATTGCACACATTTTCATACTATGAGAAGAATGAGTTAGCCTCTAACACAATATAAAATTTAATTCAATTTCAAAACCCTTAAACTAATGAGTAGTTATGAAAGATAGAAAACTGAACACCAGTACACTACAAAACACTATATTTAGATGGGAAATCCTAACAAGGGAATATTTAGATGGAAAAACCTAACAAGGTAAAAAATAATAATGAGAAATCTCACAATATATGAATAGGCATTATAATTTATTTTAAGGTTCATTGTCCAAAGAAGTACAATTATCCCAAAACAACTTGGTACAAAGACTAACTATCTCTAAGCAATGTAAAAGGACTTGTTGAGGAGATTCACTATCTTAGAGTAGGATACATGAGAATATGAATTGCAATGAATAAGCCCTCAATTCAAAGCTTCCAAAAATCTCCTTAGAATGTATATGCTCTAGCATGTTGCCTCAATTAACCATTGAGCAATTTAGATATGAAAATTCTACCACACACATTTACTGCCTCAATTTTTTGTCTCACACAATATATACATATTTTTAACTATTTTGATCTTTTATATATATACTCCATAATAAAATAAAAACACAAAATTAGGTTAGGAAAAATAGTGGACAAGTAATGATCTCATCAATTTGGCCTCAAAAACATATTTCAATGAAATTTTTCCAAACTAGGAGATAGAGTGGACCTAAAACAACTTATTGCATATTTCTATGGAGAAAAACATTAAAAAAATACTAGTGTATGTCATCCCAAATCATAAATAGGCTAACATGTAGATGAAACGTGTATCTCATTACCAATAAGCTTAAAAATAAAACTTCCAAAATACATTACACAATATGGATCACACTTAGACATAATATCCCACTGAAAGAAGACTCATTAAAACCATAAATGTTATAAAATATCCCCATAATCATAGTTCAATAAATAAAATAGACCATGTCAACTAGATATCCACAAATGACCCAGGAAATGAATGCCAAATAAAGTGTAGCATGAAAAAGATCAACCACTATCATGCAGGCCACATAGAGACGTTCCTAAAACATCCAAAAATATTTCCATATATTTCTTCATTATTTCATACCAACATAGGCTAGCACAAACAAATAGATATAAATCTCTTCATATTGAGAAGGCCGCTAGGAAACACAATTATGAGATAAATGATTTTCAATCATGCTTGTGATAGACTTCGGTAGTTGAAATTTGAACTAAGACACTACATAGCCTACAAGAAATCCACCAAGCGAAAACCATAGAAATAATAATGAAAATTATTTTTTGGACGATTCCTAACAAACCACCAAAAAACCACTTTAGTTATCATAAACATTATTTGCAACACCATATGCCTAAAAGGAGAAATTTATCAATGTCCATAGCACATACAATATAACTACCAAATTACAAGACCTTGGAATTAAGTGGGGAGGAATGTGGGGCATTGTTCCAAATATTCTTCAAATAAATTTACTATATTTAAACAATTTGGCATCCCACAAAGACCGAAAAATCCTTAAAACACATTTTTTTACAATTATGAGGAATCAAAGAATAGAAAAGTAGTTTATAGTATGTACAATATCATCAAAATAATATATGCTTAATCATCATGCTTCTATTCCTCATCTTAATTCTTATAATCATAATCTTAATATGGTATCATCATGATAAAATGTTTATTGAAAACCAACAAGTTGTGACATCCAAACATGAACCTGTTGGAAATCTATTGGGAAAATGTGATACTAAGAGGGGGGGTGAATCGAATATCACTAGTTTATCTATTTTTTACATAAATGAAACTTGCATAGCATAAGCATAAAACTTCAACAATATATCAGATCTGATAAGTTAAACATCATCCATGAAAATAAACATAACCATAACACAATAATTTTGGTTACCCAAAAACCCTTGAAAGGTAAAACTAGGGTGGGGATGACACCCAAAAATCTTCACTACTACAGTATAAAGTTTTCCTATTAGGGATACAAATTTGATCACAAAATATGATCTACCCTATGAGGGGTTTGCCCTATTAAGAGCTATGAGACTTATACAGTCTACCTTGCAAAAGGATTTAAAACTTACAACTAAGTAAGCACTCAGTTAAGAGATTTACTAAGGTCTATCAAAACCACTCTATTAAAAGATTTACCCTCATACACTTATTAAAATTTCTTAGTACCTGATCCTTTGGTTTGCACTGTGATGCTGATTACAAATCTTCTCCTTCCAGTTTAGATTTGATCTCATCTATCACGTATGTCTCTATTCTGCCCTTCACTGCTTTTCTCTATTCTACTCAATCGCTGAACTCTATCAGAATACTTCTTTGTTCTGAAGATATTCTCTTTGTCACACTCTTTCTTCCACTCATACATTGTTTTAGGTTTTATACCACAACTTATATAGACAATTAACTTCCTCCAAGATTTAAGATCTATGATCTAGATTATCTCATTTTGTTGCTTAACCTTTCCTTAATTCTGATTGGTTCTATGTATTACATAGGGATTAATGATTACAATATAAGAGCGTAATCACCTTCATGATTTCCTCAAAAAATAACAAATGAAATATAAATTTGGCCAAAATGGTTTACCTTCTTTACATAACTCGACAAAAGCTAACTCGGCTAATACAAAAGTACTTGGTGACCATTGTTTTACTCGGCAGTGACTACTGCTCGGTAAATGTACATTATACATGACTCAGGTTATAGATTATGACTCGTTCACAATGATGACCGACCAACATTTTCTAGAAAATGACTAAGTGTGAGACACTAATAGACAACAAAACTTTAGGGATCAACAATCTCCCCCTTTGACATTAGTGGAAAAAACACTTTGTCATGATATTTTCATTACATTTACAAGAGTACTTAGTACTAACAGAAGTATATATAGAGTACTCCCCCTAAAAATTAACTCGATCTTACAAAACAAAAAGATTTACATTTGTACATATAAGGCTTCCTTACTTGACATACACTCGAATACATATACACATTTACAAAATGAAGTATGCCATACCATTCATTTCTGCTTTCTTCAATCTGATTTTGCTCTCTAAATCTATTCCCTCTTTGTGACTTAACATGTCATGTCACTCTACTATTTCCCCCTTGTTTTTATCACTTGAAGTTCTTGGGGTGTAGGGAGCTTGAAATTTTTTTTCCAGAAATGGTTTATGAAGCTACATGACCATGTCCAATGCCCTATCACAACCGGATGTTGCAATCTTCAAAACCTCAAACTTTACCTCTAGCTTGGCAACTAGGTCACCTAGGCTCTCGGTAGTAGAAAGATGGGGATCTTTCTATACTAATTCCTTTGTCATAGCTAATTGTCTTTGTATGTCCTCCAGATGAGGTGCTAACATTGTTTGAATGGAGAGTAAGAGAGCCCTTATCTTACCTTCATTATCCATCAACTCGGCTAACCTCCCTTGAGTATGTAGAAGATTGGTGTAATGTATAGAGTTGGAAATGGCATCCAAACTCAATTAGTAACCACTAGACCGGATTTCTAGCTATAGCTTATTGACCAACTCCTGGTTGTCCTTGGTGAATACTTCTACATCACACAATTTCTTGTACAAAGATTGTGCATTATGTACAACTCTTTCTATGTTTGATATTAAGGTAGAAAGTTCTACCTTCTTCACTGCTATGTCTGCAGAGACCTTATTAAGTACCTTGGTCTCAAATTTTCTTTCTAACCATGGCAACAAATTATCATTCACCTCACCATCATCATCAGTCACTTTCTTGAAAATGTGAACAAGTTGTTCCAGTATAGGGTCAGAGTCATTAATATCAGTCATTTCAAAAGAATCAATAAATATACCTTTTATTTCATGAAGTACTTTATTTTGTTGATGTTCCCTTCTCATTTCTTCCTATTTTCTATTCTTCTTCAGTAGATCCTGCATAATTTGCATCTGTTCATAGGACAAGTTATCTGTGTCCCATTTAGGAATCAAAATAACTTCCTCGAGTGTCACTAGTGAGGTAGGAGATTTTACCTTCTTTTTCTATGACTTTTCTTAGGTGTCATTCCACTTGGCATCTATACAAGAGCTTATATTGCCTCTTGCTCCTTAGGCTCCTGAGTGTCTATTTCTTTTTCTATCTCCTTCTCTTTTGGTTCCATTTCCTCCACATGAGGATTTACTATAACCAATGCCGACTATTCTGCATGGCCCTTACTTCACTCTTTGGTAGATGTAGGCTTAGGTGTAAGTATCAACTTATCATGTTCCTCAGTAGTAGTATCATGACCAACTAGCATATCAACTATAGCTTTGTGTGGACTAGAAGAGGTAACTTTAACAATTGATATATCCTCAATCCATGGATAATCTATTACTTGTAATAACACATGATTACTTCTCGACAAAGATTTATCTTTGGCTACCTCAGCTTGAATTTCTTCCTCGGTCAATACATGATTTTTCACTGGGGTTTCCTCAATGATGTCAACAATAGTTATTTAAGCTATCTTATTATGCTTCTCGATCTTCTAAACTGCTCCCTTCTAAATATGAGGTTCACTAACATCCTCTTTATTATCTAGCTCAACTCCCTTAGATGTGCTAGCTTCCTGTTGTATACTCTTATCAATTATAAGACCAAAACTGATCTTCCATATCTTTAGACTTTTTTGAACCACATCTTCAACCTTGTGTTGAAGAATAGAGTATGCCCGAAGCTTAGGAATGTTAAATAATTTGAGATCAGAAAATAAGATATAAACTGAATATATGTAGTAGATTGCAATTGCCTTGGTTATTTATTGAATCTACATATTTGAATATCTATAAATATTGAACTAGCAAATGTGAACATGAAACGACATGACTGTTCACATTTGAAATGACATGTTTGTTCACAATGAAATGATGTGACAGTTCATAACAATTTTTAGTTTGTATTAATGCAAATCGTATTAGTTGTTTTAATATATATAGTCACTTATCGTGACTGTTATGTATTAACAGTCACAATACATTGTAAGACAACCTGACGATAATGTTTGCCAAGACACCCGATATAATAAAATATGCTCACTCGATATTAATCGGGGTAAGGTATGAATATTTATCAATGGTAATCTATATTCAATATAATTTGATAATATACATTTATATATGTATATTAATATATATAATATTAATGACATTAACATTATATATATTACTATGAATATATATAATGTAGAATAATATTATCTCATATTGTTAAATATAACCAATACAAAATATTATTAGAAAGGTTGAACATTAATGATGTCTATTTACTCTAATATTATAAGTAAGTATATTAATATAATAATAATGTCCATCATTATATATATTAATATATTGCATATAATATTATTGTATACACCTAAAAATGGCCTCATTCATTAATTAAATATTTATTATTTAATTACTATTGACTTGATAAATTAATTAAATATTTATTATTTAATTAATAATTATTCCTCTATTTATTAAATAAATTATTCAATTTATTTAGTGAATTCACTATAGTCTATTCCTTTATCTTAAGTCTTCTAATTAGTCTTATTAAAGTGATTTAAATAAATATACAATCACCTAAATATGACTAAGACTCCTAGTCCACCTCATCTATCCACTCACTTGACACATCATCTTGGCTAAAATAAATAATTGTTATTATTTATTTATTAGTAATTATCCTCACCCATACATGTCCTATTCTTAAAGGCTATGTGGTCTCATAGGACTTGGTCTCATAACCACATGTCCTCTCAACAACCAAGTCAAGAGACATTCCCTATTCCTAAGGGGCTTCTCAAGCCACCTCTAAGGGTCAAAGGTGACTCATGGGACACTTGTACAAAGAGTCCTCATGAGGAAAAGGTCTCTCCCTATTTCTCTCTTAAGTCTTTGAGAGACATTTGACATGTGTCTTTCCCTTCCACCTTGTTCTCCTCCATGTTAATGTGAGAGGAACATCATCCCTATTCTTCCTCTCACATTCCAACTACATCCTCCTTTCTCTCAACTCCTTCAACCAAGTCAATCCTAGCCTTAGGATCTTCCACCTTTCATTCTCAACCGTAGGATTATGCCACCTAGGCCTAGATCCTCCAAAACTCTATAAAAGGAGCCACATTTCTCCTTTGTGAGTTAATAGGTATTTTTGTAATAGGCATTCAAGCATTCAAGCAATCAAGCATTCAAGCATCCAAGCATCCAAGCATTCTAAGAGAAATCAATTCATATTATCATCATTTCATTTGCATTCCATCCATTAGATTGCATAAGCTATTGTGCACTCATTTCATAAAATCTCCACACTTTGGTAGCTTCTTGGGAGAAGGCTTCATTTGGAAATCTGAGAGCTCAACCTCTACAAGAAATCAAGGATAGGAGGACAATGGAGACAAGCTGCATGGTAGGTGAAGGTAAATAATTTAGTTTCATCATTTTATAGTTACTTTGTATTCTTCATTGTGTTGCATTAGATTGATTTATTGACTTTAAATAGTTAATTTATCATCTTTAGTTAATAGACATCTAATTTGCATACATTTTTGGTGCTAGAAGGAGGGCTAGCCTCCATTTTTAACATTCTATTTTTTTAGTTTTTCATGTGCAGACGTGTCCAGGTTTTTACTGCACATTTGTTCACGAATACTGCGCATTAATTCATCTATTCTGCACATGCATTTCTGATCAAATCTGTCATTTGCTATCTTTTTCATTTTTTATTTTTAATTAACATCTGCACATCCGTTACATTTTTGTGCACATCCATATCACTTTTCTACGCATCCATCATTCTTTTCTGTGCTTCTGTTTAATTAGTCTACGCATTTATCCACCGTTATCGTGCATCTGTTATTTATAGTAGTTAGGTTTAAATTTTTGATTTATTTTGATTTTAGCTAACCTTTGACAAATTTATGTTTGCTCTGGTAGCTTTTAGGTTGTTTTGCAGGACGTTGTTTTTGAAGACCCCATTGCTAAACAAATTTTCTAATGGTTTGATTGCAGATTGCCAAGGGGTTTGCAAAATAGACCATAATCTCATTTGGGCTTAAAAAAAGACATGTCTTTTCTTTGTGTGTTTTCTTTAGAATAGCTCAAGTGTTTGTTGTGTCTTGCTTAATAGCATATCTGTAATCATAAAATTATAACAATGTATCCTCTCCCCTCGCCATTCGTGGGCCTTGGGTCTAAGAGAAATTGTTATAATTTTTAGAGGGCGGTCTTTGGTGGGAAAAGAGGTACTCACCCCAAGGAATGACCCAACTAGTAACAAGCTAAAGCCAAGCCCTTCCAAAATGGTATATAAAAAAATGCTAGTGTGATTAGTCTCACATTAGACAAGTGTGAATTTGTTGTGGCAACCAAAATCTCCTCCAGTACCCTAGTGGTGCATTAAAGTCTTACTTAGTAGAGGTGAAATCTTTTCTTTGAAAAGATTGGGAGAGCCCCCTTAATTGGGAAAATGACTTGATCACAACCACCTGACTGGATGTCCTTACTAAAAGCTTTTGTTTAGTGGCCAAAAACCTTCTATCTATTGGCTCAAGGAGTCACCCAAGCTCATGAAGACACCCCACATTACTCACGGTTCATAGTAGAGATAGCAGTTCTTTGGGAAGTAATGACCCATTGAATTCAGAACTTGGTGTGCCTGAGAAGTGAGTGCACTGTAAGGAGGAGCCCATGCCTCCAAGTTCCTAGGATGTCCCCTATGGATTTGCGTGGTTGGATTTTATTATCCTAGTGGGGATTCAGTAGATATCATCATTGCCTACCATAGGATTTGTAAGTGTGTTTGTGCATTCATATTAGCATAGTTAGATTAAAATCATTTCTATCTTGCGTGCATGTGTTTATGCATTTTTCACTTTGCCAAAAACCAGAAAACATTAGAAACATCCAAAAAAAATTCAATTCAGATCAAAACTTCAGAACCTATGCATATATCACATTTTGTTGCGTATTTGATCACATTTGTTGTGCATCTGTCTAGACTGTCGGTGCTTTTGATTTTACCAGTTCACATTTGTCAAATTTTTCTATGCATATATCTCATTTTGTTGCGCATTGATAAATCTGTCCTACACATTTGTTGCTATGCATTTACAACAGTGAGCATTTCCACCAACTATGCAATTTTCCAAATCACTTTTTCAGATACCCATTTTCATCTTTAGTAAGATTTTAGAAAAATAGTCGAGTTACACGGACCTCTGATCTTTAGTTTGACCATTTTGATCACTTTTCATCATTCCTTCATCAAGACTCATCAAGTCATTTTCTTCCAATCTTTGAAATTCTCAATTTAGTGTTGAAACATTACCTTATCTATCAGATTTTGATCTTTGTGAGTTTACCATATCAGGATATATCATCCTCAAACCACCAAACTTACTTAGGTTATTATCTCTTGATTTCCCTTTATCATATCATAGTGAGATCTATACCTCCTATTGACTTAGAGTTTATCAAGTTGTCTTATCACTTTTCCAACACGTTTCAATATCTTTTCTATCAATCACTTTCCATATCTTCTCATCAAGAATCTTTCATCCCACAATCAATTTTCTCAATTTTATGGTTCAAACTCGATCTCAGAAACTTAAACAAGCCATTAATCCAGAATCCCTAGACAAGATGGAAGGAAATACCAGCAACAAAGAAAATCCTTGGCCCGAAGCTCCTAAGAAAACTTCACTTTTTACATCCACTAACGAACCCACCGATGACAAACTTAGGGAAGCTTCACAAGATCCTCAATTTTATCATGTTATGGAAAGACTCTTAGGCTTGGATAGAGAGATGTATTTCCTCATGCTTGCTCAACAAGGAGCTAAGTTACCAAGTGATTTTGATGTTTCCTATCTTAGAGAACTAGCTCACACAAACAATCAAGAAATCCCTAAAGGTTCTCAAGATACTCATGGAGTAAAGGAAACCAATCATCAATCCAATGTTTCTCATAGTCATGAACAACACACTATTTCTCAAAATGATCAGCAAAACCGTGCTTCCCAAAATCATGCTTCACAAAATAATGCTTCCCACAACAATGTTTCCCAAAATTCTCAAGGAAACACATTATCATTGGATCCCATTCTACAACAAATGTAAATGCTTCAACAAAAAATCCATGACATCCAAAATTGATCATCAACAAAGAAGTATTCCTTGGATGATATATGTCCTTATCCTTTTGATAAGAATTTAGCAATGATTCCATTCCCTCCTCATTTTGAGGTACCAAAATTTGACAAATACAAAGGAAATTTGGTTCCACAAGACCACATTCATGAGTTTTGTGCTACTTGTATTGAAGTCACTCACAATGACACTTATCTTATGTGACTATTTCCATGAAGTTTAGGAGGACAAGCCATGGAATGGTTCTCCAAACTACCCCCAGGCATCAAATCTTTCAATGAGCTTCTTGACAAATTTATGACTCATTATTCATATAACATCAAACATGAAGTCACTATGCTTGATCTTTGCAATGCACATCAAAAGAATGGAGAACCCTTCCTTACTTTTTTACAAAGATGGCATCAATTGTTTTCCAAATATCTATGAACGATTGCTGAACAAGAAAAGATGGATATTTTTGTGCATAACCTTACACCAGAAATGATTTATAGGTTACAACTATAATGTCCACCAAACTTTAATAAGCTCATAGAAAATGGTATCAAGATTGAAGAAGCCATGGTCTGAAAAGGTGAGATCAAACTTTATTCCAAAGACAATGCTGGATCCTCAAATTCCAATTCCCACAACTATAACAATGACAAATTGAAATTTTGGAATAAAAACAAAAACATTGTCAATGATAGGATTGTTGATAATCGTAATGTCAAACCAACACAACCCCTTCTCAATCTCACAAGTCAGGCCAATGCTACTCAAGTTACTTACAACAATCAATCATCAAATCAAAATGCCATCAAAGATTCATCTAAACCAAGATTGCCTTTCATGTCACCTCGAAGAAAATTTACTCCTTTAGGGGAATCTCTCGAATCAGCCTTATAGAATTTAATCACAAAGAAACTCATCACGCTTCCTGAAATGAAGGATTTCAAACCTAGAGTGAAGCCTTCTTGGTGGGATGAGCATGATTATTGTGAATTTCACAAAGGTAAAGGACATAAAACCAATGATTGCAAAAGGCTCAAAAATGTAATTCAAGATCTAATTAAAAGTGGTGAAATTAGTGTTGACGGACATACCTCAAATGAATCACATACGGCTTTCAAAGATCCACTTCCTAAGCATGAAAAAGGAGGTTCTTCCACTACTAAGAGTGACAATCAAGCCAATTATAATTCCACTCCTTATCGATATGTTGGTAACATTTGTGAATGTCATCCTTCTATGTATTATGCCAATGTCATTACCATCAAAGGAAAATCAGAGAGTCACCCAGTCCATGTTACTACTCATGCTCAATCCAAAGTTACTCTCCAAGGTGTCCAGTCTAAACTAAATGTACCTCACAACAAGTCTGTTATGTCCCGAAGTCTACAATGAATATTTCCAACCAATACAACCTTTTGGAACAACTCAAGAAAACACCTGCCTAGATATCCATCTTAGAGCTTTTGTGTCTATCCCCATCTCACAAAGATATCCTTGAAAAAGCTCTTTTAGAAACCCAAGTACCCACGAATCTAGAGCATGATCAATTTCAAGCTATGGTGGGCCATTTAACAACCCCACATTACCTATCCTTCACTGAGAATGATGACTTAGCTATTACCCAACCTCATAATGCTCCCCTACATATCGAAGTCCTTGTCTAGAGTCAAAAAATCAAATGAGTACTAATAGATGGAGGAGTTGGCTTAAATATCTGTACATTGAAACTAGTCCTTGCATTGGGATTCTCTAAAAATGTTGTTGATCCCAAGAAGAAAATCATGATAAAATCTTATGATGAGGAAGAACATTCATCCAAGGGGTCTGTTGTTTTACCAATTAGAGTTGGTCCTATAATCAAAGATGTACCTTGCCAAGTCCTAGACATGGATCTTGCTTATAACATTCTCTTGGGATGACCATGGATTCATTCCATCCAAGTTGTACCATCAACCTATCATCAATGCTTGAAATTCCCTCATAATGGTAAGGAAGTCACTATCAAGGGAGACATTAATCCATTCTAGTATTGTAGTTCTATGAAGACATCTGATTCTTTGATACCTTATAACCATACTGGATCTTCTACAACTACACCCATTGATCCTAGTAATATAGCATCAACATCAAAATCAAATGTGATCAAGATAGACATAAAAGAAAGAAGTATGGAGAATACACTTTAGGTCAAGCTCTTTGTATCATAGAGTTGCCTTTATCTCCTAGATCATATGGTAGATCTTTGATCACTAAACAACAATCAGAACCCCCTTCCACACTTGTTTATGACACATTTATAAGTGGGGGCACAATATCCAAAGAGGCAGCTGAGTGTAATGCTACTCATTTGCTTAAATCATAGAAGAATGAAGAGGATATCAAGCATGAATATATATCACCTGATGTCTATGGTAAAGGGTATACTTTGTTACAAAAGATGGGATACCAAGGTGCTGGACCTATAGGGTTACAAAGAGAAGGTGTTATCAAACCAATCTTGCAAAATCCAAACTATCAAAGAGACACTATAGGATTAGGATATAAAGGAAAAGAACCAAAAGGAAAAGCAAAGATCACACCTTTTCATGAGATATCTAAAGCTCTTGCATTGCAATTCAAATAGAATGGTATGTATGTGGATCCGGAGAAACAAAGGATAGCACAGAGAATCATTGATAGACTTGGGGATAATGATGATTCTGACTCAAATGATTATGAATGGGATTCATTATCTAATTGTACTACAAAAATAGGAGTTGATGTTGTCCATCACTATAGTAATGATTATGATGAGGGAGAGAGTTTAAGGAGTGACTCACTAGGATTGGTCCCACGTAATACTACTCTTGTCGATCGTAAGGGAAGTGAGCGCTATTTTGTGATAGATGAATCAGATGAGAGTATGGAAATAGACCTCACTGATACAATCATAAACCTTGACAAATTTTCCATCAATACCATCTCTACCTTTGAAACTGACCCGAATGATCTGATGCCCCTTGTATATCCTAAACTTATCGATTGGGATTCTCCCGATCATCTAGAACTTGATGTATTCCATAATGATGACACAATCATTGACTATCTTGGAATCAGAGATCATTTACCACTAGGAGATCACAAGTCATGATTTTTGATAGAACTCAATGACATGGCCTACTTTAGTGAGAGTGCCAATCCTTTTAGTCATAAAAATATAAAAATAATCAATAGATCTAATGGTGAAAACCACTCAGTGGTAGTATTAGATCCAAAAATAGTAAAAAGAAATGACGCATCTGATGGTGAAAACCTCTCTGAGGTGCCTGATGATGGAAGGATTGACACTCTTCCCAACTATTTGTATCAAGAGAAATTTGCTATTCTTAGAGAACCAACAGTACCTCTTAACATTGGCACAGAAGAGTCTCCGTGCATCCTCAAAGTAGCAGCATCCTTGATAGAATCAGAGAAAGAAGCTTTTGCAAATTTTTTTAGAGAGAGACAAATCAACTTTTCTTGGTCCTATGCTGATATGCTTGGCCTAGATCCAAATCTCATTATGCATCATTTATCTATCAGACTAGGTGTAAAACCAGTTAAGCAGAAGCTCCATAAAATGCAACCCCATATTGCACTAATAGTTAAAGCGGAATTGAAGAAGCTCCTAGATGTTGGATTCATTCGGGCTATTGATAATGCTGAGTGGATTTCAAATATTGTCCCCGTCTCAAAACCAAACAAATCTATTAGGATTTGTATTGATTTTTGAGATCTTAATAAAGCTTGTCCGAAAGATGATTTTCCTCTACCAAATATTGACATTATTGTTACCCGACAGCTGGGCATGAGATGTTATCATTAATGGATGGATTTTCTGGCTATAACCAAATCAAGATTGTGCCAGAAGATCAAGAAAAGACTGCTTTTACTTGTCCATGGGGTACATACTACTGGAATGTGATGCCTTTTGGCCTCAAAAATGCTGGAGCAACTTACCAAAGAGAAATAACCATAATCTTTCATGATATGATGCACACCATTATGGAAGATTATGTTGACGACATTTTAGCAAAATCCAAAGATAGGGCTGGTCATTTGAGAGTGTTGGATAGAATATTCACCTGGATGGAAAAATATCAAATTTGACTCAATCCGAAGAAATGTGCATTCAGAGTTACATCTGGTATACTGTTACAGTACATTGTCTCAGCCAAAGGAATCAAAGTGGATCCAGAAAAAGTTAAAGCAATATTGGAGATGGCTTCCCCCACTAACATCAGTCAGTTAAGATCCTTACAGGGATGTCTCCAATCCATCCAAAGATTTGTTTCTCAACTAGCAGATCGAAGTCATCCCTTTCAACATTTGTTGCATAAAAATATCTTATTCCAATGGGATGATTAGTGTGAAGCAGCTTTTAATAAAATCAAGCAATATCTGGCAAATCCTTCAACTCTAATGTCACCAATTTTGCGCAAGCCACTCTTGCTCTACATTTTAGCTACGACAGTTTCACTAGGTGCTCTACTGGCTCAGCAAGATCATGAAGGAAAAGAAAAAGCCATCTATTATATCAGTCGCACCCTAGTGGGATATGAGCTAAAATATTCTCCTATAGAAAGAGCATGTCTGGCCGTTGTTTTTGCATCAAAAAAATGGCAACATTACATGTTGTCACACTCAATCCAGCTCATCGCAAAGATTGATCCTTTAAAGTATCTATTAAGCAAAACAACACTGATAGGTAGATTGGCTAAGTGGGTCATGCTACTTAGTGAATTTGATATTGAATATGTAGACAGGAAGGCTATTAAAGGTCAAGTGATAGCTGATCAGCTAGTAGATGCTCCATTAATGGATGACCAACCTATCCATACAAAGTTTCCTGATGCACACATTTTGGCTTTATCTACACAAATCTGGCAACTATATTTTGATGGATTGTATACTCAACAAGGTTCAGGAGCTGGTATTCTTTTTGTCACACCACAAGGATACACCATTCTGAAATCTTACAAGCTGCTCTTTCCTTGCACCAAAAATGTAGTAGAGTATGAAGCCTTGTTGATTGGGTTAAAGATGGCTTTACAATGGAAAGTAACTGAAATAAATGTTTATGGGGATTCTCAGTTGATTATAAACCAGGTTAATGATGATTATCATACTAAAGATGATAAGTTATAACCATATAAACATATGGTTGATGACTTCAAACAATATTTCTTAGTCATCACTTTTCAGAAAATTCCTCGGCATGATAACAAGGTTGTCGATGCCATGGCAATGATTGCTTCTTTGTTTGATATAGAAGATACCAAGGTCCGTTTTGAGTTCTTGTTGGAATCCTTGACTTGTCCTACATATGATGATCTTGATATGAGTATTATATGTCATCTAATTGGACATGACTCCCCAATCTATGGAAAAATTCATTCCTATCTGAAAAATGATATCCTACCCCCTGACCTATCCTGCAATAAAAAATGAACTTTTCTCCACCAAGCCTCCCGCTATGTCCTAATATCTAATACCCTTTATCGATGAGGTCTTGACGGTACTCTCCTTCAATGTCTTGAGCATGATGAAGCTCAAATTGCCTTGCGAGACATACATGAGGGTATTTGTGGGACACATTCGAGTGGTCCCTCTTTGGCTAAGAAAATCATGCCTATGGGTTATTATTGGCCTACCATGGAAATAGATTCCTTTCATTTTTCTAGAGCATGTAAGAAATGTCAGATACATGGAAACCTTATTCATGCTCCAACACAAGAGTTACATCCTTTTACAACTACCTTGCCATTCATTCGGTGGGGGCTTGACCTCATGGGCACTATCAACCCTCCATCTTCCAATGGTCACAAATGGATTCTCACTGCCATGGAATACTTTACTAAATGGATTGAGGCCATTCCATTAATTACCACCATAGGGAAACAAATATCCATGTTTATCTTAAATTATATCATTTGTAGATATGGTATACCTATGTATCTCATTACTGATCATGGGAAACAGTTTCAAAATTAGGACATGGATGAATTGTGTGCAAAATTCCATATTACCCATAACTATTCTACCATATACTATCCCCAAGGGAATGGCCAAGCTGAGGCATCAAATAAAACTATTGTTAAAATCCTACAAAGACTGTCAATGACACTGGCTATGACTGGCATATCCAACTAAATCCAGCCTTATGGGTTTACCATACCTCCATCCATACTCCTACTAGAGCCACCCCATACTCCCTTATCTATGGATATGAAGCAGTCCTACCCCTCGAGGTCGAGTTGCCTTCACTTCGTGTCACTCTCAAAGATTTGATCCCTGATGAAGACTATAGAGTTGCATGGTTGACTGAACTAGAATTGCTGGATGAACACTGTCAAAGAGCTTATGATCATTTGAAAGTCTATCAGCAACGTATGTCTCATCAGTATAATAGCAAGGTAAAGATCAAAGACTTTTAGTTGGGTGACTTAGTCCTTCGCGAAAATCCAAAGAATCAACAACACCATGAAAAGAAGGGAAAGTTTGAACCCAATTGGTTAGGTCCTTTTGTGATTACAACAGTCTATGGTTCTAGGGCTTATCAGTTGTCAACACCTGAGGGAGATCCCTTGGATGAACCTCTTAACAACATCCATCTCAAGAAGTTCTTTCCTTGAAATCTCAATGTAAGGGCTATGTATATATTTTGTAAATACAAAAAATCATAAAAATACAAAAAAATAAAAAAATCAAAAGAAAACTGCAATAAAAGTGTGTGGTGAAAACCTAGAAATAGGCACCATGTGTATCAAGTTAGCTCCTTTATCTATTAGGATTCTTCTAGTGTGTCCATTCATTGTATATATCCATAATAAAATGGCTAGTCAGTCCCCATACCTGCCATGTATATATCATAATAAAATGGCTAGTTCATACACCATCCATTGTATCTACCCATAATAAAATTTCATCATAGCTTGATCATTTGTCATGGTCTTCATCCTAGTCTTATTGCGTCTTTCTTCATCCATTATAAGTCAGTCCATCACCTAGCTAGGGGCATGTCCTTGACCTAGTTCAGGAAGTGGATCTATGATAGTCATGACTCTTAGAGGACACAATGGAGTGATTTTCACTAGACAAAGCAAACGCAATCAAATGTTCTTTCACAATGATATCTTTATGATGAATCAGAATCTGTAATCTATCCTTTGAAACATGATTGTTTATCTATTGAATCTTGACTATACATCATCACTTGAATAGATCACTATATCTTACACTATCTTTTTGGCAAAAGAAATGTATATTCATGACAGGCATGTTAGAATGATTTGTTGTAAATTATGCATTCATATCTAGATTTCATTGTTATCATATTTCCTATGCTATTCCCTGATATCTTTGACATGAGTTTGAAACTCTAAAATGTCATTGATTAGGATAGCCATGATGGGGCATGGTATTTTCTTTGGTTTCTATTTGTGGGATATTTCCCCATGAAATTGAAGGAACAAATAATTGGGGTGTCTGCACATAAGTGCCTTCATTCATTTGATAGTATTGACAACATCCAAATCATGTTGTTCTACATATGCTATTTATGGTGATATGCCAGCACATACCTCAACTCCAAATATCTGTTCCCTGATGGAGGAGGGAATATTCCTTATCTGTTACACAAATGAAACTCAGGTCATCTCAGTTTAATTATACCTAGATGCTTGTCAAGTTTACAATATTAAACTCCATGCAAGAAGTGCTCAGGTCATCCTGGTTTAATTATACCATGATGCTTGCATTTTCTTGCAACATAACGAGCTCAATGATGAAACTTAAGTTCCATTTATTATGAAGTTCTAAGATGTTATCTAAAGTTGTGGAGATACATTCATTTCATATTGCATTTCATTTAAATAGTTCATAATTTCCATATCAGTGCTCCTTTTATAGAGATTTGTAGGTTACCTTTCTTATTAGGTTATTTGTTCTCTTAGTCTATTCTTCTTCTATCAGATACATTTTTATTTAAGTTGAGGACATTTGGACAACCAAAAATATTAAGACTTTTTGCATTTAACATTTTTCACTTAATCATTTAGCGACATATATTATCTTCATTAGGAGTGTTCATTTGTATATACTTTAATAATTTATTATAGCAATCATTTATTATTATTATTATTAGGTACATTATCATGTTATCAGTTGTTATATTCAAACATCTTAGGTACATTATCATTACATTACATTAGCCATCATTTGCATTACACCATCATTTATTATCCATTACATGTATTTTATCATCATGCATTTATTGTTTATTACATTGTTCATTAAGTATCCATTCATTATCCACTATCTGTATTGTTTTACATTGTTGTATTAGTAATCACATAATATAGCATTAGTCAGCATCATTTAAGACATGCATTTATATGTTAACATCATATGCTATATTTTTAACCATTATGCATCACATAGAAAGTAAATTATCTTGCATTCTAAGATATCCATTCTATGCATATTAAAGTAAATCATCACATCTTGCATATGTCAGTACGCACATGTATATAAATCATCAAAGAAAATCATGATAGAACTGCATCACTGTAAATATAGAATCAATCATATAGCATCCATCATATACAGTCCATAAAACAAAAAAAATGTCCGAATGTCCAATGATATAAATCAATAACAATGTGTCCATAGTCAGTGTCTATCAAGTCCAAATATAATGATACAATGAACAATAATGGTACAATAGTGTATACAATTCTATCTCAACATCTATGAACCACTGCCTCTAGACTCTGTCTACCGCTATCTACGGGATGCAATGTGGCCTTGTGCTACTGAACTCCCTGATGCTAAGGATCCACCCTGATCTCCTAAACCTATCAGTGCTCTAGGAGGGCGTGATGATACACCCTCTCCACCAGCTAGTGCTCCTCTGTCATGAACTACCATCTTGATAGCCACTAAGCTCTCCCTATAACTCCCAATCCATTGATCCCTCAAGACCACCTATCTGTATGCCTCTCGCTAGTAGGATATCTCCTTCTCAGCATGTATCATGGCTTTGATGCTATCTCCATGAGGACCCAACTCCTTTGTGCGCTGTAGCTCATCTAGTAGCATCTCTGACTCCCCGAGTCTCTCAAGTGCTCCATCTCGCTCATGTCTCAATACTCTCATCTGTCTATGCATCCTCTCAATCTCTCTCTCTAGACCTGGAACCTGGTCTACCTGCACCTATGTAACTGCTAGTTAGACTAGCAGTGTATCAATATCTAGCTCCTCCTCAGTAGCTTCTCTTTGAAAATAGGGATCCTGTCCCCTGATATCCATGTCTGCCTACTAATCTGGTACCTGTACATCTACCATCTCAGCATCTAGCTCATCCTATATGTCATCATGAACCTAGCCACCCTATAAAACACTGCCCTATGCCAATAAGATGTCTACCTCATCCTGTGCAGCTGGTCCTTGTACTCGGGCAACTGGTATCTATACCTGAGCGAATGGTACCTATAATGGAGCTCCTACAGGTGGCTATGCTGGTTGTCCTAGAGGTTGTCTCCATCCCTGTCTAGCTGAGGGAGGCATCAATCCCCTCTATCTCACTCCACCTCCTCTCATCTATGGTCCTGCCCTATCCCCTCTCCCTCCATCTCCACCACCATTTCCACCATCTCCTCCTCCATCTCCTCTACCATCACCATCACCTCATCTCCCTCACCCATGTCTATCTCTCCCTCAAAGTCTCCCCTATCATCTCTCTACAAGATCTCTCTCTCGAGGCCTAGTTACTGGATTTGTAATCCGTGGTATAGGAAAGTCTCTCAAGAACTGCTCAAGATCTACAGTCATCCTAGGGTCTACCACTATCTGTCTCATGGTCCATGCCTAAAATGGCATGTCCAAAAACTCCTGTTGGGCCATATCAAATGATGCCATGGGTCCCCAGTCTCATCTCTCCTGATGTGTATGAGCATGCTCTGTCACTCCCTACAGCATGCCCTGGACTCTGCCAAACTGGCGCAGAACTTGGCTGACCAACTGTCTCTCCAAAATAAAGGGCATCCACCCTATCAACCACCATGACTCAAAACAAAAACCTAGCAACCGCTCATCATCCCACAGCTCACAACCTAAGTATGGTCTCCATGTCACTGTATCTAAAGTATCTAATGTATACTGTCAAAACTCTAAATGGCCCAGTTTTGCCTATGACAAAACTAAGGAATATAAATGAATGTAGGGCTACCCTGCACCCCAAAATCTAATGGCCACTGGTCACATCACTGTAATGTGCTCCCATGCCCAAACATGGAGCAGTGTCACACCTACCAATAGTGATGCACCCCCATGGTACACCACCTGATGCATATCATGATAAAGATGTGCTAATAAACACACCCCCCAAGCAAATTGGGTCCCCTCCATCATCCACTATAATGTGCAGCCCCATCCAACTACAAATCCATGTGACCTCCAATCAGGGCATACAAATCCCCCAATCACTCCTGCTAGCACTACTGGAAGAGGGTCATACAAATCAACCATGTCCTCCCAGCTAATCTCTCCATCCTCTATATCATCATCACCGAAGATAGCTCTACACTCTGTGACTCCACTGTGCTAATCATACTAAACCAGATCACCTATGATGGGAAGTTGGAGGATGCGATATACATCCTCTAGTGTGACTTTCATCTCCCCTATCGGAAGATGGAAGGTACTCATCTTCAAGTGCCATCACTCTACTAATGCTACCATCATGTTGAGATTCACCCAAATCTCGAGTGTGTAGATCACATAGTACAACCTAGATGCTTTGATCAGCAGTCTGTCAGTCTCTAACAGTGTCGGTCTCAGATTCTATGTGATGGGATATCTCTCCCATGACATCAGAGTATCTGTAATATCCTCCTATTCAGGTCAACAACAATCAACCTATCAGATTTTGATAAACTGATCTATCAATCTATCTATCCTATCATATCAATTTTGAACATGTTTTATCACGTGTTTCAACAAGATAATTCTATCAATTATCTACCAACAAGACTAGTTAACTAGCAACCATGCTACAATGTTGCCTATCTTAATCAAATCAATCAACATCAACCGCCGACAGATCAAATCAACTTATCAACATCAAGTTTGACCTAATTGACTATCACCTTTGACCATATTCTACCACCTAAAACACATGTGCAACATTGAAACATGCATGCACAACTTTCTTTCACATTTGCATAGGTTTTTACGAATGCACAGTTTTCCTCCACATTTGCACAACAATTCTATATGAATGCGTATATTTTCATATATGCACACTTTTATTGCATACTTGCACTGCGCTAAATTTCTCCTAGTATGAATGCACAATTTTCCTACATGAATGCGCATAAGTTTTTGATTTTCTAGACAAACATTGATTGTTTTTCTGCATAAATGAACCAAAACTATGCATTCATTCTTCATGTAAAAACAAAAAAAAATTCTACCCTAATCTATCATTTAATTCACCCTAAACATGCTAAAATTCTACTCTAACATGCATCGAATCATGAAATCACAAAGCAGGATCAAGTCACCTACCGGTTCACCTAAATCAAGTGGTCACTGAAAGCGTCTGACCCTCTCAAAGTGGTGATCTGATAGCGGGAATGACATCCTAGCAGCTCTACTCTTCTCTCTCTCATGCTCTGATCTCCAAATGAAAAGTGTGCACAATGAGCTTATTGTGGACCCCTTAGCCCTATTTATAGCCTGTGGACCCTATGTGCTTGGTGTGTGGACCCTAATACCCATTTTTCTCCCATTCCAACCCATTTTCATCACTCTTTTCTACCATTCTTTCATGAGATTGATTATTCAACTCGAAAATAAAAATAAAGTAATAAAAAAAAAATAAAAAAATTGTCAATTAATCTCTCGAGGGGGCATGCATAGGTCATCTAAGACATTGTCTGGGGTAGGGGCAAAAATGCTTGAATTTTTTTTGAAACAATGTGATCAGCACATTATTTCAAAGAGGGGCAAAATGTATACACCTAAAAATGGCTTCATTAATTAATTAAAAATTTATTATTTAATTACTATTGACTTGATAAATTAATTAAATATTTATTATTTAATTAATAATTATTCCTCTATTTATTAAATAAATTATTCAATTTATTTAGTGAATTCACTATAGTCTATTTCTTTATCTTAAGTCTTCTAATTAGTCTTATTAAAGTGATTTAAATAAATATACAATCACCTAAATATGACTAAGACTCCTAGTCCACCTCATCTATCCACTCACTTGACACATCATCTTGGCTAAAATAAATAATTGTTATTAATTATTTATTAGTAATTATCCTCACCCACACATGTCCTATTCTTAAAGGCTATGTGGTCTCATAGGACTTGGTCTCATAACCACATGTCCTCTCAACAACCAAGTCAAGAGACATTCCCTATTCCTAAGGGGCTTCTCAAGCCACCTCTAAGGGTCAAAGGTGACTCATGGGACACTTGTACAAAGAGTCCTCATGAGGAAAAGGTCTCTCCCTCTTTCTCTCTTAAGTCTTTGAGAGACATTTGACATGTGTCTTTCCCTTCCACCTTGTTCTCCTCCATGTCAATGTGAGAGGAACATCATCCCTATTCTTCCTCTCACATTCCAACTACATCCTCCTTTCTCTCAGCTCCTTCAACCAAGTCAATCCTAGCCTTAGGATCTTCCACCTTTCATTCTCAATTGTAGGATTGTGCCACCTAGGCCTAGATCCTCCAAAACTCTATAAAAGGAGCCACATTTCCCCTTTGTGAGTTAATAGGTATTTTTGTAATAGGCATTCAAGCATTCAAGCAATCAAGCATTCAAGCATCCAAGCATCCAATCATTATAAGAGCAATCAATTCATATTATCATCATTTCATTTGCATTCCATCCATTAGATTGCATAAGCTATTGTGCACTCATTTCATAAAATCTCCACACTTTGGTAGCATCTTGGGAGAAGGCTTCATTTGGAAATCTGAGAGCTCAACCTCTACAAGAAATCAAGGATAGGAGGACAATGGAGACAAGCTGCATGGTAGGTGAAGGTAAATAATTTAGTTTCATCATTTTATAGTTACTTTGTATTCTTCATTGTGTTGCATTAGATTGATTTATTGACTTTAAATAGTTAATTTATCATCTCTAGTTATTAGACATCTAATTTACATACAATTATGATCATTTTATCCAATCGAAGCTATAAACATCAACACTCCATCTTAGATAGGGAAGATAAAATGTAACTCACAATAAGTTCATAAATTGTGAGGGTTAGTTTCTAGGTGGATTTCCTCTATTAGAGATTCTATCCATAGTTCTCAGGTGGATTGCCTCCATCGAAGATTCAATCCAAAAGCTCCTGTATGGATTACCTCTATTAGTGATTCTATCCATAGACTCATGAGCTATGGTGTGGATTGCCTCTATCGGCAATTCTATCCACAAGCTCCTATGTGGATTGCCTCCATCGGTGATTCTATCAAAAAACTCATGAGCTTCAGAGTGGATTGCCTCTATTGGCCATTCTATCCACAATCTCCTGTGTGGATTGCCTCCATTGGTGATTCTATCCACAAACTCATGAGCTTCATAGTGGATTGACTCTATCGGTGATTCTATCCACAAGTAAGATATATCTATTACAAAAGAAAAGTTATTGCAAGATCGTCACCTTCCAATAACTTTAACAAATACAAGTGATAATCATTTGGAAGTCATCACTTCTTTGTGATTAACACATGGCCCATATAATTATAAATAATATTAACATAATAATCAATAATCATTACAAGTTTACCTTATAAGTGTTCTTATCTTTATCATTGAACTCCCTCTCAATCATAAGGTATCTTGAATTCCATTTAGAGAAGGCATTTCTTTGAACATACATTTAAATTATTTACTTCAGCAAGGGAAGCTTGGGTTCTAAGTCTGTTAGGACAATTTCTTGCACTGTGACCATATTTGTCACATCTAAAACATTGCATTGAAGAGGAGTCTCTTGATTTCTTGAATGATTGTTGATCATATGTCTTCTTGCCCTTTTTCCTTTTTGAACTATTGAAGAGAGCCTGAACATCTTCTTTCATGGATTCCAAGACTCCTCTGGATTTTAGGTTGTACTCTTCTTGAATGCAGTTAGCTTTTAGTTGATCAAATTTGGGGAGTTTGGTGCAAGCACTTACTCCTTGTCTAAAGTTTTCCATGAGATAGGGAGCCCATTTAGAGTTATCATAGATAGCTCCTTATTATCATAAATGTGACCAATAGAAGAGAATTGATTCCTTAATTCTATTATCCTCATAAAATATGAAGTGATAGTCTCTCCATTACTCATTTTAATATTCGAGAGTTGATTTTTAAGAGTAAGAATTATGCTGGTGTTGTTGATTTGAAACATGTTTTCCAGGGCTTTGAACATGTCATGAGTAGAGTCCAACTTTGTGATGACAGGTAAATGATTTTTCACCCCATCTACTAATAATTCCATTGCTCTAATATTGTCCTTTTCCCATTTATTTTTCTCATCATTTTCATTAGATTGAAGAGGTTTCTCTATTATTGACTTCAAGTCATTCTTCCTTAATACTAACATCATTTGAAGTTTCCATGATTCAAAATCAGAGGCACCTTCAAGTATGTCTTCTAGTCTCATTCCATTTGCCATTTTGAGATTTTAAAAAATTAAAAAATAGATCTTGATCTTCCTTTAATCTAATCGAATCTTCCTTCAAGTGGTTAGACTTCAATGAAGGAACCTAGCTCTGATACCATGTTAAATAATTTGAGAACAGAAAATAAGATATAAACTAAATATATGTATCAGATTGCAATTTCCTTGGTTATTGATTGAATCTACATATTTGAATATCTATAAATATTGAACTAGCAAATGTGAATAGGAAGTGATGTGATTGTTCACAGTTGAAATGACATGTTTGTTCACAATGAAATGATGTGACAATTCATAACAATTATCAGTTTGTATTAATGCAAATCACATTAGTTGTTTTAATATATATAGTCACTTATCGTGACTGTTAATACATAACAGTCACAATACATTGTAATACAACTTGACGATAATGTTTGCCAAGACACTCGATATAATACGGTATGCTCACCTGATATTAATCGGGGTAAGGTATGAATATTTATCAATGGTAATCTATATTCAATATGATTTGATAATATACATTTATATATGTATATTAATATATATATAATATTAATGACATTAACATTATATATATTAATATGCATATATATAATGTAGAATAATATTATCTCATATTGTTAAATATAACCAATACAAAATGTTATTAGAAAGGTCGAACATTAATGATGTCTATTTACTCTAATATTAGAAGTGCATATATTAATATAATAATAATGTCCATCATTATATATATTAATATATTGCATATAATGGTATGATCATTTTATCTGATCGAAGCTATAAACATCAACAAGGAATGAATCTATTCCTGTACTACTCAATGTATTGCTAAATGTAAGCAGGGGATAGGTCTGGTGTGACTTGAGCAAGTGTGCTTTCCCTGATTTCATTTTCTATTCTAAGAGCATATTCCCATTTTTGTGCTATCCGCTGGTATAACTCATTAGGAATCAAATTATCCATTTGAAGTGGTATCATCTTGAATGTATAGATCATCTCAAGTATTTCTTCTTCAACTTTTTCCTTATCCTCTATACTCATCTTTTCAAATTTTACTTGCTTGAAGCCTGCTAGGCCAACAAAGCTTTTGATGTTGTGGCATATTTTATCCACAGTCAATTTTTTTCTCTATAGTGGTGCCTTTTTCTTTGTTTCCTCATCAATTTTGGTTTCCTCATCATCTTTCTCCAAAATATTTTTTCTCCTTAGCTTCTTCCTCAACTGGCTCAACACTTCTTTAGGCTGAACAATTTTTCTCTTCTCTAATGCAAGGGTTTTCTTTTGAGGCTCAGAAGCTACAGCTGTAGAGGCTGCCCTAGTTCTTGGCCTAAGTACATGTGAGGAGATAGGCTTAAGTTTCTGCAATGTTTTTCTCACAGGCTCGGCAATTGGTACCTTCTTTCCTTTCTTCTCTACTACTTTCTCCTCCTTTTTACTTTCACTAGACTCACTTGCTTTATCTTCTCCTAATCCTTGAGTTAGTTCTAGAGGTCCATCTACCTCTCCTTCTCCTATCATCTTTTCTATGTTTTTCACTATCTTTTTCCTCTTTCTTTCCATTGTAGCAGACTTTAGTCCCATGTTTATCATAGCCTTTGCTTCCTCATAGGTTCCAAAATAGGTAGCCTTCTTATCAACTTCCTCGACTAACAAGGCTATGATTGCTATTATATTTTTATGAATGTTAACTTCATAAGGTAATGGCATTATCCATGATACCCTCAATATTACATCTTGAGCATATGTGAGTTCAATGTCAACTAGGAAGCATATATCTTGATTGTATTTCTCTACTAAGGATACAAGAATCCTACTTCTCTTCCTCATTTCTTTCTTAAATCTACAAAATAATCCTCCATAATGCTTTAAAATTTATCACCCATTTGACTAACAAACTCATTGATCTGAATTTTCACTAGCCTATTCTTATCCCATACTACTCCCCCAATAGTAGGAAAATGTTTCTAAATATAGAAAAATAGACAAACAAGTAAGGAACCAAACTTATACATTGAATTCTTTTCTTTTTGGATTGATGTAAGATTCTCCACAAGTTATGTTAGTTGGAGCTCAGCAAGGTCGTAGGTGTGGTCCTTCCTAATTATTTTCCAAGCTTGGTCCACTCCCATGCATGGGACACTATCCAACTGACTTGACTGATATAATTTGTGTGCTATCACCCTTACTGCAAAATCAATTTCTGGGTCAGTGATAGTATAAATAGTCATGTCGTGCTTATTCCATGTTTCCTATGTGTTTGCTTGAATTTCCTCTTTGCTTTGACATCTCATAGTTTTCTTTCCAGGGATTTTAGGGTATCTAGTTACCCGCTGAATCATGTCTTTGGTAATTTGGACTGGTCCATCCTCCAACCATATTTTTATGTCATGTGCTCTTCTTATTACAATCTTAATCCATTCTACTTTGAAATTTTGTAGAAATTCAAGGGCACAAAGCAACCCTTGCTCAACAACCTTCTGGTGTTCTGGCTTCAACACCCCACTTTTGCATAGTTTCTCATATGCTTCTCTAATTTCATAATCACCGATTTCTCCAATCTTGCACATGTAAAATGACTGGATATCATTTATCATTAGAACATTCTTCAAAATTGATGACAAGACTCCAGTTAGATCTCCCAAGATCACACTTTTTGGAACAGCCTAGAACTTTTGTGGCTTACATGCCTCGTTCCTCAAAAATTGAACATTAAAGACCTCCTTTCCTTGCTTCTTCATCAGAGCTAATGATGATGATGCCATGTCTCAAAACTTAAGGATTAAGGTATTGAAAACATTTTACTCAGTAAAGTACCTTGCACAAGTGTTCTTAAGATGTTTTTGCTGACAACACATTGTGAAGATTTCTAAAATCACACTTAGCACTAATCATGCTGGTTACTCGCTTTCTAAATTACTCTTAGAAATTCTCAATTCACTGGTGAAATAAAATAAACAATAACTTCCCACTTTATAGACTTCAAACAATTGGATTAGGGCTTCTTTAATGATCTGTACACTTTCTAGGTGTGATACAGTTGTCTCGACAATCTCATGTTAAACTCAGTCAACATAAGCTCGGTTGATACAACCATTCAGTTACATCTCAATGTACATCACATCTCGGCTATCACAGGTACTCGAAAAACATTAGTGACTCAATCACTATAGACTAAAATACTAATCCTCAACATCAAATATGAATTGTTGCACTTTTCTCAAATCTATCCTAATGCATCTTAATCTATGCAGATATGGACTTTTTCTCAACATATGTTAGGAACTGATGTAAGATTAAAATATTGTAGGACTCAGTTCCATACATACCTTATTTTGTTAGTTCAAAATGGTGTGATCACCTGATCCATTGGATTGGGTGACCTCAGGTGCACTAGCTTCACTACTTCTTCCCTCTTCTTTCTGTTGCCAAGTTGACTATATTGTTCTATATGACTAGATATAGTGTTGTCATTATGGCAACAAAGTTGTAATCACCTAAAAATGGACAAAGATAATTCAATGATAAATCAAGTCAAATCGAAGCAAATCAAGGACAAATTGAAGTAATTGAATCACAATGCATAATTATCCAATCAAAATTAAAATCAAGTCTTAATTCGAGATAAATCAAAATTGAGAGTGTTTTAATCAAATGTAATCAAATCAATGTGCAATTAAATCAAATAATTGTATAGTCTTGGATTAAATCAAATTCAACCCATTCAAGGGGTACATGGCTAAAATAAATAAATTAAATAAATTAATAAATCTTAATTACTCTCAACAACCCAAAAGGAGAGGAAATTCAATCAACCAATGAGATTTAAGGAAAGGCATTCACATGGATCAAGCCAAATTCAATCTCAATCACTCAAAGTGAAAAATAATCTTGTCCATTGATCCTATCTAATTGTCCCAAGCTTTGAGGAAACAAACTTTGCATTGTCTTCAAAGGGTGGAACCAAGGACTCAACCAAGGCTTAATCATGATCAACTACACTAAACCCCCTACCATTGGGAAAATCTATAAAAGGAAGACAAAATTCCTCATAATTCATCAACCCCCTACCATTGGGAAAATCTATAAAAGGAAGACAAAATTCCTCATAATTCATCAACCACACATCTCAGAATTGCATTGAACCTCTTGCAATTTGAGCTTAGAAAGGCAATCTAGACATAATTTAGCTTTCAATTTGGAATTGAACAATTAGCTTTAGCTTTAATCATTTATCTTTCTCATTTTAGGACTGCCATTAATGGAAGCTTGTTGAGAGTTTTGCATTAACATTCTTAGTTAGAGAACCATAGGATGCTTAATTGTCAATTTCTAGCTTAGATAGATTTCTTAATTGTGATTTATTTAGTTTCTATTTCATTTATTGTCAATACTAATCCTATGAAGATACTATTTCTGGTATACAAAATGGTGCCCACCATGGGGTAGAATGCTTCACTTTACTAAATGCTCAGATTTATATCATTTTTGTCAAATTTGCATGTCTTTAACTCTCATCTTTTTCAGGAAACAATGCTTTTGACAGGTTAAACAACGCTTTTGCATGATAAAATGGTTCTTTCAAGCACTATTTTGGTGCTTCTATGATAAATTAGGGCACCTTTGCCTTAATTAGTGGCACTTTTGATCTTTCTATTATCTGTCTATCAATTTTTTAGCACTTTTACATAGACGGAGAGCACATTTTTCTTGACTACTAAGCGCTTTTAATATTCTATTGAGTGCTTTTACTATATTTTTCCACCTTTAATCATTTTAGTAGCGCTTTTGTTAAATAATTGTGTGCTTTTACATTTCCTGACAAACTTAAAGCAGCGCTTATAATCTGATTAACAACGCTTTCAAGCAATAAAATAGCACTTTTAACTATTTCAGGAGTGCTTTTGCATAATTTGTTAATCTGATTAATCTAACTGTGGTAAAATGATTTACTGTATTTTGCAGGATGTCTGATCACAAAAGGGTGAGAAAACCAAAGAGCAAGTTTAATCATGAAGGCAAGGCTTTGGCTAG
The DNA here is from genome assembly GCA_027943335.1 of Chamaecyparis obtusa. NCBI lineage: Eukaryota > Viridiplantae > Streptophyta > Pinopsida > Cupressales > Cupressaceae > Chamaecyparis > Chamaecyparis obtusa. The sequence continues at coordinate 825,494 of BSBK01001897.1, read as the reverse complement.
GAAGATCAAGAAGGAAAACTTTGCTCATATCAAAGCGTTTCTTGAGGAGTCACAACAAGAAGAAAACTAGGTATATCATAATTATATTAAAATTGTAGAAGCTTACAAAAACAAATTTGTATCACTTAATTGGATTTTTACTCCTTCATTCAAGTTTTTCTTAAAATTTGCAAATAAGGTTTTTAAGATTCAATACATAAACTTTGCTTCAAATTTGATTTGGTTTCCCTCATTGTGATTATTTGTGTTGACTCACTTGCTGGTGGAAAAGCACATTTGGGAAGGAGACCTATTTCCAAGGTAATGATTAAAATGATAAGAATCACTCAAAAATGCCCCTAAATTTGGTTAGCTACAAGGAAAGGTAAGCCTCAAACTAGTCTATATTTTCCCTTAAATTGTGGCATTGGAGCATTTTAAAATCTAGTAATTACAAAATAGACTCTCTTTGTTTGGAAAGTTTAGCATTTAGGCCTATGCTCTTCACTTCTTCTAGTGAATCAAAATGCCAAAGGTGTTGAACTTTTTGATTAATAAGAAAGGTTGAGTAATCAAGCACATAAAATCAAAGCCCCTTGTTTGTGGAAGAGAGTAGAAATACTCAAATCCCTATAGTTAGTGGGTGAAAGAAATTGAACAACATTGTTTATTGTGTTTGGGAACTAAAGGAAAAGTTAGGGATATTCTCTTCACCTTTTGGTGAACCAAATTCCCAAAAACTTGACCTTAACTCCATTTCCTTGCTTTACATGAACATGCTAAAACATTAGTGGGCTCGCCTCTCTAGAATTTTCCTTAACAAGACCGGTGAGAGGGATAGCCCAAAGTGGGATACACTCTCTTTTGCTGCAGGAATCCAACCCACTATAAAATAAAATGCATGCATCCTTAATGGGGTGTGTGACAAAAGGATTTTAAATCTTTTGAACTTCCTCTAGTAGTCCTTTTTGGATTGCACCAAATCATACTTTTGTGCATGTGGAAATCCCCTTAACATACTTGGGGGATGAAAGTTTAAAGTCCATTTTGAATGGAATCTACATTAAATCCTTGATAAAATAGAAAGACCACCTTATAGAGCCATGTTTACGAACCAATCTTGTGCTAGGTAGGTGCTTGAAGTGTCTTTTTGTGCAAAACCCGTGACAAAATTCTTCAAATCAAACATTTTGTGTTAAGTGGGTAAAAAGAGACAAGTGAATGTGTGATTGTTGTGTTTGAAATACATAAACAAGTGAGAGAGATATCCATTGAAAGTTCATCTTACATTTTTAATCTCTTCAATTTAAAATCAACAATTCTTGAACCAAGGATCATTCCATATAAAACCCTTGTTGGATGCCAGTTTCCACGCGGTCCCACACATATAGAGTATCTTTACAAGGAGATAGAACTCTTGTTGCAAATGAAGGATAAGAATACCAAAGTCTTTTCAAAGGTCCTAATCAAGAGGAAATTTTCCCAAATTTGTTTGACAAAAGACTTGGAGAAATGGATAGGAACTTCACATACCATAATTACCAATTGGGAGGAAATAATCATAACATCAACAATGCCAATCATAATCCCAAAGAAACACTTGAAGAAAAATTTGAGAGAGCAGCCCAAGATCAGGAATTTGTAGAGGTCATGGAGAAATTAATAGATAAGGATAGGGAGAAATTTTTCCTAAACCTAGCTCAAGTGGGAGTAAAGCTTCCCTATGATTTTGATATTGAACAACTCAAGAAAAACCAATAGAAAGATGACCCCATGAATGTTATGACTAGGCAAATAAAGGCCTTCAAAGAACAAATTGATACCATGAAAAAGGTAGCTGAACCTAAAGCCTTTTCCATTGAAGCTTTGTGTCCTTTCCCTTTTGAAAAAAGCTTAGTTATGCTATCCTTTCCTTTTAATACCATTTTTCCTAAATATGATAAGTACATGGGTAAAATAGACCCACAGGATCATTTAAGGGAGTTTTGTTCCCTAAGCATTGAGTTCATGCATGATGACACATACCTAATGAGACTCTTTCCTAGGAGTTTAGGAGGTCCCGCCATGGAGTGGTTCTCAAAACTACCCCAAGGAATAAATACCTTTGAGGAGTTAGCCTCCAAGTTCATAACCCATTATTCTTATAACATTGAGCACAAAATTACAATGCTCAAGTTGTGTGATACCAAACAGAAAGATGGAGAGTCCTTCCTAGGATTCCTACAAAGGTGGAGGACCATTTTCACAAGGTATCCACGAAGTATCCCCAAGAAAGAAAAGATGAAAATCTTCACCAATAATTTGGCCACAGAAATGAATTATAGATTACAACTTCAATGTCCCCCAACATTTGAAAAAGTTATAAAAAATGGGATCAAGATTGAGGAGGTATTGGTCAAGAGAGGTGAAATAAAATTATTTAAAGATAACAAATCCAATAACACCACCACCAACAACAATAATAATTATGTGCCTAAATATTTCAATAATCAAGGGTCCAATAATTACAATGATAAATCTAAATCATGGATAAAGAATAACAACAAAAACCTTGTGAATGATGGAGTTTTGGAGGCCCACAACTTGAAGGCAACCCCTTTTACCTTGTCATATGGAGATAATTCTTCAAATAATGTCAATCAATCAAACAAAGCTCCATTTAATTCCAATAATTCCAATAACAATTCTAACAATTCCAACAATAATGCCAATAATCCTAATGGGAATAAGTCCAAATCTTTTTTCTCCAATTATAACAAAAGAAAATTCACCTATTTAGGTGAACCTTTGGAGAACGTATTAAAAACCTTGGTTTCCAACAAAGTAATTACATTACCCGATGTGAAAGATTATGAACCTCAAGATAAACCTTATTGGTGGAATGACTCTCATCATTGTGAATATCATTGAAATAGAGGTCATCCAACCAATGAATGCATGAGATTGAAACACTTGGTGCAAAACTTAATAGATAATGGAACCATCAAAATTGAAGGACCTCAAAACAATGAGGACCACATGACTTTCAAGAATCCCTTTTTGAATCATGAAAAGGGTGAGTCATCTAAGGCTAATCAAAATTAAAAAAAAGGCAATGAGAAAGTGAACTTTGCTCATACTTATGATAACGTGATCAATACTTTAAGAGAAGAGGATAATACTACAAATGTTGTCATAGTAAAGAACAATTCAAGAGAAGCATCATCAAATGTTGTCACTAGGGGGAAAGCATAAAAAATTATTCTACCTACCAATGCTCTGAAAGTTGTGATATCAAATCAAGCTTCAACCTCATCATCAAAACAATACAACTTGGTTGATCAATTACAAATAACTCTTGCTCAAATCTCTATCTTGGCGTTACTCAAATTATCACCAATCCATAAAGAGATTTTGGAGAAAGCTTTATTGGAAACTAATGTTCCTCTAGACATGGAGGTAGAAAAATTCCAAAATATGGTGGGGCACCTCATTGCACCCCATTGCCTGTCATTTTTTGAATAGGATGACATGTCTCTTAATCATCCCCAAAATCTACCCTTACACATAGAAGTGTTAATTCACAAGCATATGGTGAAAAGAGTCCTTATAGATGGAGGAGCTAGCCTAAACATTTGTACCCTTATCCTAGTAAAAGCCCTAGGATTTTCTGAGGAGGCTATTGACCCTAAGAAAAGGATAACTATAAAATCCTACAATGATGAAGAAAGAGCTTCAAAAGGAGTCATAGTGTTACCCATAAGAGTTGGCCCTATGAAAAAAGAGACCATATGCCAAGTGTTGGACCTAAAATTGACTTACATTATCTTACTAGGAAGACCATGGATTCATGAGATATAAGCCGTTCCATCTACTTATCATCGATGCCTAAAGTTTCCTTATCTAGGGAAAGAGATAATGGTAAGTGGGGATCTAAAACCATTCCAATATTGCAATAATGTCAATCCTATCAATGATTCCTTAGTCCTGCACAATGCAGAAGGGTCTATACCTAATCAAATGGAGCAAGGTCAAAGTTCTAAGGACATCCCTTTGTTGAAAGGAAAAGAAAAGATGGAAGAAGAGATTGTTATTAAAGATACACCAAAAATCATTAACCTAGCTACATCAACTAAAGGAAAAGATAAGGTTAATGAGGACAACATTATTGAAGAACCAAAAGAAGACCATACCAAAGCTATCCAAGTATACACTAAAGAGGCCCATTATCAAAAAATGGACCAAATGATGAAGAATTTTGATAAGAAATGCAAGATCAAGAAAAAAGGCACAAGTAAATACTCCTTATCTATGATGGACTTACCTTTATCACCCAAATCCTTTGGGAGACCCTCAAATCTACCCCATAGATATAATGATAACTTTGTGAGGGAAACTACATCATCCACCATGGATGAAGAAGACAATGAGATCCTAAATTGGTTATATAAAGATGAAGAATCAAGTGCACATGTTAAACATATTCAAAATATAACCATTCCCACACATCAATATGGGAAAGGGTTTTCAATCATGCAAAAGATGGGGTACAAAGGTCAAGGACCTTTAGGCACAAGGAATGAAGGACATGTTGAACCAATAGAAAGTACATGGCAAGATACCAAGGAGAAAACATGACTAGGGTATCTTGAAGAAGGATACACTCAAAAACATTATCCCAAATTTCATAGCCAAATATTACAATTAGAATCTCATAGTGATGAGGATTGTAATGAATGGGAATGGGAGACCCTATCAGATGAGTCATGTCATGATAAGGGTATTTATGTTATTCATACCTATGCTTCTACCAAAGATAAAGGATTGATAGTAGAATCAAGTTTAAATCAGGCATCTAGTTCTCGCCAAGTGATCCTAAATGATTTGCCAAGCATAGAAATAGAGATAAATCAATGGGTAGGTGAACCATACATTCCTTCATGGAGACCTACTATGGAAGAATCGAATGTTAGGTTTAATCCAAACAAGTTTTATCCAATGGAAACCCTAGAGGAGTCTAGTGAGGAGGACTTTGATCCTTCTTCTTTAGAACATTTAGAGGAAGCCCATGTTAGAGACTTTCAAGATACAATGTATGAACCATCCAATAATGAGATATGCACCTTAAATCCAATTGAAACAAACCTAAGTATTGACCCATTAACCCTCATACATCCAGAATTAATCGAATGGAATTCCATTAAACTAACTACCCTTCCAATCTTCTTAAATGACAATATGGTGTCCCAATACCTCAACGCGGTTGAACCTTCTTCTATCAAAGAATATCAAGTAGAATTGATCAAAGGGAGCATCAAAACTTTCAATCTAATAAAAAATGAAAAAAATGAAAAAAAAAAAAGGAAAAGATTCAAGTGTTGAAAACCACATTGTGGCAACATTAGATCAAGAAGAAAAAAATAAAGAAATAAAGGATGTTTCCAAAGGTGAAAAACCAACTGAGGCACCTAAGGAAGGGAGTTTGGATGCTCTACTAGAAAATTATGAGGAAATATCTCCAATCTTAATTGAGCCAACATAAAAGATAAATATTGGATTAGAAATAGAGCCGAAGATCATCCACCTAGCAGCATCACTATCTAGTGAAGAAAGAACATAATTCATTAAGTTTTTTAAGGAAAAAAAAGTCAACTTCACATGGTCTTATGATGATATGCCAAGGTTAGACCCAAATTTGATAATGCATCATCTAAATATCAAGGAAGGAGCCAAACCTGTTAAGCAAAAGCTAAGGAAGATGCATCCCCATATAGCACTACTTGTCAAAGTGGAGTTAGAAAAAATATTGAAAGTAGGATTTATAAGGGCCATTGATTATGCATAATGGATCTCAAACATAGTGCTAGTATGAAAAGTAGACAAATCCATCATAATTTGCACGGATTTTAGAGACTTAAATTTGGCATGTCCTAAAGATGACTTCCCACTTCTGAGTATAGATGCCATTCTGGACTTAACAACAAGACACTCTATGTTTTCACTCATGGAAGGATTTAGCGGATATAACCAGATAAAGATAGCACTAGAAGACCAAGATAAGACCACTTTTACATGTGCATGGGGTACTTTTTGCTGGAATGTCATGCCTTTTGGGTTAAAGAATGTTGGATCGACCTATCAATGAGAAATGACCACAATATTCCATGATATGATGCATAAGTTCATGGAGGACTATGTGGATGACATATTAGCCAAATCTCACTCAAGAAAAGAGCACCTACCAATTTTAACAATTTTTTTTGAAAGACTAGAAGAATTCAAAGTGAGACTTAATCCAAAGAAATGTGCATTTGGAGTCCAATCCGGCAAACTACTAGGCTATATTGTATCTGCAAAGGGAATAGAAGTGGATCCTGCTAAATTAAAATCTATAATGGAAATGAAAGCACCTAAAAACATTAGTCAAATGAGATCTTTACAAGGAAGGATCCAATCCATTAGGAGATTTATCTCTCAATTAGCGAAAAAATGTCATAATTTCACCCAACTTTTGCATAAAGATACAATTTTCAAATGGGATGAAAAATGTGAAGAAGGCTTTAATCTATTGAAGAAATATGTCATGAACCCACCAATCTTGATGCCACCCATCAGAGGCAAGCCCTTGATCCTATACATTTCAGTAATGGAGAATTCATTAGGGGCACTTTTAGCACAAGAAGATGAAAAAGGGAAAGAAAAGGCAATTTACTACATAAGTAGAACCTTGGTTAAATACGAGCTGAATTATACATTCATGGAAAGGGCATGCTTGGCTGTAGTTTTTGCTTCCCAAAAATTATGCCATTATATGCTAGCCCACAAGATAAGGCTCATTTTCAAAATTGACCCTTTGAAGTATCTACTCAGTAAAACAACATTAAATGGAAGGCTAGAAAAGTGGGTTATGGTGCTAAGCGAGTTTGACATAGAATATGTTGATAGAAAATCAATCAAAGGGAAAGTCATTGCTGACCAGTTAGTAGAAGAACCACTTCAAGATGATCATCCCATCAAAGTGGAATTCCCAGATTCAAAGATTGTGAATGTTGAGGCAAAGACATGGCAACTATATTTTGATGGTTCATACATTCATCATGGCTTGGGAGCAGGCATACTTCTAATCACTCCCCAAGGCTCTACTATCCCTAAGTCCTACAAATTGTTGTTTCCATGCACAAATAATATAGCAGAATATGAAGCCTTGGTTATTGGAATCAATTTGGCATTAGAGTGGAAAGTAACAAAATTAAAGGCTTATGGATATTCACAATTAGTCATTAATCAAGTCAATGAAGAATATCAGACAAAAGATGACAAATTGGTACCCTACAAAAACATGGTGGACAATCTTAAGAAGTATTTCATACTTATTAAATTTGAGAAAGTTCCAAGAGAAAAGAATAATGTAGTGGATGTAATGGAAACTTTTTCTTCACTTCTACAAATGCCTGATTATAGTACCAGATATGAATTCCTGGTAGAAGAAGTGGATCAACCCGTGTTTGACCCTACCTACCCCTATATCATTTTCTTGTTAACTCCAAACAAATCACCTTGGTATGGACCTATTTACACTTACTTGAAAGATCAAATCCTTCCCATAGACCAAACTAGGAATCAAAAGAAAAGCTTCATTCACCAAGCCACCCGATACACCATAATTTCTAAAACATTGTATCACAAAAGTCTAGACAAAATGCTCCTTAGATGTTTAGAAGAAGAATAATCAAACGTAACCTTGTGAGAAATCCATGAAGGAATTTGTGGATCACACTCAAATGGATTAACCCTAGCTAATAAACTTCTTAGGATAGGATATTTTTGGCCTACGATGGAGAAAGATGCTTGTAACTTTGCAAAAACTTGTAGAAAGTGTCAATTCCATGGAAACTTGATACATGTGCCCACACAAGAACTTCATCCAATGACAATCTGTTGGCCATTCTATCAATGGGGTCTAGACCTAATAGGCATGATTTATCCACCATCTTCAAATGGTCATAAATTCATCATCACGACAACTGAGTACTTTACCAAGTGGGTGGAAGTTGTACTCTTATCAACTGCAACAGGAAAACAAATATCTTTGTTTATCCTTAATCATATTATTTGTAGATATGGCATACCTCATGCTATCATAATGGATAATGAAAAGCATTTAAAAAACAAAGACCTAATGGAATTATGCACCAATTTTCACATGATTCATCATTCTTCTTCAATATATTACCCCCACGGTAATGGACAAGTCGAGGCAACAAATAAAAACATCCTGAAAATTTTGAAGAGAACGGTGGGCAATTTATGTAGAGATTGGCACATCAAAATAAACCCGACCTTATGGGCTTATAGAACAAGCATAAGAATGCCAACATGAGCTACACCTTTTTCCTTAGTCTTTGGAATAGAAGCAGTTTTTCCTTTGGAGGTAGAACTCCCATCTTTGAGGGCATCTCTTCATGGCTTGATAAATGAGGAAGACTATAGAGTTACTAGATTACAACAACTAGAACTCTTAGATGAGAAATAGAAGTAAGCATTTGATCATTTGAAGGTTTACCAAAATAGAATGTCAAGGACTTATAATAAGCACATCAAGTCAAGAACATTTCAAATAGGTGACCTAGTTTTGTGAGAAAATCCCAAGAACCGAGAAGAAAGAGAAAAGAAAGGAAAATGGGAAGCAAATTGGTTAGGACCATTTATCATTGTTGAAACTTTTGAGACCGACACCTACAAACTAGCAGATTGTGATGGAGAAGAGCTACAAGAACATATTAATAGCATACATCTAAAGAGGTTCTATACATGAGGTAGTTAAAAGAGTATAAAGAGTATCGGATGAAGAGCATAATATTTATTGTATATAGTCAAAAGAGGTCTTGAAAATACCAAAAACATTTGAAAAATAGAAAAGATCAAAAACAGTGGAAAATGGAGCATGAAGAAAGAAAAAACATTCATATATGATCCTCAAAAAGGTGTTGTCTTGGTGAAAACCTAGCAAATAGGTGCCTTGATGATATGAAAAAAATTTGAAAAAAAGAAAAAGAGAAAAAAAAAGAAAAAAGAGAAAAAGTGCCTTGGTGAAAACCTAGCAAATAGGCGCCTTGGTAGCAAAAAAAGAGAAAAGCTTTAAAAACAAAAAAAATAGCAAGATCTATTCAATCAGTGAAAACTTGGTAAACAGGTGCCATTGAAAGTCCAAGTCAGCCACATACCTAGAAGGTCACTTTGTAAATATTGCATTCACCAGCATTTGTATATAGTGCATAATAAAACCCCACAGTTGCATTTGCGAGTACCTCAAGATTTTGGTCACCTAATCTGCAAATTTTCCTAAGTCCCACACATGAAATTATTTCAAACTAGGGGAAATCTAATCAAAAGGAGAAAGGATTCATCAAAGCAAGCTTTATTCAATCAAGGAATCAATTCATCAAATTTGAAAGAGGAACACTTAATCGAATCTACATTCTAATCCAATTTGAGCCAAAACACAAAATTTGATCCAAGATCTCACATGACCTTATCTTTATCAGGATTAAAAGTATGAAATAGATGGAACTACACTTGACATATGGATTTGAAAAACATTGCAAGAAATTTTTCTAGGTGTTGACTCAATTGATAAAATCATTTCTTTCTAGCGAATTGATGAAAGTTTTAGACTAGACAAGCTATGATGAAATGATGATATTTTTCTTGATTTTTGAATGACTATCTTAAAATCAAAGTTTTAAATCATGTATTATTTGTCTAAAGATGTGATCATCAAAGAATCATCAAAGAATTGTACATAGGATAAAACTGAGATTTCTGCTTGTTTACGCAAAAGGATACCTTGGCTATTTTGATCTTCAATATCATAATACCAAAATCCACTTGCAACATAGAATCTGACAAAATCGGTATTCACACTCTCATGATTGGTTTCAATCAGTGATAGTCATACCGAAGAGAGATGGAAAAGAAAATAAAGAGGTGCAAAAAGTATTCATATCATCATAGTTGAACTAGTGATGGTTGTATTAAAATAGGATCCAAAAAAAAAAATGCTCAATGATGAAAATAAGCTCCAAATTTTGAATAATGACAATTGGCTGCATACATCTTAGATTAAGTGTATTGTATATATTGTTTTTCCCTTCTTAGCTTAATTTTCAAGAGGAAAACAAAAAGGGGGTGTACTCAAATCAAAAAAATCATAAGATCATAAAAAACAACTATATAGGATCGAATGTGTTGGAAATCAAAGATAAATTAGAAAAACAAAGTGCATTTCATTAGTTTAGGTGCATTGCATTAAGGTCATTTTTAAGTTGCATTAGGTCATCTTCATTAAAATTTGCATATATTTAGATGTGTATAACATTTGAATTATTAGGTGCATTGCATTAAGGCATTACCATTAGATTGCATTCATCTCATTTAAAGTGCATACATTAAGTGCATTGCATTAGTTAGAAATCATTCATCCATTAAGAACATTCAACATTAAATACATATCATACATGATAGTACCATCCAGGCATATTATATATATCATTAAAAGCTCATGATCATTGTATCAATACATCACATTTATATATCAAAAGAAATGCATTCATTAGATCCATTATCCATTTATTATTCATTGAATACATCAATAATCATTAAGTAATGCCATTACACATTATATTCATCTATTCTATATCATACATAAGATAAAACATTTAACCATCATTAGGACATATGCATACATTAAAAATTGCATCCTAAAAAGCATAAAACAAAGCATATAGAATATATAATCATATAGAGCTGCATATCATGCAAAACACCTAAAAAAGAGATCCAACACATAAAGACATCATATATAGTCAAATCTATCAATGAAGTATCAGAGTCCATCATACCATCATCATAAAAGAACAAGATATCAAAGTCTATAACATGATCATAAAAGAAATATCCAAAGATCAATGTCCATCAGCTATCAAAGTATCAACTCAAATAACATCAATCGATCAAAAATGATACAACAAAGGTCTAATGTCTCAATCATAGCAACAGAAAGGAGATCATATATCATCAAAGTGCAAGTAAAACAATGGAAATATCTCATAAGAAATCAACTGATAGAGTCACCAGGACCATCAGTACCATCATGATCAGGAGCACTATCAAGAGGCCAACTTGAACTAGCCTGTAAACCATGCCGACTCATAGCATCCATGAAAGTCTACATCATCAAGCTCATCTATGAAACCTACTACTAAATGGATGATATCTAAGTCTACAAAGATGCAACATCTGATGTTGAGGCTAGCCCATGACCCTATACTATAGAAGACTGAGGAGGAGGAATAGAAGAATATGGCATCGCCGAAGAAGATGGATCACTCAAAGATGGAACAAACTGAGAAGATGATGGACATGAAGATGATGACGGCATAGAAGCTAAAATAGAAGCAGAAGTAGAAGAAGCTTCTTGAACTAGAGGAATAATCAGAGGAATAACCTATTGAACAGGAGGACCATGTACCTGATCAAGTAGTACCTATGCAACACTTGCATCCATCTCCCTTTGGCACCTAGCCCTAGGCCTATCCACTAGATCTCTAGCCACCTGATGTAAAACCTATTCAACCAGTCAATCTCTCACTTGATCACCACCCCTAGGAGGAATCATAGTAGTAGCTATCACTGGCATCTATACTCTACCTGCTCTAGCTCTGTGACTACCCTGTCATCCGTGCTAACCCCTGATCCTACCATGACCACCACCTCCATCATCATCTCCATCATCATCACCACCATCTCCACTAGCACTGTCACCACCAGCACCATCATCCCCATTTGATAACTCCTCAATAGTGGGAATCCTCTTGGTAGGATTTGTGAACCTAGGAAAAGGAAACGAATGTATCCAGGCACCATACTCATCAGTGATACCAGCATCCATGATATGTGACCTAGGAGACCAAGGATGATACCCAATCTCTCATATATCTTGTATAGTTGTACCATAGTCTACACATGGGCCCCACAAAGACCTCTCAGCCTGTACATGAGCATACATAGCTACGCCCTGTGGCATATCCTGAACATGCCCATACTGATGGAAAACATGGAAAAAGTATAATCTCTCGATAATAAATGTAGAGTGACCGATCATCCAATGAGGGAAGAAAATGTAAGGAAGCTCACCATCATCCTCTAGCCAAGCCTCACATATGAGATAAGGCCTCCAAATGATAGTATCCAGATCATTAATCTGACATTGCCAGTAATCCATCTTACCCATGTGGGTCTGGATAATGATACCACTATACATCCATGCAAAAGGCCAACTTGGCTGATGATCTCATGCTATCACAGGACATGTCACTAGGATATGCTCCCAAGTCCAAAGTTGTAACAACATAGCTCTAGCAGTCAAAGTGGTAGAATGTCTATACACAACAATATGTAACTCATGATATAACTATGCCAACACATAGGAACCCCACTTGAACTGATGAGGCTCTACCATCAAATCCTCCAGAATGGGACCCCACCCAATAGCAAACCCATGTCCACATCTATCAGTAAGTAGGAAACCACCAATCAAAGTACCCAGAACAGCTGGTAAAATAGGGAATGAAATGAACTGAGCCCACTGGATATGATGATCACCAATGGAAGGATCACCAAAGGCTCATCAACATGTTGAGCCATCATAAATAGTATCATAGTAAACAAGCTCTCCTCAAGTAGGCAATCGTAGAATGCAATCGACATCCTTAGGTGTAATTGTCATTTCCCCCATGGGAAGATGAAAGGTGTTATGGTTTGAGTACCAACACTAAGCCATAGAAGTAATAAGACCTCGATTCACTCAGAATCAAGGAAGATAAAGAAGAAAGGACAAGCCACATAGAGCAATATGACGATGGTCAACAACACTCAAATCAGGTATCATATCCCACAATAAAGGATACGAACCATAGATATGTAAAGATCCAAGATCCTCCTACAAAAAGCAAGTTCAAACACATCAGAAATGAAAATAGAAATTATAGGACTATCCTAAGTCAATCAAAAATTTATAAATCTATCAAACCACAATCAAATTTCATGTTTCTACTGAGATAGAATGGAAATTTTACCATCACCCATCATCTAAATCTAGATTGACGAACGATATTCTAACTATAACTAATTCCTAACTAACATATGACAACTTGTTATAAAATATCAAAATTGGGAACTTAACCTATCAATTGATCAACGACATCGAAAAAAATTGCAATTTGGACTTGAACAAAATTCAAAAAAAAATTTGCAAAGTGAAAGTGCTATTTTATGGTGCAAAAGTGTAAAAAATCAAAAGCACTTCTTAAAGGTGTGAAAGCACTTATTAATGTTTTAAAGCGGTGAACAAGGTGAAAGTGCCTAACGACATAGAGGAAGCACTCCTAAAAGTTGTAAAAACAAAAAACATGATTAAAAGCACACATTAATAGAGTAAAAGTGGAGAAGGGCATAAATGTGGAGAGTGAAAGCACTTAACCAATTCATGAAAGTGCACATTAAAAGTACGGAAGTGCACTTTCAAAGACAAAAATTCCATTAAAATAGGCAAAAGCACCCATTCAGGAAAAAAAGTGAAAAAAAGGGTTGTTTACCAAGAAAAAATTGGAAAAATTAAACTTAAATGCATGAATGGAAAAAACAAAGAGGCATATGGACTCACCAGAGGTCCTGAGCCAAGTAGACATTGATACCGGTGACATTTCTCAAACCGATGCTCGCAAAGAGGAACAAATGTCATGAAAAGGCAAAAAAGTTAGAGAGGGTAAAAGTCAAAAGTGGAGGTAAAAATGAATAGTAAAAAGGGATTTTGACCCCTTTATATAGCTTTTTGACCTGAAAAGAGGTAACGTTTACCTAAGAGAGGACCTTTTCATCAAAATTGACCTAAACAATTAAAATTAATTATCAAATTAACCAAAGCAGGGCATTTCAAATCAAATGGACCAAACATCAATATCGGAAATAAAATTAAAATTTACTAAACATTAAAAATACATCAACATCAAATTGACCTAAATCATCGAGATTATCAAAAAATTATCAAATTTTATTTCATTTCTGAGGGGGCATACCATTGGAAATATCAAACATCAGCAACATCATCAAGAATCAAGAGACCGATCATCAAATCAAAGTGAAAGCTTTAATCACAAAAAATTTCATAATCAATCAAATGGGGCATCACATCAAGATCAATCACCAAATCAGGTTTCGCATCAGAATGTTCCATCAAAATCAAACATCATATCAAGGATTCATCATTAGAATGATCATTAGAACTGTATCAAGGGTATTGAATCAATTTAAATCTACATCAATCTCATATCATAAATCAAGGATCGACCATCGAAAGATATAAATGAACATCAAAGATCGACCATCAATGAATCAAGATCTATCATTAGCAAGATTAGAGTATTCTTTGAATCTACATGCTTCGCACGCCAACTCAAAGAGGGGCATTTGTAATCACCTAAAAATGGACAAAGATAATTCAATGATAAATCAAGTCAAATCGAAGCAAATCAAGGAAAAAATTGAAGTAATTGAATCACAATGCATAATTAGCCAATCAAAATCAAAATCAAGTCTTAATTCAAGATAAATCAAAATTGAGAGTGTTTTAATCAAATGCAATCAAATCAATGTGAATTTAAATCAAATAATTGTATAGTCTTGGATTAAATCAAATCAACCCATTCAAGGGGTACATGGCTAAAATAAATCAATTAAATCAATTAATAAATCTTAATTACTCTCAACAACCCAAAAGGAGAGGAAATTCAATCAACCAATGACATTTAAGGAAAGGCATTCACATGGATCAAGCCAAATTCAATCTCAATCACTCAAAGTGAAAAAAGAATCTTGTCCATTGATCTTGTCTACTTGTCCCAAGCTTTGAGGACACAAACTATGCATTGTCTTCAAAGGGTGGAACCAAGGACTCAACCAAGGATTAATCATGATAAACTACACTAAACCCCCTACCATTGGGAAAATCTATAAAAGGAAGACCAAATTCCACATAATTCATCAACCACACATCTGAGAATTGCATTGAACCTCTTGCAATTTGAGCTTAGAAAGGAAATCTAGACATAATTTAGCTTTCAATTTGGAATTGAACAAGTAGCTTTAGCTTTAATCATTTATCTTTCTCATTCTAGGACTGTCATTAATGGAAGCTTTCTGAGAGTTTTGCATTAACATTCTTAGTTAGAGAACCATAGGATGCTTAATTGTCAATTTCTAGCTTAGATAGATTACTTGATTGTGGTTTATTTAGTTTCTATTTCATTTATTATCAATACTAATCTTATGAAGATACTATTTCTTCCCTTTTCTTTCTATTGGCAAGTTGACTATACTATTGTATATGAGTAGATGTAGTGTTTTCATTATGGCAACAAAGTCATATAGAGTTTTGGAGTCAACGCACATTATCATAATTTCATAATATGGCTAAGTATAAAAGACTAGATAGTTAGTAGAGCACCACTAGATCAGACCATCAACGCACATGCGTATGACCAAGTTATGGTATGCACCCTTGAAGTTAAGATGGTAAGTGTGTATTCATGCTAAGTCTAATAGTGCATGATCATATAAGATAGTATGATGAAGATATAAATAGTTGAAGACGTATAGTCAGTGAATGCCAGAACAGAACTGAGTATGCAGCTGACTATTACTATTTTGATTAGCGGTTATAATATTGTTTTGTAAAGGCTATGCGCCTATTGTAATTAGGTTGTAGACATGTAAACATCTTTTTTTGTAAACACGCTTGAGCCAATTCACTTGGAAGCATTTTATGTAATCGGTTATAGGCTGACCTAGTTAATTGTTTTGGTAGCGCATATAAATATTAGATGCGCCTTTGTAATAAAGTATGGAAGTGGAGATAGAGATAAGATAAGAAAAGAAGAAGTATGCAAAGAGTAGTTAAAATTTATTAGAGCTTTGCAAGGGGTCCAACCATCAGCACATCAAAGGAACTAATTAGACAAGTAGTGTCATAGTACCAATTCATCTAGCAGATATAGTGTGTATCTGAGATTAGAAGGTTGTAGCCCTAACCACTTGAGCAGTGAGCTCTAGGACAGTGTGTCCCCACCCCTTACAGGGTTATTTTAAAAGACTCCTAATAGGGTCTAACCCTTGACCAGGTCACTGTACTAAAATCATTGTAAAGAACAACTCCTAATAGGGTTGCAGATCTTCTAACAAGGATCATAAGACACTAGTGCAGTTCTTAGTGGGTGTCAATTCCCACTAGGGTTTTTACCTATTTGGGTTTCCCTATAATTATATTGGTGTTATGTGTTGTGATTGTCTATCTTGTTTACATTGATGTTTATTTTAGTACTTAACTAATCATGTTAAGTTTCAAGAGTAAATTAAAAAGATTAAATATAGTGAACACTGATTCACCCCCTCCCTCTCAGTGTTCCCATTCCTAACAATTGGTATCAGATCTATGGTCCTCTGAAGAGAATTTTAACCACTTGAGGAGATCAATGGGTTAGAAGAAGAAAAAAATTTGAAGAAGAATCTTATGACAGCTCTTGAAAACCTTGATAGCTCTGAGAAAGAAGTTGAATAACTAAAATTGAAAGTCAGTAGCGTACAAGTATTCATCAAGAAACTAAGACAAGATTTGAAGGATGTACAAACAATGATTTGGGAAAAATGGTTAAGAATCTGAATGAGGAGAACACATCTTTACAAGATCAGATTGAAGAGTTGGATGGAAAGCTAACTAATAATCAAGAAGTTTATAATGAACAAATCAAAGAGAACCTTCAACTGAATGAAGAATTGAGGCAAGAAGACATGGAAATCTTGGAGCTAAGAAACAACAAAGAAAAGTTAGAATCTAAATTGTTTGAAGCAAAGAATCACATTGATAAATTACACACAAGCAAGGATCTAATAGAATCTTAGTTATATTCTCAGAAGCTTAAAGGAGATACCAATGACATTGGATTCAATGAAGCACAAAATCAAATTGATAACATGCGAGCAAGAATGAAAGCACTAGAACGCACCATAGATGCTAAGAAGACTAAAAATCATACTAAAGACAATACTGAACCATCTAAGGATGAGCGCAAGCCAGTAGACTAAAATTTTTATGCATGTAACAAGCATGGACATATAGAAAGGAATTGTAAAGAGGTAAGACCTTTAAATGGTTATTATTATTCATGAAATAAATTGGTCATAGAGCTATGAATTATAGAACAAGTTAGAAGAACAAGACTCAACATAATCAGAGAAATTAGAATCAACCAAATGCAAGTTCTCTGAGTATTACATGTTAGATATGTAATTATAATAGTCACTCAACTAGACAATGTAAAATGGTAACCCATATCAATGCGCCGAGGAATTTAAGGCCTCCATTTATTTTTCACTCTTGTAACAAGGCTGGACACATCTCAAAGTTTTGTAGATCAAGAATGCAAAGTCAGGAAAGCCCTAAAAAGCCAAAAGAATCAATATTAGATACCGAAGGAGAAGTCAAGTTTGTGAAAGCTTCAGAAGATGTGAGCTTGATTTGGTCAGAGGTAAAAAAAGGATAAGGTTGATGTGTATGTATTGGATGCATCCATAGTGGACGCACCCTCTACATCTGGATGAATGACCCTCAAGGTCATAGGGGGAGCTTATTTAGCTCTAGACCCCTACGCAGATGGTATACTCACCTTCAGAGTATGCACCTTTGGATTTAACCTTTTGGAGATTATTTGAGGCTATGTGTAAGAGTGCACTACCTAGTCGATTGTAGAATGGAAGTTGGAAATTCTTAGTCAAATTCTAGTTTACGCGGCAAGCATTAATAGAAGAATTTTTACTTTAAAGTATACAGAGACTTGTAGATCATTTATTGCATTCGATTTAGAGTGATTGGAGATCACAGAAACCCTAGCAGTTGATTGTGAAGTCTTGAAGTTTGATTCACCAGTGAAAGAGCATGATTGATTGATTGCGAAGCCCTAATCCGTCGTGACAATTTAGAAGTTCTTGAAAACTGATTTAAGTGATAAAAAAAGTAAGTTATGGCTACACCTATTGTGTTTGATGTTGTAGAGAGGAAAATATATGTTTTCAAGAGGCACCCTTTTAAGTCTACCCTAGATGACCTAGAAGGTGCATTCTCAAGAACCCCTATGGGTGTCATGCATATTGAAGACATCTGTGGATACTTTTACTACAAGAAAGAACTAGTTGGACTTGATAGGATTAGACCGCACATTGAAACTATGATAAAGCAAGAAAAAACCTTCCTAGATGAGTTCACACAATTGGAAAACCATCCCATAGTTGAATATGCTATGGTGTATGAGTTTTATGAGTTTGAATGGATCAAGATATTGCTCAGTAGGATTCATGATGACCTATTCTAGATAGGTGAAGTGCCAGTAAGAATCATAGGAGACCTTATTCATGAAATGATAGGCCTTTCAAGGACAGGCATTGTTCTTCCAGTAGGCAAGGATGTGAGAAAACTAGTAGAACTAGCATGTAAGTCAAGAAGTGATAGGCGCAAAATGACAATTGAGTCTATAGAGGAGAAACACATCAAATTGATGTCTATGATTTTAGGTTATAGGTTTCAGCACACCAACAGGGTGAATAGTGTGTCTACGGCCACTATTCTTACAACAATAAGACTTGGAAGAGAAAATGGTGAGTTCAATCTATGCGAGATCTTGTGCACACAATTGATAGATAATATTAGAGCCAACAAACATGATAAGACCAAAATATTCAAGTTTGGGTCTTTGATTATCTACATGTACTTCCACATAGTTGGAAAGGTCTCAGATTTTTATTTAGACAAGATCTTACCTACAATGCCACAAATATCTCTTAAGGCATCTACTAATAGCTCATTGAAGAATTTCATGGAGCTGGAATTGAAGACATTCAAGATTAAAATATAGATGATGTATAGGATACCAGAAAGAATTGTAGAAAAATACAAAGACAACACTTTCTTTATGGTAGAAACTGATATAGCATGTATGGAAGTAGTTGAACCTAGAACAAAGTGGATCCATCCACTTGGTTATGAGGTAGAGGAACCAATTTTGGAAGCATATGCACAAGTAATACTTTTAGCACCTAAGGACCCTAATGAACCTAGATGGGGAACTTACGAAGAAAAGACAAGAGAAGTTGATGCAGTTCTGAACAACGCAGCAACTAAGAGGAAAGCCTCTAAGATTACATCTAAAATTATCATAATTCATGGTGTAACATAGGTAGACCTAGATAAAGAAAGAGAATAAAAGATAGCTTTGGAGATTGAGAGCACATCCATAGTGGAAGCTGTGAAAGACAATCCCATACTAAAAAAAGCCAAGATTGAGAAAACTGAAGATCCAAAAGATAAAAGGGGTAAAATAGATGTTATCCCTCCTATGCCTAAAGAGACAATTGATCTAACATCACCTCCCGAGTATAAGGCAATGACCAAGAGGAAGAAGGAAACTAGCACAAGTCACCCATCCTCATAGGCAACCAGAAGTAAGAAAAACACTCAAGCACCTCCATAGGTATATTTTAGACCTAATCTTCAAGTTTTGAGAACAAGGATTGTTGATGAATCTAGATTAGATCAAATGGGGAAGTTTTATGAGAAGTATAGTGAAATTGATAAATTAGAGATTCATGGAATGATCATAAAACATATGATTAAGTTCAAAAAGATAGTCTTGGAACTTAAGATAGTCATTATGGACAATGTTTAGAATATTCTGGAATCCTTGAAGAAACAGGCTATTGAAGAAGATCTTAGAATAAGGGAAAATATTCTAGATAAAATACTCCTTGTGTGTTCCTTAGAAGAGAAAAAACTATTGTTAGATCTAGTGAAGCCACATCTAAGAACAAAGCTAAGAAGACTACACATAATGGACAAGAACTTTCAGTTGACAGCCAAAGAGACAGAGAAATCTTTTGAGAAAGTTTTCTTCAACAGACACATGTATCCACCTACTGCACCCACAACACAAGTGCCCTCTAAGGAAGTCAAGGTGGTAGATACCACAAATGTACCAGTAATAGGTCCTCAAGATCCAACACCTATAGTGGTAACACCTATAGAGGCAGTAAAGTTTGTGCCCATAACTGAGACACAAAAGGATAACACTATCATTATTGATAATTTAGAGATTGCAATGGGGGCCACATACAATGAATTGGATAAGTTTGAGGAAGCCTTGTGAGCACACAAGAGGTTGAAACTCTATGTAGTGATAATTCACCCAAGCTACAAGAAGAAGTACTAATAGAAGATCTAATAGGTTAAGAAGAAGAGGAGACAAAAAAAGAGGAAGAAAATGTAGAAGAGGAGAAAGGAGAAGAAGAGGTAAAAGGAAGTGAACTAACAGATGAACCATCAATTGAAATGACAATTAGAGTAAAGAAAGAAGTGATAGATAACACTCCTATCATGCCCTTACCTTCAACATCATTGTTTTCAAGTTTGACACCAGACGCTACAAGCTTGGACTTTAGGGAGAAGAAGACCCAATTAAGATCAATGTCCTAGCCATGGAGAAAGAAAAATAGAAGCAAGTGATGAGGAACCCTCTGTTTGTTGAATCAGTCAACATTCTGAATAACTTTTTACCCTTAGACAAGAAATTTTCTAAGGTCCATTTAGTTGATGATGTCATTACCATACTGACAAACTTTAAAGAAAACTTCTCTAGCTTGGAAGAATCTGCATCCCAAGTTGTAGAAGAAAAATATACGAGGAAAAGATTAAGAGAACTAGTTGGAAATTTTGAACTTGACCTCGGTTCATTAAAGGTAGGTCAAACATACTTAAGGAGCTCACAGCCAAGGGAAGGAAGATCATTGCAGACTACATGAACCAAGATAAATTAACTGCAACTCTTTACAAGAAAATCTAGGAGGTAGAGGCCATGATAGATCAAATCAGAAAATCGGTAGAAGATCCCACATTAGACATTAACATATGTAATAATGTATATCAGGGACAAGTGGACAAGATAGACAAGGCTAAAAAGGAGATGTCCAGAATAAGGACAAGGCAAACATAGCTCAAGAATGCTCTTGTGCCCTTTCTAGATGTACTTAATCAGAACATCAAGGAGATTGATACCACTATGGTGACATATGATCAAGGTTTGAGTATAGACTTGGAGAAGATGGAAAAGCTGCAATATGCCTTATGTGCCCATCTATAGATTGTCAATGCACTAATAACATTTTGGAAACAAGAGATCCAAAATTTGCAGATAGCATATCCAGATGTCCTAACATTGTAAGTACTTGTAGATACACTTTTTGAGAATCTTTGACATTAATGTCAAAGGGGGAGTATTGTATATAGAATATGGAGTATCATAAATGATGTATACAAGAAGTATAGAGTATAAAGGGAGATATAAGTTAGAAAGAATTTTGTATAAGGGTACAGTTAGTAACTTTTCCATATTCCTTTGTTTCCATTAATGACAAAGGGGGAGATTGTTGGAAAGTTGACTATACTATTGTAAATGACTAGATATAGTGTTTTCATTATGGAAACAAAGTCATATAGAGTTTTGGAGTCAATGCACATTTCATAAGGTCAGATTATGGCTAAGTATAGAAGACTAGATAGTTAGCAGAGCACCAATAGATTAGAGCATCAACGCACATGCGTATGACCGAGTTATGGTATGCACCCTTGAAGTTAAGATGGTAAGTGTGTATTCATGCTATGTCTAAGAGTGCATGATTAGATAAGTCAGTATGATGAAGATACAGATAGTTGAAGAGGTACAACCAGTGAATGCCAAAATAGAATAGAGTATGCAACCGACTATTACTATTTTGATTAGCGGTTATAATATTATTTTGTAAAGGCTATGTGCCTATTTTAATTAGTTTGTAGACATGTAAACATCTTTTTTTGTAAACACGCTTGAACCAATTCACTTGGTAGCATTTTATGTAATCAGTTATAGGCCGACCTAGTTAATTGTTTTGGTAGCGCAAATAAATATTAGATGCACCTTTGTAATAAAGTATGGAAGTGGAGATAGAGATAAGATAAGAAGATTAGAAGTATGCAAAGAGCATTTAAAATGTATTAGATCTTTGTAAGGGGTCAAAGCATCAATGCATAAAAGGAACTGATCAGACAAGCAGTATCACAACACCAGTTCATCCAACAAATATAGTGTGTATCTGAGATCAGAAGGTTGTAGCCTTCACCACTTGAGAATTGAGCTCTAGGAAAGAATGTCCTCACCCATAACAAGGTTATTGTAAAAGAATCCTAATAGGGTCCGACCCTTCACCAGGTCACTGTACTAAAAGAATTGTAAAGAACAACTCCTGACAGGGTTGCAGTTCTTCTAACAAGGATCATAAGACACTAGTACAGTTCTTAGTGGGTGTCAATTCCCACTACGGTTTTTACCTATTTGGGTTTCCCTTAATCATATTGGTATTATGTGTTGTGATTGTCTATCTTATTTACATTGATGTTTATTTCAGTAATTAAGGAATCAAGTTAAGTTTCAAGAGTAAAGTAAAAAGATTAAATATAGTAAACACTGATTCACCCCCCCTCTCACTGTTCCCATTCCTAACACTTTTTTCTTCCAAGTTTTGTTCATTTGATTTCTCATTTTCTCAATGATTTCATCATTCTTTCTTTGATCATTGTTCAATATGGGTGTTTTGAAATCTTTCTTTAGATGACCTATCTTATTTCATTTATAGCATACCATACTTCCATTCATCCAACTCTTGGATTTACCCCTAAAATGTGTATTCAAATAATTTTCTCCAATGTGCTTATATTTTCCATAGTAATGACAACCGTACCAAGTGTTGTAATCCCAATTGTATGTGTTACCCTTCTTAGGTGACTTAGTCTGTTAATTTGATGACCATTTGGGTTTTGATCTACATTCAAATGCTCTATGTCCATATTTCTAACAGTTGAAACAATGTCCTTGAAATTTTGGTGAGGTAGGTGGATTATTAACCTTTGTCTTGCATTCTTGTGCCTAATGTCCATGTTTCTTACAGTTAAAGAAATGTCCATAAAATTTTGGTTTAGGATCAGACTTACCATGTTTTATTCTGTAGATGTTGGTTGTATATCCTAGCTTTCCACAGTGATGGCATGTAGGCTTGTTGTTCTTTGGTTTAATACTCCTTTTCTCTCCACTCTTTGATGATTCTCCTTCCTCAGTGGATGATGATTGCTCATTAAGTTCAAGTCTAGATGTATCACTAGATCTTCTAGGTGACCTTAACAACTCTTCAAATTATCTTACAACTTTGTTATGATTGTTCATCCTTTCATTAACTTCCTTTTTAGCTCTCAATTCATTCCTCAGTTGATTGTTTTCTGATATGAGATTGGTGAGTTCCACATCTTTTCTGCCCAATTCTTGATTAACTAGTAGCAATTGATTTACCATGTCTAGATGTTTATTTTTCAACCTTTGCATGTCATTTGTCTTTTCATCAAGTCTCATTGATAGTTGTCTTTTATCTTCTTCAGCCATCATCTTGTCTTCTTCAGCTTTCTTTTTCCGTTCAACTACTTCACATAGTCTCACAGATTGAATTTATTGTTCTCTCTTCATATTTTTGATGTCCTCATTTAGTATGTTGTTTTTCTCTAGTAGTTCTTTTATGGCTTTGTCCAGTAGTATCTTCTTCTTGATATTGTGTTTCATTTTGTTGAATAGAAGTTTCTCTTCTTCTGCTTAAGGATTTATTTGGTTCTCCTCTACCTGCTTCAAGTTGTTGTAATGCAAGCTGAATGTCAATCTTCTGATTCTCTATGATTTTTCCCAACTTATAAACCTCCATCTCAAGATCTTTATCTCACAAGTGGTTCAAATTCTATAAGAGACCAATGCTCTGATACCAATTATTGGAAATCTAATGGGAAAATGTTATACTGACAAGGGGGGGTGAATCAAATATCACTAGTTTATCCATTTTTGACATAAATGAAACTTGCATAGCATAAGAGTAAAACTTCAATAGTATATCAAATCTGATAAGTTAAACATCACCCATGAAAATAAACATAACCATAACACAATAATTTTGGTTACCCAGAAACCCTTGAAAGGTAAAACTGGGGTGGGGATGACACTCACAAATGTTCACTACTGTAGTATAAAGTTTTCTTGTTAGGGCTACAAATTTGATCAAAAAATATGATCTACCCTGTGATTGATCACAAAATATGATCTACCCTGTGAGGGGTCTTCCCTATTAAGAGCTATGATACTTACACAATCTACCTTGCAAAAGGATTTAAATCTTACAACTAAGTAAGCACTTGGTTAAGAGATCTACTAAGGTCTATCAAAACCACTTTGTTAAAAGATTTACCCTGATACACTTGTTAAAATGTCTTAGTACCTAAGTCTTTGGTTTTCACTGTGATACTGATTACAGATCTTCTCCTTCCACTGTAGATTTTATCTCATCTATCAAGTATGTCTCTGTTTCTCCCTTCACTTCTTTTCTCTTTTCTACTTGTTCACTATACTCTATCAAAATACTTCTACGTTCTGAATATATTCTCTCTATCACACTCTTTCTTCCACTCATACATCATTTTAGGGTTTAGACCACATCTTATATAGACAATTAACTTTCTCCAAGATTTAAGATCTACAATCTAGATTATCTCATTTTGTCGTTGAACCTTTCCCTAATTCTGATTGGTTCCATGTATTACATAGGGATTAATGATTACAATATAAGAGTGTAATCACCTCTATGATTTCCTTAACAAATAACAAATGAAATATAAATGTTGGCCAAAATGGTTTACCTAAGTGTTTGTGCCATAACAAACACACATGTCAATTATGGTTTGCTTGACATAGGATATCTCTGGCACTCATCATTCAATGTTCTTTATACTCTGGTGCTCAGCATTCTCTTCTTTACATAACTCAACAAAAGATGAATTGGCTAATACAAAAGTACTCAGTGACCATTGTTTTACTCGGTAGTGACTACTGCTTGGTAAATGTACATTATACATGACTCATCTTATATATGATGACTCAGTCATAGTGATGACCAACCAACATTGCCTAGAAAATGACTAAGTGTAAGACACTAATAGACAACAAAACTTTACAGATCAACAGAACCTCATCACCATTTCTCTCCATCACCATCTTTTTTCTTCAACATAACATGTCACTAATATCATGAAAGTGAAAATATTAGTAAAACCATAAAATATTAAATGTAAACATAAACACTACTTGTGGTATCATAAATTAAGGCTCCATTTAATTTATCATTGTGTAAAACCTCCACCTTAGCTGAAAAATAAAATACTACATAAACCTCTGCATTACCCCATCTTTTTTGTTACCTTGTCTTAATTCTTAACCATGTGCTATAGTTAGCTCAAGATGCATACACATTATAGAGAAATATAGATGGTGTTCACTTTTCTTGCAAATCTATACATATGTAGGTATTTTTTGGGACATTAAAACTAATATTTCTAGTAGTGTAATACCTCTTACCACAGCTCATGAATGTTGGGAATCCTTTTAATTGTTTAAAAATTAATGGTTTAGTTTCATTTTGTCTTCTTATTATCTCTTAAGAATCTCTTAGACATATTGGCTACTCTCTTTTCAATTCTTTATCTTCTTGGAAAAATTTCACAACTCTTTGGCTATCCTGCATTACTCATCTACCACTTTCATCACCTACTAGATCGATCTCACCTTCATACTACTGATCTTTGACTTATATTGGCAATTTGGATAATGTGGATGCATAGATGTTGTTAGTATGGCAACATATGATCTCTATTGAGAGCGCAGAATCTGGAATGCAAGTATGCAAAGTTGAAGGAAGAAATTGTCTAAGTTTGAATACAGTGATCCTAACAGAGCACCCGATGAAGATTTAGTTGGCGATGTCCACTGGAGAAATATTTTTGTTTGCACAATTAACTAAAGCTTCTATAGAGTATGAGGATACCCCATCTTAGTGCACATAAATTTTGGAGTAGTACAGACAAAGTTATTCAAAGTTTACCGAAGATAATTTTTGTAGACAGAATAGTTTTGGAGATAGTTTTAGCAAAAGAGTTAAGGGATTATTTTTGCTTGTCAAAATAATGACTTAACATTATGAAGGGATGAAATCCTAGATTTTTACTCTTGGATAAAGATTTTGGAAGCCGACCATGTAAAGTTATTAGCTTTAATAACTCATATATTAGGCATACTTGAAATGTAATGAAATATACAAGTGAGATACAAAAGGAAGAAAAGATAACTTGCGATAGTTGTATATTGTGGTAGCAACAAAGGCTATTGATGTGAAGTTGTAAGCAGTACCATATTACAGTCAGAAACATTTTGTATTACTTGTTTGGGTAGTGAACTTAGCTGGTGATCAGGTTTTGTAATCTAACTCCTAACAGGGTTAAGGCTTCTAACAAGGCCTAAAGTCCTTTAACCAGGATAGATCTACTATATATTGTAAATTGACTCCTAACAGGGTCCAATATCCCTAACAGGATACTTTTGATTAGTGATCTTTGTGGGCACCATCCCCATTGGGGTTTTCCCTTGGCCAGTGTTTCCTCGAGAACATATGATGTGTTATGAGTTCTTTCTATTTATTGCTATGTTTGTTAATCAACTTGATAATCTTTGTATGCACTAAAGTAATTTGTTATATCCATAAGTGGGAAAAAGAAAAAGTTTGTGAAATACTGATTCACCCCCCCCTCTTAGTATTTCCTATTTCTAACAATTGGTATCAGAGCACAGTTACTCGGAGAAGGAACATTCAAGGAAAGCTTAGCAGCTTGAGTAAGATCTCTATGGATATGGATCAACTTCAGAAGAATCTTGAAGAAGCTCTTGAATAGATTGATATGCTTACTGATGAAAGAAACTCCTTAAGAAGAAAATATGAAGATGCAAAGAATGCTATTGACAAATTAAAAGGTAAGATCGAAGATCTGAAATCTGAAAAGAAATCTGATATGCTTGTTGAAGATTGTGATGGATTAGAAAAAGAAAATGAGATCCTTAAGCATGAGTTGAAGATAGTAAATCTAAAGCTTAGTATGAAAGATGGAAATTTGAGATCTGATAATGAAAAATTGAAAATTGAGAATGAAGATTTGAGGTCAAGACTTGAAAAGGAAACATCCGAATCTGAAAAAGTAAAAATGTAGTATGTGGAACTTGAGAAGTATAATAAAATTGTGAAAGGTGAATTAACTCAATCTAAACAACAACTTGAAAGGCTATATTCAAAAAATGATAAGACTGAAAAACAAATTTCTTTTGAAGAACCATTCTTTGATAGGACTGGATTTGGATATAGTATGTTTAGAACAAACCATGAAAGTAAGAAGCCAGATCTGAAGACATCTGAAAGTGTGGAGGAAATAAAGCTAGATGAGAACACATTGGAAGATCCACCTAAAGAAGAACCACCTAGAGAGAAAGAAGAATCAAAGCAAGAAGAATCAAAATAGGAAGAATCATCTAAAGGTATGCAAAGAGAATTCAAAGGTAGATGTTTTTCTTGTAATACTATTGGGCACATGAAGAGAGATTGCACAGGTAAGAAATTTAAACCTTTTAATGGACATTGTTATAATTGTCATAGTTTTGGACATAGAGCTAACAAATGTAGAAGACCTAAAGTAATTTTGAATAATTATGATATAATGATTGGGAATACTAACAATGCAGATAAGAAATCTATTGAAGAAATGAATCAAAGAAAAGTGGTAGTATGTTTTAGATGCAACAAAGTAGGACACATTGCTAGAAATTGTAGGTCACAAATTAACTAGCAAGGATAGATATTTGGAAACAATGGAATCATTTTTCAGATATGCAACAAGTTTGAACACTCAGCAAGATTTTGCAGAATGAACAATGGAGGTTATCATCATAACCCTAACCCTAGGAACAATGCAAGAAGGAATGAAATGCAGAAAACAAAGAGAAAGGTTGTTGTAGCAATAAAGATGAAGTAAAATTTGACAAAGGCACAAATCAAGGAGGTATAGTTAGCATTGAAAGTAGTTAGGAAGGTAAAGTAACTAATGGTAAGGATGAATCTTTACCTAACCCTTCTTTAAGTACTTAAATTATGTAAGTTTCTGTAGTTTAGGACTTAGGATTAGTGTAGATTAGGAATTTGAATGAGTTAAGTTTTTCATAGTTAGATATAGGTTTATTATGTTATACTAATGCTATGGTTAAGTGCGCAAAAGAAAATATTGTGTTTTGCGAGGTCTTAGAAATTTTTATGGTTGTAGCTTTACAGAATCAGCTTTTTGAGGTTTTAGTGGCAAAATGAATGAATGTGATGTCAGATCGAGATAATGTGAAGTGTTATAAGGTCAAAATTGAAGTTATTACGATTACAAAGTGATTGAAAAGAGATTTGAAAGAAGAAAAGTGAGTTGAGGATGATTTGAAGAAGTTTGGAAGCAGTTTGTAGCGACGATCATACCGAAACCCTAGATTTGCAAAGTTGAGGTATTTCTTGATCTTTAATCAGTTGATAAGATGGATATTTCTATGGTTCATAATGTTAAGGATAAGAATAGACCAAAGATTAAGAAAGAACCAGTAGAACCAACTGAAATTGAGGACAGTCTAGCATAATCATCTGTACCAGACGGAGTATTGCACATTGAGAATGTTAAAGGATATTTAGGTTGCAAGTTTGAAACTTTGGGAGATGCAGATTTTAGTGATGATTATAGGAAATTGTACAATCAAGACATGTAAATTAAACCAGCTTATGGGAACCTAGAGAACAATGAAATTATCAAATATTCCATGAAGTATGAATTCAATGATGAGGAATGTACCAAGATCATTTTAAGTAGAATCCACAATGGGAAATTCTGGATGGAGGATAGAGTTATTGATATAACTGCCGACCTAATTCATGAAGTTACTGGATTATCAAAAGTTGGAGAGATTCCACTGAATGAAAAGAACATGAGAAAGATTGTTTTAGATAACACTAGATCTAGTTATAATGGTAGAGGAATTGTGATAAGTAAGATTAAGCAAGATGATGTTAGGTACCTTTGCAAGATCCTAACAACTAAATTTTGTGGTAGTTCAAGGGAAGATGACATGGCTGCAAGAATGATTCATGTATCTTATCTTATGTGTATTGAGAAGAAACTAGTAGACCTATGTGAAATTTTGAAAATTCAGTTATTTGAGAACTTAGAAAAGATTAAGAAGGCTAAGTACACACAGTTTAGGTTTTCATCTCTGATAACCTATATGTTTTTCCATATTTTGAGAAGATTTCCTTACATAGTTGATTGGAGTGACAATGTGAACACAATGGAAAGAATAAACTTAGTCTACATGAAGCACCTTTTTGATAAAGTTAATGACAATGTGAAGCTTGTATTGAAGACTTTTCAGAATATTGTTAAGAAAAAATCAAGGATTCCTCAATCCTTAGTTGAAAAGCATAAAGATGACATTTGTTTTATGGTTGACACTGATTTCACCTACATTGAAGCTGTTGAGCCTAGAATGGAATTCATAGACCCTCTTGGCTATGAAATATCTGAAGCAAAAATAGTAGGATATGTGAATAGATTGTTAAAGTGTGAGTTGGATGGTCATGCAAATAGGTTTGGAACCTATGAAGAGAATTTCAACTCTGCAATAAGTTTGAGAGAAAAGAAGCAATCTAGTAAGAGAGTTGAATCTACGATGAAGAAAATATTGAAAGAATCTGGTATGTCAAGTCATGAGTTTGACATAGCTAAGAAGACTACAGAAGCCCTGAGGCAAAGTGAAAATCTTGTAATTTCACCTGAGACATCAAGTGTAGATCCTATTGATCCTATTGCAGTAAAGGTAAAATTTGAAGTACCTGAAAAAGATGAAGGAGATAAATCTTTTTCTCCTATTCCTAGCAAAAGAGTAAAAGTGAGTGCAAAAGGACCCGACAAGAGATAGAAAGTGGTTGTACCACCTATACCTAGAAATGTAGCAGTAATTAAAATGATGATGTAGTTTCAGTCAAGAAGAAAAATTGGAAACCAAGAATTGAAAGAGTTAATGAAGATATATTGAAGCATGAAGACTTCACTAAGTTGAATAAATTCTATGATCTATATGGATCATTTGATAGATTGAACTTTGAAAATGCAATGGTTACACAATGATTGTGGAAGATAAGAAACTTAGCACTATTCATGGTAAGATCCCAGAAGATTTGTATAATAGACTTGTGAATAGAAAACAAAGAGCACAAGAAGAGGACATAAAGATGAGAGAACATGTAATCAGATAGTTCTGTGAAGTTAAGGATGAAGATCATTTGAAGAGATTCTTGAAGTCTCTTGGAACTTTATTGAGAACTAAGAGAAGAAAAATCCTTATAATGGGAGGCAAAAAGGAGGAAGTACAGAAAGAGATAGAGCAAGTAGTAATGCAAGTTCTTGCAGATATAGTTGCAGAAAAGCATGTTGAATCAGACCCTCAGCAGAAGTAATCAGAGGAACCGCATGCAGAGGAAGTTGGTATTGAAGAAGTTCCATCTTCTTCACATATCAATATTGGCAAAGAATCAATGGATATTGAAAGCACCAAAGTGACTTTAGAATCAGATGATGCAGTATTTCATGATCTAGGAAACATTGTTGACAATTTGGCTTTGGGAGAGCAAGAAAAGGTCATAGAATCAGAGAAGAATACAGAGGTAGAGGAAGCACCAACTGTATCAGAATCAGTTCCAGCAGAGTAGTCAGTTAAAGGCAAACAAATTTTTACAGAGGTCACTACCCCTAGTGCACTTGACAGTAAGAAGAGGCATATTGGTTCAATGTTTGAAGACCTTGGAAAAGAAGTTGAAGATGATGATCAGCTTGAGTTCATCACATCTTTGAATAAAATTATTGGAAAGAATAAGAAGATGAAAGACCTTGAAGGCAAAGTTAGAGTTTTGACAAAGAAACTTGAGAGTGTGATCAGCACTAAGGTATCTAAATTAGATCCACTTGAGAAAGCTCAATCAGTAATGAATTATTTTGACTCTGAATTTTCTAACTTGAAGGATATTGCTAAAATAAAAGTTCAAGAAGACTTTGAAGTAGAAATGCAACAAACCTTAAGTGTAAATATTCAAAATGATATTGGTAATTTAGATGTATGCATAAAGAATTTGAGGAGACATTTTGAGACAGGAAAGAATTTGTACATACAATGCACTAAATCAGAAATCCTAATAGTTGAAGAGGATAAGAAGATCAGAGAGAAGTTAGATGCTATTATAGCTGAGACAAACACCTTGACAAGCCCTAATGTGAAGATAAGTTCTGTAGAGAAGAACATAAGGAAATTGAAAGATGAAATCAGAATGATAGCAGAGGAGAAGAATAGAAAGATGATCAAGGTTAACATAATGAGAGAGCATGTCTCAATCAAGATATCAATTGTTGAAGATCAAATTGAGCAGTGTCTTTCAGCAAAGACATCATTTCAGAAGTTTAGCTTCAATTCCCTGCAAGCTTGTCAGACAGCAACATACGGATTGAGTACTCTACTCAATGTTGTTGAATCCATCAGGAAGATATGGGAGAAAGATTTTGAATCTTGGAAGTTAGAGTTTGGTGATTGTGTTGCAAGCCTACCGGCTTTGCAATAACTGATAATAAGGTATAAAGTTTTTGAAATTTTTGTACACCCTATCTTTGTCATTGTTGTCAAAGGGGGAGAGATAGTAGAAAATTGAATATATGTTGAGGAAGGATACTCATAGGGGGAGCTATTATATGGAGTATGACATTGTCTACATATTGTATAACTTTTGGCCACAAATTTTGTATAAGTTTTTTTTGAAGTTTTGTTTGCACACTTAGCCAATTTTCCCATATGTTGCCACCAATGACAAAGGGGGAGATTGTTAGCAATTTGGCTAATGTGGATGCATAGATGTTGTCATTATAGAAACATATGATCTCTATTGAGAGTGTAGAATCTAGAATGCAAGTATGCAAAGTTGAAGGAAGAAATTGTCTAAGTTTGAATACAGTGATCCTTACAGAGCACCCGATGAATATTTAGTTGGCGATGTCCACTGGAGCAATATTTTTGTTTGCACAGTTAACTAAAGCTTCTATAGAGTATGAGGATACCCCATCTCAATGTGCATAAATTTTGGAGTAGTACGGACAAAGTTATTCAAAGTTTACTAAAGATAGTTTTTGCAGACAAAACAGTTTTGGAGATAGTTTTAGCAAAAGAGTTAAGGGATTATTTTTGCTTGTCAAAATAATGACTTAACATTATGAAGGGATGACATCCTAGATTTTTACTCTTGGATAAATATTTTGGAAGCCGACCATGTAAATTTATTAGCTTTAATAACTCATATATTAGGCATACTTGAAATGTAATGAAATATACAAGTGAGATGCAAAAGGAAGAAAAGATAACTTACGATAGTTGTATATTGTGATAGCAGCAAAGGCTATTGATGCGAAGTTGTAAGCAGTACCATATTACAGTCAAAAACATTTTGTATTACCTGTTTGGGCAGTGAGCTCAGCTGGTGATTAGATTTTGTAATCTAACTCCTAACAGGGTTAAGGCTTCTAACAAGGCCTAAAGTCCTTTAACCAGGACAGATCTACTATATATTGTAAATTGACTCCTAACAGGGTCTAATATCCCTAACAAGATACTTTTGATTAGTGATCTTTGTGGGTACCATCCCCACTGGGGTTTTCCCTTGGCCAGGGTTTCCTCAAGAACATATGATGTGTTATGAGTTCTTTCTATTTACTGCTATGTTTTTTAATCAACTTGATAATCTTTGTATGCACTAAAGTAATCTGTTATATCCATAAGTGGGCAAAATAAAGAGTTTTTGAAATACTGATTCACCCCCCCCTCTCAGTATTTCCTATTTCTAACAACTTCTTGGCCTTGAAAGAAATTTGTTGCACAACCATATCATGTCATTCAATTGTCTTATCATAGTATCTTTTAATACTTTTCTTTTTTTTTATCTAAAATTCATTTTTTTTTATTGATTATTCATTATCTATCTATCTTAGTTGTTTGTGGAGGTGGAAACCCCAAATTGGGGGTCTGACTTCGGTTGAATGATTAAAAAAGTAGCCAAATAAAAATTATCTATAATTTGGGTGTATGTTTTTAATTAGTATGTAGTGAGTTATCTTGTGAGTCTTCTACCTTAAAATTATAACTTTTCTCCCTCTCTTGCATTCATTTATACTTGGAATAGTTACTTTTAGTTTATTGGTACTTTCCATTATGTACATAGTTATCTTAGTTCTAGCTTTTTTGGTTAGTTATTGTTCTTCAACTTTTCTTTTGACCTCTTTACTCTATCTGTATAGGACACATAGACATGCACACCACACTCATATCTTGCATCCATGAAATAGTCATAGACTCATGCAAGTCTCTCGAGGAGTATTAGCTCACAAAACTCACTAGTCGATCTTGATTGTTTGTTCTCCTATTTTTAGTAGCCCAAATATTTATATTTCTTAATTTCATAAAAAAAATTTGTTTCTTTAATTTACCTTGTATTCATTTGAGTTTTAATATATATCTAGTTCATTGGTCTTGTTGATCACTCTATCTCACTAGAGCACTAGTTTAGTGAGGTGGTGCAAGGTGCAATTTATCTCTTGGGATTTTATCATTCTCAAGGGTGGTGAGTTCTCTTTTGCACATTTTGGTTTGCCCAAAATGACACATTTTCAACTCTAGCTCCCTTTAGAGGAACTTATTTAATTTTGTGATGATCCTTTATGATCTTGAAAAGTCAAAATGCTTTAGGAATCATTGTAAGAAGATCATTGAGTCCAAATTTAATTTCTCATTAATATAATGCAGCTAGATTGGTCCCAATGTTTATGAGGAATGTCAATTTTAATAACCCTTTCAAATCTCATTCATTTGGTCCAATATTGGGGAAATTTAATTCTCAAAGATGTAGTTCTAATAAATTCTCTCCTATGAATTCTCCTCTTGATTTTCCTCTTGCCTTAGACCACCAATCTTCCCTTATTGTTCAATTTTATTAGTATCATTCATTCAAGGATAAATTAAAATATTTGAAGATATCTCAATAAGGAGGATTTCTTCTCCAAGGCTAGGTCTTCCAAAAATCCCCTCATTGATTACTTTCTTACTTTGCACAACAAATATCATAACCTTGATTATGTTTTTCTCAAGCTATTCTTATAGTGAATCGATTATTTTCTTTTTTGGTTCTATGCAAACATTGAAAACAAGGTCACTATTGCTAACCTTATTCATTGCAAAAAAATCCAAATGATAAGGTTGCCTACTTTGAATCTAAAGGCACCAATCCATATACATCAAAGTCCCTTATGTCCTTCCAAATGGTGATCTTCAAAGGATGTTCTTATAAAAAATTTATTTTTTATTAAGGGAGAATATTTCCTTGAACTATTACCTAAACTTTATTAATCCTTTTGGAGAATCTTCCATGAACTGAGCCATCAAAGATTCTCTAAACTAAACTATTTCCTTGAGAAAGATACACCCTCATAGATGTTTAAAGAATATTCTCCAAATTGATCCTTTTCCATCACATTTTACAAATTGTGTCTCTACATCATCATAATTTCCCCCTTTGTCGAATGATATCACATTTTTCAATATGGTGACCATAAATCTCATCTCACCATACAACTGGAGGATTTGTAATAATGAGATATTATTTACCACTCTAGATTCCCCCTATAGTGTAGATCATTATTCCTTGTATATCCCAATGCAGATCAATGCAAATTTTGTGAGAGGTTTGATGATTTATCCTTCATGTAGAGTGATTTTCATCATGGAGGACGTACTCATCATGAATGGGCAACATCATGTGATATGAAAATCATAAAAAAATCATTCACACTCATAATGGACTATTTATTTCCCTTTGGGGTCTACCATGTTGAAAGTCCTTGTGAGATCCAAGGAAGTTTACAACCTTTTTTGTCATCCCTGATTCGGTCCTACTTTTAATAAAGCTATTTATCCCTTGGGAAGTCTCTATGGTGGTGGTCCCCTTAGTGATTCATTAGTTCCTTAATTTCTCTCATGATATTATTGTGCATACTATCCAATATAATGGATCATGTGGAGGCTTCATGTTGGATTATTTTAGGACTACTCTAGTAGGGATTATGATTTGATGATAGTATCTATCATTTATAGATTATAATAAGTATAAGGTTAAGAAAATTTCTTATAAATATATAGATATTTTATCCCCTCCTATCTTCATCCCTTCATCTCAACACCCCCCTTTGGTTCAACATTCTCTATACTTATTTTTCTCTTCATTGAGGGTCCAATGTATGCATGTATCTCAAAGGAATATTCCAGTCCCACTAAATAATTTGCATCCTCCAGTGGTTTCTTCTATTCCTCCATTGAGACTAATAAATAAAAAATAAAGGAAACAAAGTTTACAAAGTATAAATCTAGTCCTCAATGCGAGATTTCAACCCTAGAGAAAATACATTTTCCTATTGTCTATGGTAAAGGTAAGAAGACACTATGGGTTTCCTTTTCTTCTCTAGAATATTCTTCCTAGCCTCCAAATATACCAAACTATTCCTCTAACCACTTGTAAATAAAAACAAGTAAGGAGACCTATGGCTAAGTATATAACTTCCCCATTAATAGAACCTCGTACTTCATTTGTAGGGTCTTCTTCCTTGCAGGTCACAACATAGAAAGTCTCCTTGATGGAGCAAGATGTTATTGAGTATTTTAAAACTTCTTATCCTGGTATAAACCTTTGTCAAAAACATCTTGTAAAAAAGACTAAACATCATCAACAATCTAGGGCCTTAAAGTGTGATAACAACATGAGTGAAAAGACTAAGTTATTGATTCTTCTATCCATGTATTCTACTATTTCTCCTACTTAATCTCCTACTAAATCCATCCATAATCTAGCTACATCTTTAGTTTCATTTATTGCTACTATAGGAGTGACTATCAGGCCTAGTGTAAAGTGGGTCTAGTTTTCATCTCCCCTTCCCTAGAACTTTCCTTGATCATCATGCTTCCTAATATCCCTTTTATCCCTAAAATTGGATAAAAATATTGTACACATAGGGGGTGTTGAGTGTACTCATGATTTTCTAGCCTGGACTAATTTATGATCACCATCCTAGATTTTTTGGGGTTCTTAAATTAGATAAAATGGATCCAAAGGTATCTACTCCTTCCTTCAAGATAAATTTTTATTAGGACCCTATGCATGATATTTTTCATAAAAATATTCTCGAGAAGATCCTCTATATAATTATTTTCCTAAAATGGAGAAGGCTTTGTCTTCTCCTATATTTTTCATTGCTCCATTACAAAAGGTTAGCATTGTGGTTGGTGCAGGGGTACCCAATGTAATTCAGGAACCCATGAATCTTGTTGAAGTATTTTCATGTTTCATTTCATGTTAATAAGGTCATATGGACCATTTCTAATGGTGTTAAGGAGTCATGTGATCAGTTAGTCCATGTTGTCAGCTCATGTCAATTATTTTCATAACAACGTATTATAAGTAGTGGTTGTTGTTTCACCAAAAGATTGACTTGTTAATGCTCGATACAACCAATAAACTTATAGAAGACATAAGAAGCGATTAAACCATGTCATGAATCTGGCGGGGAGAAATGACCATTATACCAATAATCTCCTCCTCAACACTACCTAAAGGGACTCTCAAACCTCTGACAAAGCTATGATAACTACTGGATTGATGTATTCATGCATCATCTAGTTCATGCAAGGAAGGGTTATTACCCCAAGAATACCTATGAGATATTCAAAGGTACCTTTTGGAAAAGTTTCGGTGAATATATCTTATATTTTCTCCTGTGTACTAATGTACTCCAATCTAACTTCCTTTTTTTCAACCTTGTCTCTCAAAAAGTGGTATTTTATTGAAATATGTTTAGTCTTTGAATGCATAACAAGATTCTTTGACATGTTCACTATTCTTGTATTATCAAAATGAATTACAACATACTCTTCAAAACTTACCCCTATGTCCTTCAACATTGTTTCATCAACACAATCTATGTACAATTTATGGTAGCAACCACATACTTTGACTCAATAGTGGAATAAGCTATGAAATTATATTTATTGTGATATTTCTATCAAGATTTAACTGTGTAGTTTTTTGAGTCAAACTCATTGACCCATGTTTCATGAGTAGTGGTTCACACAAACCCATCTCTCATGAGAATGAATGGAACACTTAGCACTCATTAGATCTAGGTGATGCTCAAAGAGGTGAAGCACCAGGACTTCCCGAGAGGTCACCCATCTCAGTACTACTCCATCTTGAGTGTGCTTAACTATGGAGTTTCATCCATGGTTAAACCCACTCTTCTTGCAACCCCATTTGCAAAACCTTCACTAAGTGTTGTGCCTTATGAACCACTCATTATAAAGCCCCTTAAGCTTATCAATTATATTTATTGATTAGCCAAGAGAACAACCTTTTCCCAAGGAAAAAGGTTCCACCACTAGGGCTCTTTCTTTCATCTACACTTCTTTCCCAACATGTATCAGTATAAGAACACAATGTGAAATCATCAGATTTATCATACCATAAACCACATTCTACTATTCCTTTTAT
This sequence comes from Chamaecyparis obtusa, assembly GCA_027943335.1. Classification (NCBI taxonomy): domain Eukaryota; kingdom Viridiplantae; phylum Streptophyta; class Pinopsida; order Cupressales; family Cupressaceae; genus Chamaecyparis; species Chamaecyparis obtusa. The sequence goes on along the minus strand of BSBK01001897.1, from coordinate 787,742 downwards.
ATATCTGAATATCCTTTTAACAACATCAAGGTGAGTCTCCTTAGGGTTAGCTTGGAATCTTACAAAAATTCCAATTGCACATGCTATGTCTGGCCTACTGTATCTTAAGTACTGTAAACCTCTGATCATAAACATGTACTTTGTCTGAAAGAAACTTTTAGATTCATCAGTGGTTGAAATATTACACCTAGTCACCATAGGTGTCCCAAAAAGTGTACAATCCCCCATTCCAAAATTCTTTAGAGACTCCTTAATATACTTCGTTTGTGAGATGAAAATATAATGTTTATTTTGAATTATTTGCAACCCAAGGAAAATTTCCATTCCACAAATCATTGAAATTTCAAACTCACTTTTCATTTCTTCAAAAAACTTATTGCTCATCTCATCATTACCTCCAAAGATAATGTCATCCACAAATTCCTCAACAATAAAATACCATCTATATTATTTCTTAGATATAGATTATTGTCTGTGCTACCTTTTTCTAAAACCAAGATGCAATAAATACTTGTCAAGCCAAGCATACTAGGCCCTTGGTGCCTACTTTAGTCCATACAAGGCCTTCTTCAACATGCAAAATATGTCACCATATTTTGTCATGGTAAATCCATCAGGCTATTCTGTGTATACTTCTTCCTCAAGATCACCATTCAGGAATGAAGATTTCACATCCATCTAATATACCTTGAAATAATTATATGTTGCATAAGGAAGGAATAATCTTTTTGCCTCTAATCTTGCAATAGGTGCAACTATTTCTTCAAAGTATAAACCTTCCTTTTGTGAATATCCCTTGCAGACCAGTCTGGCTTTATTCCTCACAACTGTTCCTTCTTCACTCATTTTGTTTTTGAAGACCCATTTGGTTCCAATCACATGTTTTTCCTTAGGCCTAGGAACCAATTCATAAGTGTTATTTTTCTCTATCTAATCCATCTCTTCCTGCATTGTTTTGATCCAAGATTCATCTTTACAAGCATCATCAGTGGTCTTAGGTTCAACTTGTGAGATTAAATAGAGATTATTTATATCCTTAAACCTTTTTGTCATACCTTGATTGACATCACCAGTAATTTGATTTTCAGGATAGTTCATTAAAACATACATTGGTGTTCTAGGAGCTTCCTTTTGCTCATTTAAGAAAACCTGTACACCATTGTCAATCTCAAAAATCTATCTCGCATCTTTATTCTTAGTCTTTTTCTCATAGATTGGTCACACTCATACATCCTTCCTTGAATTTGAAACTTCTCATCAATCTTCACATTAACACTTTCAATTATTTTCCTCAATCTCAGATTGAAACATCTATATGCCTTAATTTTGATGGAATTCCCAATAAAAATACCTTCATCACTCCTTGCATCAAACTTACCTATTTCATCATATCTTTTGATATAACACTTGCTACCAAAAATTATGAAATACTTCACAGAAGGAGTATGGCCAAACCATAGGGTGAGTGCAAGAAGTTGGGTGCCAATTCAGCAGAAGTCTTGAAGAATTGAAAGATGTCACTCGAAAAAAGAACCCATTTTAGGTTTGGGTGCCCGATTCAAATTTCAAAAAATGGGTGCCCACTTCTATTTTTTATCACTAAAAATGCATTTTAACACTTCAATTTTTTTTAAAAATGGGTGCTCATTTTTTGAATTTAAATAACGGGTACCGATTTCTTAAGACATGAGTGGGAAGTACACATCCACCTCGGATTTCATTCCAAAATAGGTTTGGTCTAGGCTTGGTAGAACCAAGCCTATGCCTTAACCTCCAAAAATTTAGTTAAGGTACTGGAATGCCATATTTTTGCCTCACTGTAACTTTTTGAGGGCCTTCCTAATCATATTTTTTTACGAAACAAAAACCCATTAGAGTTCTCACTGTCTTGATTTACAAAATGTAAATTTTATACTGATGTGATTATTTTTACTATTTTTGTATTATTTATTAGTTAAAAGTGGTACCTAAATGTAAAATAGAGAGGTTCACTAAAACTTTAATAACTTTTTTGATTTTAGGTTTTTTTGGAAAATAAATTATATGACATCAATCTAAATACAATTCTCTTGAAGATAAAAAAAAAAAGAATTTTGAAAAATATGAAATTTTCATCAAATTATGGTGGTCGTACACTAGAGGTTTTGAAAATGTGTTTTATAGTCAATTAAAAATTAATTTTAAAAAAAAGAAAAAATATGCTCATCAATATTTGGTGTCTTAGGAATATTTCCCCAAAAGGATTTTAAAAAATCTATTTATTTACATTAAAATATGGTGGTCGTACACGACTATGGTATGGTCCTAAAACATGTTTTTTGAACATTCCTACTAAAAAAAAATTATACCATGTGGGTATTTAAATAAATTACATATTTGAAAATTAGACTCCAACAACTACATTTTCTATTATTAAATTTTTTTGAGATTCAATCTCTACATGCATCAAATCTAGATATCAACTTCTTGCAACCACCCCATAGTTCATTCGGTATCTTACCAGTTGTTAGGCCATTTTCCTGTCAATGTAAAAATCCTATGAAAATGGCCTATTTCCCTTGTGTTCTGTGAAGTTGTCCCACCCTGCCTACAAGCTTGTTTTAATGTGTGAAGAAGATCCACAATGTTTTATGGCTTGCACCCTTGTCCCCTTGTTCTTCAAAGTGTCACCATGCTCCAGTTTTGATCACATGTGCTAAATCACAAAAACAAGGAGATATTCAAGTTTCAAGGTTTGCTGGAAATTGATCCTTCATATCGGGTGGTGTCAAAATTATCAAAGTATAAAAACCCTCGATGTTTTTGCATTCCTTTGTTATCTTTTTGTCAATGTGAAAACCCTGGTTGTTTTCAGCCGTTCACCTCTTTGCAGCTAAATCTCTAGCATCAACATTTCTTATGTGCACTGTTGTGATTGTGTGGGGCCTAGCTCTTCATGGTGTTTAGTCACTTAATCTCCAGTTTCTCAGGCAGTTAAGTCTTTCATTCGGTGATCATGCAACTGTGTGTTCGTGGGATCTCTTGATTCTAGTGGTTAAGTGCTTTTCATTTAGTGACCTAGCTTGTTCTTCAATTGCATGGTCACGCAATCCTGGCAGTTAGTTCTTTAGCCTTCGGCAATCTGGCGAGTGGTTTTGGGTTTTCTTTTGGCGGTTTGGAAGGATCTACAATTGTCGCATGATCATAAGGAATATTCTTTCACTTTGCAATCATGCGACCACAGTCCAATTTGTGGCTGGTGCTGCAGTGGGTCTGTTGTCAAGTGTTGTAGGTTTTCTTGCTCCTAATTGGTTGCGAGGTGGTGACTTGGCAGATTGTCAGTGGGGCCGAGGTTTGCAATATATTTAATAAGGGTGCCAATTGTCAGTTGATTTGATGGTTGTCATTTTTCCATGAAGTAAAAGTGCTCGATGATTAATCATGGTGGCAATGCAACAACCGTTGATTTCATTGGTAGTGAGGCCTGACAGTGTGGTGGGTCCAGTTGTTAGGTCTTTCTGACATGGTTGTTCTTGATTGGTTGTGCTCAATGGTGATGTGCCTTTTCTCAGTGGGGCCAGTGTTTTCAGTGTCTGGGCATGTTTAAGGTTTAGTTATGATCTGTGGTTGTCGCATGATCACAAGGAATATTCTATCCCTTTGTGATCATGCGACCACCATCCAATGGTGTGGTAAGTAAGGTGGTGGGTCCAAGGTGCCAGTCATACTAAGGTGCTTAATTTATATTGGCTACCGAGGTGATGATGTGGCTGTGGACTTATTGTGGGTTTTTTGACCATTGTGTCAAATTTTACGGACCGCCTGATCTACCAGGAAAGAATGAGATTGATAATCGTGTTTCAAGTGTTGATCGATTAGCCATTGCAGCTAAATTTTAAATTTTTCCCTGGGTTGTCTTACCAGTGTTTTTCATAGTGATCCGTATGCAACAAAATGGGATGCTCAGAATTGATTTCTCTAGGATGGTAGCAGTTGTGAAGATGATGATGAAGATCTGGGTGGCCATCCTGATCTGATTTTGCTTCTTGGGATGCCATGCCGATTTGAATGCAAATGACTGTTGTTTTGGCATAGGAGGCTAGCGTTTGGTAGTATGTTAGTGATCTCCATGTTGTGTACATGCAAATTTTTTCAAGTGGATCTTGGCATTGAAGTTTGTTTTTCCTGTAACAAGAAGGTAGTAAACATTGATCGCAGTTAGCCTATTGGTGATGAAACCAATAAAATTGTACATCAGATTTGATCTGATTCTCTAGGGTTTCTAGGCTTTCTCTACATTATTTCACTTCTTGTTCAGGCTAGTAGTTGTAGACCTAAGTTTCTCTAAATGATCTATAGCTTGTTGCAATCCTTGTTCCTATAAAAGGATTTTCTTCATCATTTAGAGGGGTTCCAGTTTCCTTTCCAGATCTGGCTCCTAGTTCCACTCTCTCTTTTGAGAGCTGGTTCTATGAATGTTCTTTCTTGTAGTATTTTCCATCTTCTCTGCATATAGGGTAATCCTTCTTTCCTTTTTGGCTTTGAGAATATAATACAAGTTCTAACTAGATGTCTTATGTATAAGATTTCAACACATTTGTACTGCTATCAGATTGTCTCCATTTGAGTTTTAGGCTTATTGATTAGAGCATCAAGGGTGTTTCAGCCTTTCTATTTGCATTTCCTAAGTGTCTACAATAGATTTGTTTTCATAGCAACAACTAGGTCTAGGACTGGTTTTCAGATGTGTATGAGCTGGGGTATCAAAGATGTCTCATGCTTGTCTTCCAATGGATGCTAGTTAATGTATTGCTTGATTCCTAGGTCTCTTCCAAGGGGAGGGTTAAAATCCTTTGGATAGGTGATAGCATGTCTCGGTACATAGGTGGATTGTTGAAGTGTGATCTGATCAGTGGTGAGTGTGTTGTCTTCTTGTTTCATAGCTCTATTGTAGTAAGGTATTTGACTCTGCTGCCCATTGGATAAGGCATTGGTCTATGAGAGACTTAGGGTATCTCTGGGGTCCATTCAATGCAACATCAATTATTCAAATGAAATAATTTTCTTTCATGTTGGTAGTAGGTAGTAGGAGGTCCATTCTAGTTTTTAGATTCATTCCATGCAAGTAGGATATTGCATTAGGTTTGGTTCATTGGGGTACAGGATACCTATAGGAGTCTAAAAGTTATTCCATAATAATATATCTGTAGGCCTTTTATTTATCAAGAAGAGTCATGAGTGTGCAAATGAGGCAATACCCACCTGAGTGATATGGAGCTCGAAGAAGGAGGATGCCCTCGATCCTCATCAATTGGCACTTTTTCCTTGTTAGACTTTGGAGCGGAGACTAACCAGTTTGTCATCATAGTGTAAACCTGACACTGTGTGGGAAAAAGTGGGAACCAACACCAGTACCCTCTCTAATTTGAATGTGTTTAAGGTGTAGATATTAGTGTTAACTTCTTCTCTCCAATGCATGTGTGCCACATTGCCTTCAATTAATATGGTCCTGGCAACATCCAATATGGTTTTCTTCCTTCTCTCTACTATCCCATTCTATTGTAGAGTTCTTGGTGTAGAAGTTTGTCTATATATGTCATGTTTCACAGTATGAATTAAATGCATTAGATGTAAATTCTCCACCTCTATCTGACCTCAATAATTTTATCTTCATACTTGACTCATTGTCAACTTTTTCCTTATAAATCTTGAACTTATCAAAAGCTTCAAACTTTTCTTTAAGGAAAGCAACCCACATAATTTTGGAATAATCATAAAAAAAAATAAAAAATGAATTACATTTAACTATAGTAGGACCTTGTCTTTGTAGGACCAAATATATTTATATGCACCAGATCTAGTTTCCCCTTTGATGAAAATGATTTTCTCTGAAAGCTACTCTTTGTTTGTTTCCCCATTACATACTCTCTACACATAGTGTTAGTAGTCTTGATAATCCTTGGTAGACCTCTGACTGCATTTGTGTTACTAGACTTCAAAATGTTGTCAAAATTGATATGATAGAATCTTCTATGCTACAACCAACTATCATCTACCTTATCCATAAAACAACTAGATTTTGTAGTAATCAATTGAAATACATTACATCTTATTTTTGTGTCTATTGCAATCAAGTCTCCTAACTCACTTCTGATAGTACATTTCCCATTCTTGAGCTACAAGTGCTAAACCTTGTCTACAAGTTGTCCAACACTTAACAAGTTATGTCTAAGGCCATAAAAAACAAAACATCATCAGTGTTAGTTTTTCCATCAAGAGAGATTGATCCTCTACCAATGATCAATCTAGGAGTGTTATCACAAAATCTAACCACTCCACCATCATATTTTTTTAACGGAAAAAAATTATCTTTAACACTAGTAAAATGATGAGAGAAACTACTATCTATAATCCATTATGATTTATTTTCTGCATGTGAGACTAGAGATTTCTCTTTATGAATAGGTTCTTCATCCTTAATTGCAAAAAATCCAATCTCATCTTTATCATTTATAGAACATTAGAAACACCATCACTAGCATAATAACATTCCTTGTCTCTCTTGAAAAACTTAGTTTTGTACTTAGGAACTCTAGTAGGACATTTGGATGCAAAGTGACTAGTTTTATAAGAAGAAAAACATTTCAAGGGAAAATTTCCTTCAAACTTTCCCTTACCTCTATTTTCCCTCTTTGCGATCAGAGCCACAAGATAATCTATCTTTCTCTCTTCTTCCTCTATACCAGTCTGATCATCAACATATTCTCCAATCTCTGCATGTTTTCTACCTCTATTGGTGCTTGCAAGGCTAGATAGTGTCCATTTTTTAATTGTGAAAAGTAGCCTTAAATGTAGTTTCCACTTGAGGTAATGCATCTTATAGCTTTTTGATTTCAAGGGTGGTTAATTGAGAAATCAATATCTCCCTATTGAATTTCACAGTGAGTGGAATGATCTCCTCAATCACCTAAAATTTTGTCTTATAAATTGGTGTCATTTAGATCTTAGAATCTTTGCAATCACTTCTTCCTCAGTTTATGTGCCTCCATAATTTCTAATTCCTATAACAACCTCAGTTACCATCTATACATATTCTATAACATTCTCATCATCTCTCATTCTCAACTTTTCCATATTTGTTTTCCAATTCTACAACTTTTCCCTTTTAGTGTATTGATATCCTTCATATAAGGCTTCCAACCTTGTCCAGATCTTGTGTGTTGAATCAAGTTCTTTGACCTCTATGAATTCTACTTCTGAAAGTGCACTAATAAATGCTTCTCTTACAACCATGTTGCAATGAAACAATTTATTCTCATCTTCAGTAGCATCAGATATCTTAGATTCTTCCTTGATCTCTTCATTCCTTTTGATAATCATCTAGTAATCAATTCCCATGTAGATCATATGAGTCTTCATCTTGTTCTTCCAACTATCAATTTTTTTAGCATCAAAATTAGGATTTTTCTTCGTGTAGAAATCCATCTTAGGATCTCCTCAAGAGTTTAAGATTTTATATCTCTAAGGACCATAAGATTTGATACCAATTGTTACAAGTAGTAGTTTCTATTGCACCAAAATAGTGACATGTTAATGCTTGATACAACCACTCGACTTATAGAAGACACATGAGGTAGTTAAGCCATATTGTGAAACCCAAGGGGAGTGATGACCATTATGCCAACACAATATAAACTATGTAACCATGGTTCAAGGACTATTGGCATGAGATTTAATCTTTTTTGGGTGTAATAGGGTCCTCCTAGAACATTTTTCATGTTTACAAGTCATTTTGAGTCATTCTTGTAAAGGTCATCGACTTGGATGAAAAGTTGTAAAATATTGCTTGACGACTTTGAAATGTTGTCATGTTGTCATTAAGAAATTTTGTATCCAAGGTTACCTATTTTAAAAACTATTGGGAACTGGGTAAGTGCACAAAGATGGTGTGCAAAAAGGGGGGTATAAGTGACCACTTTATTTCTTAAATCAGGTAAACCTAAACTTGGAAGAGAAATTTGATAGTTATGCACTCAAAATTAGAAGACATGGAAACAACAAGAATTGTAGTACTCTGAATCTAGCTTCAAAACTACTCAAGGTTTTTTAAAAATGGATAAGACCAAGAGGGTCAAATCTATTTATAACAAAAAAATATTTCTCAATTTTTCAAAAAAAAAAATAACAGTGTCTTTTGTGCGCATCAAAAGAGATATAGATAGATTTAGTACTTTTAAAAATACTTTTGTAGAAAGATAGGTAAGACTGATAGCTGCAAGTTGTTTATTTTTTAAAGATTTTTTGAAATGGGTGCATCCTAAAAATTAGGTTTTTTTCATGCACTAGACATAACTTACATCAAAATAATTGAAAATGCAAACTTTGTTAGCTTGTGGTGACTGATCAGGAAAGTACTATCTAGGAAAGTACTGTACACTTTTCCTCCCGACCTCACCGACATATTTTTGGCTATTTTTGGGCCGACATATTGTAACTCATTATAACCCTAAAGTGGAAAAATGTTGTATAATATGGCTTAGGGTTAGGGATTTCATTATGTATGATTTTAGTACTTGTGGCAGAATTGAGTTGTAAGGGATTACATATTGTAATTAGGTTGTAATCACTAGATAATAATAATATTGGAATCACTATTGGTGGACATAGCCCAAGGATGGGGTGAACCACATTAAATCTTTGTGTATTGTGTTCTCTTCTATGTGGTTTATTGTTTTATGATATTGGTTATATTTGCATGTAATTGTTATTTCTATCTTGTTAATCCTAACAAGAGGTATCAAAATGAGGTTGTTTTTTAGCTATCCTCTGTAGGAAGATCTCATAGTTTAGTGGGAGTCTCACAGTTGAGAGGGAGCAATGGAAAATGAGGGTAGGCTGAAGGTTGACAAGTTTAGTGGGCAGAACTTTCAGTTATGGAAAATGAAAATGGAGGACTATCTCTATGAGAAGGATCTATGGTGGCTGTTGGAAGGAAAAGCCAATAAATTGACAAGCATTTATGATGATGACTAGATAATTCTTGATAGAAAGGCTCTTGGTAGTATTCAATTATGCCTAGCAAAATCGGTGGCATTCAATATTACACAAGCAATGATGACTAAAGATTTGACGAAAACCCTAGCGAAGTTGTATGAAAAGCCCTCTGCTTCAAATAAGGTATTTCTCATGAAGTGTTTGTTTAATATGAAAATGGTGGAAGGTGGGTCATTTTCTGATAATTTAAATGAGTTTAATATAGTTACCAGTCAATTAACTTCTGTCAATATTATTTTTGATGAAGAAGTCAGGCTCTCTTGATTTTTTGTTCTTTGCCTGAAAGATGGAATGGATTGGTAATGGCTGTTAGTAATTTTGTTTCTAGTTCTCATACCCTAAAATATGATGATGTTATTGGTGTTATTCTAAGTGAGGAAATTCATAGGAAAATCTCAGGTGGATCCACATCAGGTAGTGTCTTAAACACACAAAGTAGGGCTAGAACCAAAGAGAGAGGAAACAACTCTAGAAATCATGGGAAATCAAGAGGAAAATCAAAGGGAAAGAGGTCTTAATCCAAAGGGCCAAATGATTGCTGGTACTGTGGAAAACTAGGTCATAAGAAGAAAGATTGTTGGTCTCGGAAGAATAAAGAAGGAGACAAACAAGAAGGTAACAAGGAGGTAAATATGGTAAGTAATAAATCTGAAGAGGATGCTTTGATTCTTTCTTTAGAAAGTATTGATGATTCATGGGTTTTAGATTCTAGGGCTTCATTTCATGCTACACCCCATAGAGGTTACTTTCTTGATTATGTCTGAGGGGATTTTGGGCTAGTTTATTTGGGAGATAATGAACCTTGTCAGATAGTTGGAAAGGAAAAAATTAAGATTAAGCTACAGAATGGGAATCATTGGCTACTACAAGAGGTAAGACATGTTCCAAGGCTGAGTAGAAATTTAATTTTAGCAGGGCAACTGGGTGATGAGGGTTGCACAGTTACTTTTAATGATAGAAATTGGAAGGTTTCAAAAGGTTCCTTAGTAGGAGCAAAAGGTGTGAAAGTAGGCACCTTATATCTTTGTATAGGTCATACTGTTCCTTCTACTTTAATTATTTCAGAAGATAATGAAAGTTTAGGAATAGTGGTTGCACTTGAGCATAAAGAACATCAAACCATTTTTGTAGATTATGACACAACACTGTGGCACAATAGGCTCAGGAACATGAGTGAAAAAGGTATGAAATTACTTCATTCAAAGAAAGTTTTACCTAGTCGAAAATGTGTCAATATGGATTTCTATGAGAGTTGTGTGTATGGAAAACAAAATAGAGTTAGTTTTGTGAAGAGTGGGAAGGAAAAGAAAAATGAGAGATTAGAGCTTGTGCATACAGATGTATGGGGACTAGCTTAGGTATCTTCCCTTGGTGGCTCTCTATATTATGTTACATTTATAGATGATTCAACAAGAAAAGTATGGATTTATTTCCTTAGATAGAAATCTGTTGTATTTCAAACATTTAAGAAATGGAAATGCTTGGTTGAGAATGAGACCGGTAAAAGGTTAAAATGTCTCAAATTTGATAATGGTGGTGAGTATTGCAGCACAAAAGTTGAAGATTATTGTTCCTCTAATGGTATTCGTAGGCAAAAAATTGTACCAAGGACTCCACAAGAAAATGGAGTGCCTGAATGCATGAACAGGACAATAATGGAGCATACAAGGAGTATGAGGTTGCATGCTAGGCTGCCCAAAAACATGTGGGCAGAGGCTGTGAACACTTCTATTTATTTAATCAATAGAGGCCCCTCTACTCCTTTGGACTATGGTATTCTAGAGGAAGCATGGAGTGGTAAGAAGGTGAGTTATTCTTTTCTCAAAACCTTTGGTTGTGAAGCATTTGCACATATAGATTTGGAAAATAGAACCAAGCTAGAAGCTAAGTCAAAGAAATGTGTATTTGTTGGATATGGCATTGATGAATTTGGTTATAGGCTTTGAGATTTTTAAAATCATAAAATTGGAAGTAGCAGGGATGTCATATTCAATGAGAAAGTATTGTACAAAGATATGTTGCAGCATCATGAGAAGAAAGAAAATGACTATGTAGTACTGGATGATACTCCAAAAGATGATTTTCTAGTAGTTCCTTATGCTCCGCAACAATAGCAACAACAAATACCACACACCTCAATGAATGTTAGACAGTCAACAAGGTTGAGTAGACCTCCAGAAAGATTTTCTCCATCTTTGTATTCTATTTTTTTAATAGATGTTGGTGAACCTAAATGTTATAATGAAGCTGTGCAGGTGGATACAAAGATTCAATGGGAGTCTACAATGACAAAGGAAACGGACTCATTACTGAAAATTCACACTTGGGATTTATGCAAGTTACCTACAGGTAAAAGGGCTTTACAAAATAAATGGGTTTACAGGCTAAAAGAAGAGGATGGAGGTAAGAAAAGATTTAAAGCTAGGTTAGTTATAAAAGGATTTGCATAGAAAAAGGGTATTGATTTTGATGAGATATTTTCTCTAGTTGTTAAAATGACTTCTATCTGTACATTTTTAAGTATTGTGGCTACTGAAGATTTTTATTTAGAGTAGCTTGATGTTAAAACAACTTTTCTTCATGGTGATTTGGATGAAGAAATATATATGGTCCAGCCACAAGGATTTGAGGTCAAGGGTAAGGAGAATTTGGTGTGCAGATTATAGAAAAGTTTATATGGCTTGAAGCAAGAACCTCAGCAATGGTATATTAAATTTGATAGTTTTATGAATGAGCATGGATACAGTCGGTGTCATTCTAACCATTGTGTTTATTTTAAGAGGTTGGATGATGATAGCTACATTATTTTAAATGTTTATATGTTGATGATATGCTTGTAGCTAGGTCTAACATGGATCACATTAAGGGGTTGAAACAATAGTTAGCACATTCATTTGCTATGAAGGATTTGAGGGAAGCAAAACAAATCCTTGGTATGAAAATTTGTAGGGATAGGAAAAATAGGAAGTTGTCTCTATCTCAGGCTGATTATATTGAGTAGGTATTGCAATGTTTCTCTATGGAGAATGCCAAAGCTATCAGCACACCTTTGCCTGGTCATTTGAAATTGACTAAGGAGATGTGTCCTAAGACATCAGAAGAAGAGGCAAAAATGTCTAAGGTACCTTATGCTTCAGTTGTAGGGAGCTTAATGTATGCTATGGTATGTACTAGGTCAGATATTGCACACGTAGTGGGATTCGTTAGCCGATATATGAGTAACCCTGGTATTGAGCATTGGAATATAGTCAAATGGGTTCTTAGATATTTGAGAGGTACATTCAGTAAGTGTTTACACTTTGGGGGTTCTACTACTACTGTACAAGGCTATGTTGACTCAGATTTGGCAAGAGATATAGATAGCAGGTGGAGTACTACAGGTTATGTATTTACTATTGGTTGGACAATAGTGAGTTGGATTTCTCAACTACAAAAGGTGGTTTCTTTATCCACTACAGAGGCAGAGTATGTTTCTGCTAAAGAGGCAGCCAAGGAGATGATATGGCTTCAATTCTTCATGGAAGAATTGGGACATCCATAGATGGATAATTTTTCTCATACAGATAGCCAAAGTTCCATTCATCTTGCAAAGAATTCTGCTTTACACTCAAAGACAAAACACATACAGTTGTGGTACCATTTCATTCGGTTAGTTTTGGATGATGGAAAATATTCATACAGATGATAATCTAGTAGATATGTTTACAAAGGTAGTAACAAGGGAGAAAATGAACTCATGTTCAGCTTCAGTTGGTCTTCTAGACTGAACAAAATAAAGGAACAACTGAGTCCAGGGTGGTTCGGTCTAGTGGGAGCCTCATATGGTAGTAGTATTGCTATAGGATCGGTCTCCAAGTGGGAGGTTTTTTAGTGTGGATATTGATCAGTCACCAAGTGGGAGATTGTTAGCTTGTGGTGACTGATCAAGAAAGTACTATCCAGGAAAGTACTGTACACTTTTCCTCTCAACCTTGCCAACATATTTTTAGCTATTTTTGGGCCGACATATTGTAACTCGTTATAACCCTAAAGTGGAAAAATATTGTATAATATGGCTTAGGGTTAGGGATTTCATTATGTATGATTTTAGTACTTGCAACATAATTGAGATGTAAGGGATTACAGATTGTAATAAGGTTGTAATCACTAGATAATAATAATATTGGACTCGTTGTTGGTGGACACAGCCCAGGGATTGGGTGAACCACATTAAATATTTGTGTATCATGTTCTCTTCTGTGTGGTTTATTATTTTTTGATATTGGTTATATTTTCCTGTAATTGTTATTTCTATCTTGTTAATCCTAACAAACTTTATTTTTTAAAAGTGCATAGAATCAAGTGTGGAACAATAATATGAATTTTTTTAAGAATTCAAGCAGGTCAAAAGCTATTAAGAAAATGTTACACATATGTCTCTGAGAACTATGTAGACACTAGTAAAGAAAATTGAACTTTACTATGCTAATGTTGTCTAAAAAGAGAAACAGTTATATGGTTAGAAATCTTAGAAGAAGTGTAAAATTATGGTGGTAATTTTAAAAATGCCCACTTGATGATGTGTAAACCTAATGATGAAGAGGTTAACAAACCTATTTTGAATAGAAAAACATATGAAAAAAGAGGGAAATGGAGGAAAATGAAACTCCCAAGCCTCAACCTTTTTATCCAAGCCTATTAACTAGCCTTACCCTTGGCTTATTCATTTACCAAATCTAAGCCTAATTGGGTTATTTGAACTTAAAGTAAGCTGATCATGCTAGTGGTGTTTTTCTATTTTTTTAGTCGGTGGCCACTTTTTTGCACACCATCTTGCAAGTGCACTTTTTGAACCATTGGATGCCAATTAAAAATATGTATTTAAGCCCTCAAAAACTCAAAGGGGAGGTTTTTAATTGATGTTGTAAAAAAATAATACCAAAAACTCTAATTTTCTTCCATGTTCATGTTGGCAATTTGGATAAGCAGGATATTAGAATGTTGTCATTATGGAAACATATATCCAACATTTAGATAACATGATCAGAGGAAACAATTATGTATGACCGCACTTGAAATTATCTAAGTATAACAGTAATTTCCAATCTTCACAGAGATAGTTTTGATTAGCGATGTTTGCAAAAGTAGGTTCACTACATACGCACTTGAACATAGATCATTCTATGTATATCAAAGCTACATCTGAGAGTGCAAGTCTGTACGACATGTATGGAAGAAGATATTAACATTTTATAGAGACAGTGTTGAGCCGACCTGAATAGAGAAAAATGCAAAATATGATTATATTGAGTTAAGGGATTATTTTTTTTATCAAAATAATGACCTAACTAATTAGGGAAAACATCCTGGATGTTAACCCTAAGGTAGCATATAATGAATTTATATTTTGAGGAGAGTTTAATGTATTGTAAGCTGACATAAAGTTATTTTTGTAATGGCTTGTATATAAGAAAGAACATGTAATGTGAAGATGTAATGAAGTATATAGCGATTGTAAGAAATTGATATATGTCATGAAATTATATGTTGTAAGAAGAAAAGAAGCCAGTATTGTATATCAAAGCGAAGAGCATACAAATCTAGTTCAGAATAATAAAGTTATTTGATAGCAGTAAAATGTTTTTGTATCTTAACTTTTGTATCATCAGTTATCATTGTATATTTCATGTTTGGGCAGTGAGCTCATCTTGCAAAAAAAATTTTTTGTAATGGAAACTCCTAACAGGTTTGAGGCTTCTAACAAGGCCTAAATTCCTTTAACCAGGACTATATGTATCTAATAGACTCCTAACATGGTCAACATCCTTAATTGGATACTTTTGATTAGTGGATCAGTTATGGGTACCATCCCCACTAGGGTTTTCCCTTGGATAGGGTTTCCTCAAAAATAATCATGTTGTTATGATTTCACTCATTTTATTGCTATGCTTGTTATTCAGTTTACTTAGTTTAGTTTCTTATGCAAGCTTCAAGTTGATTTTTGATATCCATAATTGGGAAAAAGTAAAAGTTTGTGAAATATTGATTCACCCCCCTCTTATTATTTCCTATTTCTAATAATTGGTATCAGAGCTTAGTTACTCAGAAAAAATTTATTCAAAGAAAGCCTAATAGATTGAGTAAGATCTCTATGGATATGGATCAGTTGCAGAAAAATATTGGTGAATCTCTCACTAATACATTTGGATTGAAATTGCGACGGCAATTTGCGACGGTAGGCAAATGTCATGCGGTTTTGGCTTTTTTTTTTCAAATATAGCCCGACACCGTCGCAATTTGCGACGACAATACATTTGGCACTGTCGCAATTGCGACGTTGTCGGGATATAAGTGCAAAATTAAAAAGGAACGTTGTCATTTGTGTTTTCAACAGTGTCGTAACCCTCCGCGAAATCACATCGGGATATAAGGGCAAAAAAAACAAGAACGTTGTCATTTGTGTTTTCAACAGCGCCGTAACCCTCCGCAAAATCACATCGGGATATAAGGGCAAAAAAAACAAGAACGTTGTCATTTGTGTTTTCAACAGCGCCGTAACCCTCCGCGAAATCACAGCTACAATTTCTGAGTACGTTGGGTTTATTTTTCTTTTGTCATTATTATGTAATCTGGTATTCAGCTGTTAGAGAGCTAAAATACCCAGAAATGAGGACATATCTATGTTGAATTTATTGTTAGCGGCTTTGGTTATTTAGAAGTTTAATTTTATTTGTTCATCTTTCAAGCACAAATGTTTTGTGGACCGTAACGTCTTCATTATTTCGGGTATGCAGTGAAACAGCCCTAACTTGCAATTGCGATGTTGTCGGGATATAAGGGCAAAAAAAAAAAGGAACGTTGTCATTTGTGTTTTCAACAGCACCGTAACCCTCCGCGAAATCACATCGGGATATAAGGGCAAAAAAAACAAGAACGTTGTCATTTGTGTTTTCAACAGCGCCGAGAGAGATTCCCTCCGCGAAATCACAGCTACAATTTCTGAGTACGTTGGGTTTATTTTTCTTTTGTCATTATTATGTAATTTGGTATTCAGCTGTTAGAGAGCTAAAATACCCAGAAATGAGGACATATCTGTGTTGAATTTATTGTTAGTGGCTTTGGTTATTTAGAAGTTTAATTTTATTTGTTCATCTTTCAAGCACAAACGTTTTGTGGACTGTAATGTCTTCATTGTTTCGGGTATGCAATGAAACAGCCCTAACTTGTGACTACCTTCACGGTACTTGTGTACATTATCATGTTGTCTTTACAGTGACTGTCCTCATTCAAGTGGCAATTACACGAGGGACAGTCACTGTGAGATGTCCTCATTTGTGACAAGGACAGTCACACTTAGGACATCTCATAGTGATATTCCCTTGTGTAATTTCCACTTGAATGTATTGCTATTGAACCACATTAATGCTTTTCTTCTTCAACAAATGAGGACAGTCACTGTAAAGACAACATGATAATGTACACAATTACCAAAAAATGATCTTGTTAATTGATGTAACACTTTGTCTTGCTCACTCCCTATCCTTCACTAGGGTCTCTTTAGGCCAATGTTTTGACTTGATAGGGTACTTAACTATCCCTACACTCTTTAGGTATCTCTACCCAAGATCCCACTCCTTCAACTAGTGCACACCAACAAGAAATACAACGAACTCTGCTCAATACCAATCTAGCTACTAGGACACTCCTAGTCTTGTCTTCACAAATTGAAACACATTCAACTAGAACTTTACTCCATGGAGAGGCTGGCCACTAGGACCTCTATTGGTTTCAATATTACTCCTTCACCTATACTTTTCATCAGTACTTCAATCCGGTTCATCAAAC
Source organism: Chamaecyparis obtusa (assembly GCA_027943335.1). Lineage (NCBI taxonomy): Eukaryota > Viridiplantae > Streptophyta > Pinopsida > Cupressales > Cupressaceae > Chamaecyparis > Chamaecyparis obtusa. Next base: position 770,885 of record BSBK01001897.1, on the reverse strand, counting down.
CATGCCAATTGCACCCAAAAATAGGCTGCTAGCAATTAGGCCTTTGTCAAGCCTTTTTGTTTATATTAAGCCACCTAAAGGGCTTAGGATTCAGATGCCCTTTATTGAGAACTCCAAGATATCTAAGGTCTTCTCCTCCTAGATTTTTTGTACACCAACTGCTACAGCCATGCCTGAAAACAAGTATTTTGACACAACTTGGACAGTCTGACTAAGAGTTTGTTTTCTTAGCAGCCAAAGAAACTCACCCAATCTTCTAATTTGACTTGGGGCTTCTTTAGATGTGTATCTACCTCTCCATGAGATTTTAGTTGAAGCAACCAATGCATTCAACTTGTTGTAATCTTCTTGTAATGATTTGTCATCCCTAACTGTGCTCAACTGACTCACCTAGGACATCAGTGCAAACATAGAAAATGAGCTTCCCAAGGCCCCTCCTTCCAAACATATAGTACATGGAGTCTCCTCACCCATTCCAAGAGCCCGTACAAAATTGACAATGGAATGATGAGCTAAGACTCCATTTGTTCAACCTGCCTGGTTCAAACCAATGATAGGGTACTTAACAAAAGAATTAACAAACTAGTTGGAATGCTTCAAAACTCAAAAAAAACACAACACAGAATAAAAAAACAACTTGTACTAACTTTTCCAATAGACACTGCGAGCTATCTAATCCATTAATCAACTGAAAACAAAGAAACAAAAAAACTCAAGAATTCACTAAAACCGTGTTACTCTACAAATCTTCTTAATTCCAAATTTTTTTCCCCCCAACCTTTTGCACAGATTGATGGAGGCCTCTTATAGTTGATCTGATGCCTAATTCAATGGTTTCATATAGTTACATAACCATCTTACTCGAAAATGCTCCCTTGCACAAATGTTGTTAATGTTGTGAATGACAACATTGACAACTTGTTACAACCTTTGGGATTTTGGTTCAAAACTTATTGTTCAAACACCATAAGACCCTAACCATGACTTAGTTAGGCTATTTAGACCTCACATAGGCCACTTCTACACTTCTTTGCCCAATTTGACCCCTAAATGCTTCATTCCAACTTTTGCCACAATATTGGTAACTTGGGTACAAATTGGCACTTGCCTTCACAAAGGTCACACATGAGGACATCTCACAGTGATCGATTGTCCCTTGTGTAATTTCCACTTGAATGTATTGCTATTGAACCACATTAATGCTTTTCTTCTTCAACAAATGAGGACAGTCACTCTAAAGACAACATGATAATGTACACTCACTATAAGGACAGTCACAAATGAGGACATCTCACAGTGACTGTCCCTTGTGTAATTGCCACTTGAATGTATTGCTATTGAACCACATTAATGCTTTTCTTCTTCAACAAATGAGGACAGTCACTCTAAAGACAACATGATAATGTACACTCACTGTAAGGATAGTCACAAATGAGGACATCTCACAGTGATTGTCCCTTGTGTAATTGCTGCTTGAATTACACAAGGGACAGTCATTGTGAGATGTCCTCATTTGTGACAAGGACAGTCACACATGAGGACATCTCACAGTGATTGTCCCTTGTGTAATTGCCACTTGAATGTATTGCTATGGAACCACATTAATGCTTTTCTTCTTCAACAAATGAGGACAGTCACTCTAAAGACAACATGATAATGTACACTCACTGTAAGGACAGTCACAAATGAGGACATCTCAAAGTGACTATCCCTTGTGTAATTTCCACTTGAATTACATAAGGGACAGTCATTGTGAGATGTCCTCATTTGTGACAAGGATAGTCACACATGAGGACATCTCACAGTGATTGTCCCTTGTGTAATTGTCACTTGAATGTATTGCTATTGAACCACATTAATGCTTTTCTTCTTCAACAAATGAGGACAGTCACTCTAAAGACAACATGATAATGTACACTCACTGTAAGGACAGTCACAAATGAGGACATCTCATAGTGACTGTCCCTTGTGTAATTGCCGCTTGAATTACACAAGGGACAGTCATTGTGAGATGTCCTCATTTGTGACAAGGACAGTCACACATGAGGACATCTCACAGTGATTGTCTGTAATGTCCCCTTTTTGGCTAACTTGGAAAACAGGAACAATTACTCCACTTCTCAGACTTACTCTATCAGATACTTACAATTAAACTAAGTAATGGAGGTTACTTAAGATATCAACCGCTATTTCAGATTCAATCACAATATGTGTGCAAGATGATATTGATACCAATATGTTTAATAGCACTGTCGGATATAATGATATGAAATATGCTATGAATATGATGTTTCCTATCACTTATAGTGATAGTATAATGATGCTATGTCTGATATAAACAATATCGATATACAATCAATAAGTATTGCTTACAGCAATGTATTTGCTGTGTCTGATATGATGATGTAATTATGCAAATATGTAATATCGCTATGAGTGATATGTTGCTATTTCAAATTCTGAATTATATGCTTGCAACTTCAAATATTGATGCTATTTCTGACTATCCTTTCTATCTATGCAATCATGGTGTTGTCTCTGATCTGCAATGTTAAACTTGAAACCAAACTGCCAAAGGCAGATGCTCTATTGAGTATATCCAAATATGGATAAGTAAATAAAGTTCTAATGATGCCTTGAGTGACTGACGAGAATGCATTCTTATATTGTCTTTAACAAATGAAGAGATGCTATGAATGAGACATGTCTTGTTTCTTCCTCCATGTCCCTTTGTTAATCACACCTTTCCATAATCCGACAGTTCACATAATATTATTTCATTATTTTCTGATCATAGATAACTCCCAGATTGACTCAATATCAAATCTTTTTATGAAGGTAATCTTCCCTAGTTGGTAGTGCAACCAGTAGTTAACATCCATTGTGTTTGTATTAGTTTGGTCTAACTATCATTAGTATTTAGTCAATCGATATTAACTCTTGCCTTATCCCATATTGTTATGATTATATCCAATCTTTCTACTCTGATATAAGTCGATATCATTTTCTGATAATTGTCCATTTATTGGTTGATTGCTGGTAATGGAGTTTGATCTTCAAATTGACTTCCATTCCTGTTAATACTTAAGGATACATTGTACTTATTATCCATGACTGATGCCTCATTCATCAATAGCTTGTGATATAATCACTGATGCTTTTGTGTTTCTACAAGATGTGGTTTGTCTCAGACAATCGATAATCTTTCAATCCTTTAGTCGATATCCTCCTATGTGGTGTCTATTGATATAGATAGTAGAATTCAATCTAGTTTATGTTATTGTCATGATAACATAGGAAGTGATGGTGCATATTTGCTAGCGGGTCTTCATGTTTGATATTGCTTTATCGGATATGTCATTGTCTAAACTTGTGCAATTAATGATTATTTATAATATATGAATGGTTATCCTTCTTGCTTATCAATACATCTTCTGAAACACATAGCGACCTATCCCTTATTCATATCATGTTGATCTTGACTTCATAGTATTTGGTTCATTAATCATCCTCTCATGGTATCGATGTGTAATGACTAGTGATTGTTGTATCACTTCTTCATTCCTCATCGTGATAGATAATGCAGATGTTTAATGTAGATGTATATCGATTACAGATATTCGATATTGCTTTAAACGTTATTATTATTATTATTATTAATGTTATTGTTATTGTTATTATTAAATATTATAATTAATGATGTTAGTAATATTAATAATATTATAATAAATATTATTATAGTGATAACATATTGTTTTATATTGAGAGGTTTATTAATATTATTTATATATTAAAATTATTATATCAATAATTGATTTAATATTATTACTTAATATATTATTATAATATAATATATATAATTTATTAATAATTATTTATTATTAATTTATATTATAATTATAATCATAATTATATTATTTATTAATATTTAATATTATTTAATTAACATATTACTTATTATGCTAACTATATATTATTATTATCTTTTGATAATAATTATATATTATTGTTATATACCGTTAATAATAGATTATTATATATCATCTAATCATTTTATTATTATACTAAGTTCAATATGTCACGGCTCATGACATTGTCCCTTGTGTAATTGCCACTTGAATGTATTGCTATTGAACCACATTAATGCTTTTCTTCTTCAACAAATGAGGACAGTCACTCTAAAGACAACATGATAATGTACACTCATTGTAAGGACAGTCATAAATGAGGACATCTCACAGTGACTGTCCCTTGTGTAATTGCCACTTGAATTACACAAGGGACAGTCATTGTGAGATGTCCTCATTTGTGACAAGGACAGTCACACATGAGGACATCTCACAGTGATTGTCCCTTGTGTAATTGCCACTTGAATGTATTGCTATTGAACCACATTTTGCTTTTCTTCTTCAACAAATGAGGACAGTCACTCTAAAGACACCATGATAATGTACACTCACTGTAAGGACAGTCACAAATGAGGACATCTCATAGTGACTGTCCCTTGTGTAATTGCCACTTGAATGTATTGCTATTCAGCCACATTAATGCTTTTCTTCTTCAACAAATGAGGATAGTCACTCTAAGGACAACATGATAATGTACACTCACTGTAAGTGTACATTATCATGTTGTATTACAAATGGACCTTATGTTGGTTGGGATATAAGTGCAAAAAAAAAAGGAACGTTGTCATTTGTGTTTTCAACAGCGCCGAGAGAGATTCCCTCCGCGAAATCAAGCGGGTTATCATTTGTGTTTTGAACAAAGCGGGTTGTCATTTGTGTTTTGAACAGCACCAAGAGAGATTCCCTCCGCGAAATCAAGCGGGTTGTCATTTGTGTTTTCAACAGCACTGAGAGAGATTCCCTCCGCAAAATCATAGCTACAATTTATGAGTACGTTGGGTTTATTTTTCTTTTGTCATTATTATTTAATCTGGTATTAAGCTATTAGAGAGCTAAAATACCCAGAAATGAGGACATATCTGTGTTGAATTTATTGTTAGCGGCTTTGGTTATTTAGAATGCTTCCCCACAATACTTAATTACACAAGGGACAGTCACTGTGAGATGTCCTCATTTGTGACAAGGACAGTCACACATGAGGACATCTCACAGTGACTGTCCCTTGTGTAATTTCCACTTGAATGTATTGCTATTCAACCACATTTATGGGCCCATTTGGACCACGACACACAGTAACATCTACAAAGAAGAATATCCCAGGTGTAACAAGTTGTAAGAATATACCAACAGTTCTAAGAAGTTCCCTAGCACGTAGTAGCATCTACAGAGAAGAATATACAACATGAGGGCAGCCACTGTAAAGACAACATGATAATGTACACTCATTGTATGTGTACATTATCATGTTGTCTTTACAGTGACTGACCTCATTCAAGTGGCAATTACACAAGGGACAGTCACTGTGAGATGTCCTCATTTGTGACAAGGATAGTCACACATGAGGATATCTCACAGTGACTGTCCCTTGTGTAATTGCCACTTGAATGTATTGCTATTCAACCACATTTATGGGCCCATTTGGACCACGGCACACAGTAGCATCTACAGAGAAGAATATCCCAGGTGTAACAAGCTGTAAGAATATACCAACAGTTTTAAGAAGTTCCCTAGCACATAGTAGCATCTTCTAATTGTCTATACCACTTCACAAGGTATTGTTTGCACACATTGTTTTTGGTTCTTTTGATGACCCTTGTTTTGAAATTGCTATTAGGCCTTGTAGCTTATATGTTTTGATTGCTGGAGAGCTTCTAAAGCTAAGCAAGAAGACCATTGCACGAGTTATAGCCGCGCGCTCAGGTTTGAAAATTGTATATTTTTTAATCTAATGTATATTTTAACTAGACTTTTAGCTTATTTTTGCTGTATATTTTAATCTAAAGGGAATCATGGATGTGAACTTGAAAGAATTTTGTACTTAGTTCTTATGGAGAGAATAGTAGTAGTTTACGGTCTTATATCAAATAGAGTTTTCCAATTACAGAAAGTTAATGAATTATAATAGCTTATATGTTTTGATTGCTGGAGAGCTTCTAGAGCTAAGCAAGAAGACCATTACACGAGTTATAGCCGCGCGCTCAGGTTTGAAAATTGTATATATTTTAATCCTTTTTCCATGTCATGTAATATGTCTTGCCTTGTAGCTTATATGTTTTGAAATTGCTGTTAGGCCTTGTAGCTTATATGTTTTGATTGCTAGAGAGCTTCTAGAGCTAAGCAAGAAGACCATTGCACTAGTCGTAGCCGCGCGCTCAGGTATGAAAATTGTATATTTTTTAATCTAATGTATATTTTAACTAGACTTTTAAAATATTAAAGGATTTAACTAGGTCTAAGAAGATTTGTGTACTTTTGACAATTTTGCTTAGTCACTGAAAGTTGTAGACCGAAGTTTTCATAGCCCAATTTTTGCTTCCTGCGAAGAACGATCATGTCAGATAATATAAGTGAAGAACAAAATAGGGAGACAATCGCTAGATTGTGGTCTAACTTGAAAAGAAAAGGTGATGGAAAATGTTATTGTCCCCACAAAATTTGTAAGGGCTTAAACCGTAGAAGACTGCTAATCAAAATAGTTAAGAGACATTGTAGGGAGAATGGTCACATTGAAGGGGGGCATGACTATCATCCACTGGTAAGTTGTTCATTATATCATTTTAACGATTTATATACATATGAAATCACTTGATGATGAGTTGAAGATCATGGTTTATTTATGTTAATCAATTTTATATAGGTTGATCTCCCCAGGGAAGTACATGATATGGAGGAACATGGGGGTGCGAATATCCAAGGTGAAGATAATGATCCCATGGAAGATGACGATCATGCGCCAGAAAACACAATTGAAGATGATGGTATAAATACATTGATCCATGACACATTTAGTCCAAGCGGATCTGATAATGATGATGATGATAGCCTCGATGTACCTCTACTTGAGAAGGCATACGAGCCCCTATACAAAGACTCCCAAAAAACTCTTCTCTCTACTATATTGTTGTTGTTGAACTTTAAGGTTATGAATGGTTTATCCAACATAACAATGTCACGTATGTTAAGGTATGTCATATATGTCTTTATAGTTAACAAAGGGTGAATAATGTACCACTAATATTGTTTATATTAACAACTTATATTTTTTGCTGTAGATTGATAGGCGAGTTTTTGTTACCACCATCAAATATTCTACCTCACTCATATCGAGAATTATCTGCTATTATGAAAGATATTGGAATGGAGTATCAAGCAATACATGCTTGTCCCAATGATCATATTATATATTATAAAGAACATGAATTTGCAACACAATGCCCTGTATGTCATACGAGTAGATATCAAACAGATCGAATAACAAAAAAGGTGCCTCACAAGGTTCTTCGTTACATCCCCATTATTCCACGGATGCGACAATTATTCAGGTGTACTAGCTTGGCACAATTTATGGATTACCATGCACGCAATAGAAGTCGAGATGACATTATTCGAATCCCTGCGGATGGGTCGGCATTTATGCACATAGAGGAAAAGTGGCAACACTTCAAAGAAGAACCTCGTAATCTCAAGCTTTCATTGGCAGCGAATGGTGTCAATCCATTTGGAGAGATGAGATCTGTTTGCTCGGTGTGGCCTGTTTTTGTTATCAACAATAACATTCTTCTGTGGATGTCAATAAAGAGGGAGCACATTATGTTGGCAATGATTGTTCCAGGTATTTTATGATTTGATAGTTATTAATTTACATGTACTTACAAATCTTACAGTAAAATGGTCACAATAATTATGTAATGTTACTGTTCATTCAAGTAGGTAAATATCAAGTTAAAGATATGAATGTATATATTGAGCCTCTTATTGATGAGTTGGTGGAGTTATGGAACGGTGTCACTATGTATGACGTGTCTAGACCAATAGGACAAAGACAATTTCAATTCCATGCAATACTTGTATGGACAATACATGATGCCCCAGAGATAACACATTTTTGTGGTATGTTATAGTGAATTCAAGTTGCACATGATAATTCTAATTATAAAAATCAACATATTTAATAATCCAATTATATCATTATCTTGTAGGTCTTCAAACAAAGGGAAAATTTGCATGTCCAGTTTGTGGTCCAAAGATGAAATCTCGTCATTCAAAAAGTTTAGGAAAGCATGTGTTTGATGAGTACAGACACTTCCTCCACAGGAATCATAAGTATCGAAGTATGGAAAAACATCTTTTCAATGGGAAAGAAGAGACTACATCAAAGCCACAAAGAATGACACCTCGCCTATGGAAGTTGGAATATAATAGAATTAATCGTCGAGGTAATGTCATTCCACTTAATGGTTTATGTTTGTAATTTATATATTTCTATTGTGATTTTTGTTTACTAATTATGTAATTGATGATCGTGAAGGTCGTCAAGGCACTACTGACAACCTTCCAAAGGGACTAAAAAGCTATCCCAGACAATTTAGTAGGTTGCCCTACTACGAGGACCTACAAATTGTGTATTTGTTTGATCTTATGCATGTTGGAAAGAATATAACAGAGACATTGTGGAAAATACTGGATGGAAGGCATGACAAAGAAAAAATTGTCAAAATTTGTAATGACATTCATGAATCCAATCATGCACTGAAGAATTCCATTCACTCAAATAGCAATAGAGATCAGATTAATATAAGTGCCCTTCCTTGGTTATTAACGGAGCAGCAAAGTGATGCCATAAAAGAAGTCATACGAAAAATTTGATTTCCCACAGGATTTGCTGGGAACATAAGCAATCTCATATCAAAGAAAAGTGAATTTGGGCCAGGGCTCAAAACACATGATTGGCATACTTTCATCAAGGTAAGTTATGTTCTTCTGTATTTACAATATATTCATAAACTATGTGTACTATTCATTATGTTATGTTAGAAAATAATGAAATGATTGGTTTATAATTACTGCAGTACGTGCTACCTCTATCTCTCCCAGAGCACTTCAACAATAACATCAAACAAGTGATATATGATCTTGGAAAATACATGAGGTAAGCAGTAATATCTGTTCAATTTGTTGTATATATTTATTATATTCGCGATTTGTTTTTCTTGCTATGTAATCTATTGTATATTATTTTGTAAAGTCTCGTATTTATATATTTTTTGTGACTTGAATCTCTTAATGTAGGTGGTTGTCATCTAAAGAAATCCATAAAGAAGATATAAACTATTGGAAGAGAATAATTCCTCATTTACTGTGTGAAATGCAAAAGTGTCTACCTCCAACTTTTTTCAATGCACAAGAACACTACCTCATACACCAAGTTGAGGAGATTGAATTGTGTGGACCTGCACACACTAGGTCAATGTGGATGGTTGAGAGGCACTTGAAATCTTTGAAGGCTTTGGTTCGATAAAGAGCACATCCTGAGGGTTCTATGGTAGAGGGATACATGGTATACCAGACTATGGTGTACATTACTGAATATCTTCCTAAGTTTGCTTCAAATATCCATGTAGATCGCATTTGGGATCTCGACCCTTTTAAAAAATTCAAAGGGGAGTACTTGATGGGGAAAGGTAGATTGAGGAAAGTGACAGGTAATAAATTATAAGATGTTATTGTAATAAATTATTTCTTAATCTTCAAAATAAATCGGTTGTAAGTCGTCTATTTTTTTTTTGTACAGTTGCTTGAGAGTGGGATGCACTACATTTGTATATTGCAAACAATCTTGATTGGATGATGGTATGGATTGAACGATGTCAACATTCTGGTCACACATTAACATGGGAAGGTGTATCTTCATTGGTTAAAGAAGCTCATCGTAATGGAGATTCTAATGTTACGCAAAGGGAAATAGATTTAGCATATGGTTTAAGAGATTTCCAGGTACGTACAAAATTATTAATCACCCGTATGTTTATCAACTCACGATATAATAATTTTGGCATGTTTCACATATTATTGCAGGTTAAACACCACAAGGGTATGTTCTGTAATAGTCAAAAATTTCACGTCAAAGTGTTGGATGACACGAAGAAAACTTGTGATTCTGGAATAACTGCAGTCTTTCAAGTGACTAATATTTCATCTAGAAATGACTTAGATCCTCAAGAGTCTAAAAATCAATACTATGGCATTTTGGATGATATACTTGAGTGCGACTTTAGTTCCTTCAAATTAGTACTCTTCGTTGTCAAATGGTACAGGCTACGACTTAATCCAAATGATCCTAATAGAACTATTATTGAACATGATAATGGATTTACAATGGTTAATACAAGGTCGTTTGAGCCAGTTGGGGATGAGCCCTATGTTCTTCCAAGCCAATGTGAGCAGGTATTTTACTCAGAGGTTTCACATAAACTGGGTTGGTCATTTGTTGTTAGACATGAACCGAGAGGAAGGCCGATAAAGTATAATGCGATGGAAGAAGAAGATACCGAAGAAGTAGAAGATGATGTAGATGATGATCACGATCGACAATTATTGGATGATGTTCCTGAGACAAATTTTCATGAAGAAGAAGAAGAAGATGATGACGATGATGCTGCTACTGATGATGATGATGATGAAGATGATGTTGATGTTGATGATGATGATGTTGATGATGACGACAACGACGACAATGACGACGACGACGATGATGATGATGACGACGATTACGAGGATGATGATGATGATGATGATGATGATGATGATGATGATGATGATGATGATGATGAGGATGATGAGGATGATGATGATGAAATTTAAAGGTATGCCATCAATCCTTAATGTATTTAATATTCATTTCTTGATAGAAATATATTTTTCTTAAATGGTTACATAGTTTATTCATTATCTATTTAAAAGCTACAAGTTTCAACTACAAATAGAATACTGCTAATCTAAATTAACTATTAATATAAATTAATTAAATAAAACTATTTAAAACACATATTGATGCATGAATGTATTGAGCCTTATTTTCTTTTAGGTCAAAAGCATTTGTAAGTGTTCTCACAACACCAACCAAGCATCTTCATAAGATCACTCTCCTTGATCCAAGCCAACTCCATAACCTATCAGAGTGCACACCAAATCCTTATGCCACCTTAGCATTCTACATCTTTGGAATAATCCCAATGTCCCTCAATCCATCCAATGGATTCATCCAAGAAATCTAATCAACAAACTATCAAATGCTCACAATGCCTCAGTAGGCTCCAAACTTGACTTCACCTAACTAGGTGTTTCCTCCACCTCCACCACACACATCAAACAACTTCAAATAGCATGTCCCCAAGGTTACTAAGCCCTCAACTCATCAGCTAATACAAAAACCCAGTTTTAGCCCTTCAGTAGGCCTACTTCCCTAGCAGGCTTATAATGTGAGCCTGATTTAAGTGTTATAATGTGTACGTTTTAATGTTTTTAATTTTTATGTGATGCTTATGATGGATGTGATTATGATTATGATGTGATTATGCTCACGATAATTGAATTACATTTGCAGGAAATTGAACCCCTTTCAAGAGCATCCCGCACAGTCTCATGGATCGACAGGTATAAGTCAATACACCTTATAGAAAGTCTATTTAATACACTTATCAATAGTAAGATTGATGTCTTCTAAGATCTCTCCCATTTGCAGGTACCAGCAAATAGGTATTTGTCAGAAGTGTCTTCCTCGAGTGAGGGAAATATAGGAATAGAAGAGGAAAGTGAGACATGTAGTTTATCTAGAATAGGGAGATTAACTAGAGGTCAAAGGACTAGAAGGAAATTCAATAAACACATGAAATTTTTCCTTGCTCAAGGGGGGTCATGTTCTTATGATGATGAGATGAAAGGCGACATCGAGGTGCCCTTGAGGTACCAACATCTACAGAAACATTGGGTACCCAAGGAACTTCCTCCAATAAACACTGATTTTTGTGTTAATGAGAGGATATATCGCATAGCACCATCATCATTACATGGTTTGGGCCTATTTTCTATGGATGGCATAAAGGTGTCTTACAACAAAGTTTCTGAATTGAGGGAGTATGTTGGACCATGTTACGATTACAAAAGTTGGATGCATATTGTTCAATATAAAAAAAGTATGCATAGGTATGCACTCTCGGCAAATTATATACAACAGCAAGACAATAATCAAAGTAAAAGTGTGGCTATATACATTGATGGAAGGCCAAAAGCAACAGGGAATATTGCGGGTTTTATAAATAGTACACGACCTGGGTCAACTATAAAGCAACCCAATTGCATATTTGAGGCACGCGAGGGAAATCATGTATTCATCTGTGCGATAAAATCAATACGTGCAGGGGAAGAGCTGCTTATTGATTACAATTTGAACCGCATAGATACAAATGAGGCTACTATCATGGGGGTGGTACATACTATTAAACCAACTTCTAATCAATGATTCCAACATACCATTTAGTTATTAAATTTTTGACTAACATTTTTATACTTGATCTTTGACACAGGGGCACAATATGGAGCAACCGCCCAAAGGTGATGGTGACGATATTCCTAGCTCATCTACACATGAGCAGGTAAAACTCATTGTAATTGTGCAAACTAGATAGAAGCAAAATGTTATTTTTTTAAATGTTATTTTCTTCATTATTTTGGAGTAATTTTGATAATACTAATACTATTGTTGTCACAGAGGGCCAGTGGTTGGAGAGAGGGAAAGCAACCCGCAGCCCCTCAGGAGTCCCCCCTTGTGGACCCTTTTTTTATTGATTTAGCAGAGACCGATGACCCGATCGGTTCCATTAAAAAGCTGCTAAAGAAAATTGGGAAAGAACTTCTACGTTTGGTATCCATACATCCTCAGACTCAGGAAATAAAAGATAGGGCAGCTGAGTTGTTGCGCACTTCTGAAAACTTTAAAGTAAGTATTAATGAAATTTTTAATTATTACAAGAGTTCAATAATGGTTTTTATGTTATGCTCTTTTATGACATTAATTAAAATATGGATGCATTGTCTTTACAGAGTTATTTGCATAATTTTGAACCCCATTCCCATTATGAGGCCGGTACTGCAAGTGGTTCAGGTAGATCACATGTTCCATTCCCCACTTGTGTTTTCCACTGAATATATATAGGAATGATCATAATCATTGACAATACATGCTCGAACAATCTTTTTTTTTAATGCTCTAACAATCTTGTCCATGCTAGTCCATGCGTTCTATATTTATGCATGCTTTAACAATTTTATTCTTCAGCTCCTTTCCATGATGATATGACAACGTCGCCTCCATCTAGGACAGCCACAAATGTCTTGCCGACTGCCATGTCAACAACACACAGCCTAAATGCACCAACTGTTGCACCATCTACGGGTACACAAATCCCTCTTTTTCTCTCTTTTGTTATGTGTTTAAGTGTTATGTGTTTACGATGTAGATCCCTTGATTGTGTTTGTGCCATGGGTGCTCTGCACCAATTTATTTCCCTTGAAGTATTATTTCTTGGAGGCATTTGATAATGGTTTTCATTTTTTGCAATAGGAGATGCAACAAGTCCCGATGCAACATCATTTCCTGGATGTTCCCGTGTTCCTAGTACGGGAACGGTGAAGGATTGCGTATTGATCATCAGCGATGATGAAGGCATTCCCTTAAAAGTAGCCAAAGTTCTAGGTACTTTAAAGTTATTATTATTCTATAGTGATATAATAGTAATTTAGTTTTTGATCACTCTTCATCGACTAATGATCCCATGATTATTTTGTAGGGAATGATATTTTTTGGCGAAAACTTGGTGATGAGTGTTTGCAGATATTCAGGCCCACCCTACGTACATGGTGGAACATCATATCCTAACTAAAACCCCAAACCACTATTTTGATTTCATATCATTGCTAGAATAGTTTTCCTTTTCATCAATTTCTTGAACTATATTAAAGGTAGCTTCTCTTCATTTATGAGTCTAACATGTTTTTTTTTACTTAAAAGGTGGAATAACCAAGATAAAAAGTTGAAGGATGATCTTGTACATAGTATGACCCAGCTTTTTGGACCTCATGCATTCGAGAGAAACAAGCTCCTTGAAAGAGCTGGTTTATGTTTGAAGTATATTAGGGACTAGTACAGGAAATATTTAGAGGTTAACCCAAGGCACGAGCGTCCGCCCTGTGTTCTTGAGGCTGAGTGGCAGGCTTTGATTTTGGATGGAAAGTATAAAGTCGACATGAAAAAAGGAATTACGCCAGTAGAGAGTAGAGCAAGGTATGTGATACTTTTGAGAATGTAATTATGTACTAATTAACCTCTAAATTTTTCTTGTAATTATGTACTAATTAACCTCTAAATTTTTCTTGTACTGGTCTCTAACATATTTCAAACTTTTCATAGATTTCCTGACACATTAAAGGCAACAAAGGCAAGATTAGAAAAGCACGGGACACACAAGCTCGGCTCTGGTGGTTTTTCCAAACTTCAAGCACGAGTTGTAAGTATTAGTAAATGAAAACTTGTATCAATTTTTTTATATATTGCAAGGAAATTTTTTTTGATCAAACAATGCAAGTAAAATTCACCATACCAAGCAAAAATGTAGGGGTCAGAGTTCAATAGATGCCTCACAAAAGAGGACAAGAGAATTGGCTTCCAACAAGGCTATAGAGCCGTGGCTGAACGGCTACGAGCTGAAATCAGTGTGCAAGGTTCAAATAATGATGCATCTGAGCCACAGGTAAATAAGCTAAATGAAATTTATTTCAAATTGAATACTTTACCAATTAGTCTATTTGATGTTAAGTTCTAATATAAAGTGAGTATATCTATTTTAAGAAAGCAATGATAACAATGTGTAGGATATTGGAATGCAGCCTGACAATCCTTCTACACAATCTATGCATAATGAAGGTTCGCATGATGTGCATCCTAGTGGTGGAGGTATACATTTGCTATTAAAATTTTTATATGTAATTACAATTGGTGTTTGGATTAATGTAACATTTTGTATAGCAACTGTAGAGGATCGAGGGGTCGATGCTCATGAGCATGTTGAGGTTGAGTCTAGACAAAATGATGTGGCCAGATCAGGTAATTAAAGAGCACCACAGTTATGTTCTTTCAAATAATTAAATACTTGTAACAATTATAATTAAATATTTTAAATTTAACTCTTTTATTTGTTATTGTAGAGGACCCCCCTTTGCAGCAGCATAGGAATTTGAGATCATCAAGAACAAAGAACAAAACAACTGATGAGGGGGGTATTGATGATAACACTGATGCTCCTCTTAGAGCTTACATAGAAAAAAAAATTAGAAAGAGAAAAAAGAAATGATTGTCATCTAAATACCTTAATTGATAATGACTGAATTTTATGTCTCAATGAATTTAATTATGTGCTAATGAATGTTCATGAATTATGTGTTTATTTTCATATTGATGAATGTTGCATGTTAACGAATCTAATGTGTTAATGAATGTTATCATGTGATATTGATTGAATGTTACATTTTATTAATAATTGAAAGAATGAATGAATGTTAGATGTTAACGGGGAATGTAGAGTGATGTTAGGGGGAGGGGGGTGGGGCCAAATGAGCTTCCACCTTCACGTGGTTGGCCCTGTTTAGTAGAGAATATTAAACTATATTCTCGAAACAAAGTGAAGCTCAATAAGATACTAAATGAGTCAAAATGGTTATCAAGGTCCTCTATCCATAAGATACTTGTAGTCAAAATGGTTATTAATAAGATACTTGTAGTCAAAATGGTTATCTAGGTCCTCTATCCATTCCATAAGTTCTTCACCATTCAAACTTCCTCCATAACAAGGAATGTGCTCTAGGTTAGTCATGAAGCCTAGCATGGACTCTCTGTCAGATAGAGCCACTATTTCAGAGCCTTTTCTGTGCATTTCCTTCAAGCACTGTATAGTGTATGGATGTGAAAGCGAGGGCAGACCAGTTTGGAAGTTAGAGTATTTATATCTTATGCTTTGAGAGTTTATTTGGTAGATTCAAGACACCTTATATCAAAGTTATTCCTTTTTCTTATCTGTTGTTCTGTCAAACCCTCATTTTTTGGGTTATTGCATTCAAATGGCCTTAACTTGCAAATAAACCATAGGATATCCTCTATTCTTTGTAAAATGCAAGTTAAGGGGGTTTATTTTCATATTTTAAAAGCTTTGGAACAGGATACTAAGCCAGAGAATTTCGAGAGCAAGCCCTAGGTCAAGAATCTCAATGTTCTTGACTAGGAGTTGATGGATTATGCAAGATCAGAGGGTAGCGGCAAGTAAAGGACCTCAAACCTTGTTGAATCTAGATCTTTAGAGCATGGTGGACATCTTCAAACTCTGATCTTGGTTTCATGCACCCATTTTCAATGCCTTGTTTTGGAACCCACACCCAAAGGCATGCATTAGGTCTGCGGACTCAATAAGGACATTGATATGCTGGAGTGGAGTCAGGGTCTGGGAGTTGGAGGATTGTTAGAAAATCAAAAAGGGTACTCAAAAAACATATAAGTTCATAAGGTCCTTTGTCAAATTGAAGAGTTATTGCTACAGAATAGGTTTTGGAGACCTACTAGAGTCACTAGGTCTATTTGTGATTTTGATGTCTTGGGTTGTTTGGAACACAACCAATGCATGATTCTGCATGTTTTAGGGAATCTTAAGAGTTTTCAAATGTTTGATTGGGTTGGCAAAGCCTAGGATCAATAAAGTCTCTTTTGGTAGAAAATCAGGGAACTTGTCCCTAAAAGGAAATTTGGTCTTGGTTGGGATTGAGTCAATAAGGTGTTAGAAGTATCTTGAAACCTTTGAAGTCCCTCTAGTACAGAGATTTTAAACTGGTCTGATAGAATCAGAGGCTAAATTGCTTAGGTGTAACATTTTGGTGTCTTGAAGTGGGTTGGGGCTTAAGACCAAGTTTCTTGCTGACCACTCTGCATCACATTGTCTTGCATGAAATTAGTCATTCTGTATACACTGGTCTAGTGTTGTCAATAGACCCAAATAGTTCAAAGATACTCAAACCAATCAGATGTTTTATGGGGTGCATTTTTGTGTTAGGTAGAAAGGATTCTTCATACAGGTGAAAGTCTCGAACCTTTCCCCACTCCCAAAAAAATATCACTTGTACTGTTATGAGCAGTCATGAGGACTAGACAGATACATTATAATATATGTAATTGCCACTTGAATGTATTGCTATTCAACCACATTTATGGGCCCATTTGGACCACGGCACACAGTAGCATCTACAGAGAAGAATATCCCAGGTGTAACAAGCTCTAAGAATATACCAATAGTTCTAAGAAGTTCCCTAGCACATAGTAGCATCTACAGAGAAGAATATACAACATGAGGGCAGTCACTGTAAAGACAACATGATAATGTACACTCATTGTATGTGTACATTATCATGTTGTCTTTACAGTGACTATCCTCATTCAAGTGGCAATTACACAAGGGACAGTCACTGTGAGATGTCCTCATTTGTGACAAGGACAGTCACACATGAGGACATCTCACAGTCACTGTCCCTTGTGTAATTTCCACTTGAATGTATTGTTATTCAACCACATTTATGGGCCCGTTTGGACCACGACACACAGTAGCATCTACAGAGAAGAATTTTGGTATGCAATGGTCTTGAAACCTCCTGAGAAATTCTTGGTATGCATTTGTGTGGTGCAAAAGCTTCGTTGAAAGAGAAAAAGAAGAAAAGAATAGAAATGATTTTTTTTCTTTTTATGTCATATACTGTAACCAGCTACTTATAACTTGCAAAAATTATTATAACCATTTGAAATTGAAACTTAGTTTAATGTGAAACTGAGAACTGCTTTATTAGAGCTTTCTGTGATTTAGATTCAGACATCAAGAACATTGTTTGCCTAATATTGTGATTAATGTTTATTTATTAATATCTCATACTGACAAACAATTGATAATTGTAGGGAAAACGTCATTGGGGGTCTTTGAGGATCCACCAGAAGCCAAGAAGAAAATGTATTCAAATGCTAAAGATGGTGTAACAGTCCTTACAGCTATTGAACCTTGCTGTGTAGATCATCTCCGATTCTCCAAGTTCAACAGTACTGTGGTATTCCTTTGGATACTTCTAATGGTAAATTTCAGACATCAAGTTCTTTTTGTATGAAACTACTACATTTGTAATCTGTAGTTTTAAACTTTTAGTTTATAAATGTTCATCAGCTTTAGTTCGTATGCTGCCATTTCAAGTATGATTAATGAAGTTACCTTTATCACAGGATGAAAGTGAGCAGTCAGCATACTGGTACGGAGCTGGCAGCATTGATACGGTGACTAGGGCATCGTTTAATGGTGGTATTGTGTTTTCCCGTGTTTAGGGCATCGACCTTTTGAAGCATTGCCTTCATCTTTCTTAAGTCTGAGTTTTAAGTTTGTTTATCTCTCTCGGCACTGTTGAAAATACAAATGACAACGTTCTTGTTTGTTTTGCCCTTATATCCTGATGTGATTTCGCGGAGGGGTACGACGCTGTTGAAAACACAAATGAAAACACAAATCCCTTGTGTAATTGCCACTTGAAGGAGGACAGTCACTGTAAAGACAACATGATAATGTACACTTACAGTGAGTGTACATTATCATGTTGTCTTTAGAGTGACTATCCTCATTTGTTGAAGAAGAAAAGCATTAATGTGGCTGAATAGAAATACATTCAAGTGGCAATCACACAAGGGACAGTCACTGTGAGATGTCCTCATTTGTGACTGTCCTTACAGTGAGTGTACATTATCATGTTGTCTTTAGAGTGACTGTCCTCATTTGTTGAAGAAGAAAAGCATTAATGTGGTTCAATAGCAATACATTCAAGTGGCAATTACACAAGGGACAATCGATCACTGTGAGATGTCCTCATGTGTGACTATCCTTGTCACAAATGAGGACATCTCACAATGATTGTCCCTTCTGTAATTGCCACTTGAATGAGGACAGTCACTGTAAAGACAACATGATAATGTACACATATAATGAGTGTACATTATCATGTTTTCTTTACAGTGGCTGCCCTCATGTTGTATATTCTTCTCTGTAGATGCTACTATGTGCTAGGGAACTTCTTAGAACTGTTGGTATATTCTTACAACTTGTTACACCTGGGATATTCTTCTCTGTAGATGCTACTATGTGCCGCGGTCCAAACGGGCCCATAAATGTGGTTGAATAGCAATACATTCAAGTGGTAATTACACAAGGGACAGTCACTGTGAGATGTCCTCATGTGTGACTATCCTTGTCACAAATGAGGACATGTCACAGTGACTGTCCCTTGTGTAATTTCCACTTGAATGAGGATAGTCACTGTAAAGACAACATGATAATGTACACATAAAATGAGTGTACATTATCATGTTGTCTTTACAGTGGCTGCCCTCATGTTGTATATTCTTCTCTGTAGATGCTACTATGTGCTAGGGAACTTCTTAGAACTGTTGGTATATTCTTACAACTTGTTACACCTGGGATATTCTTCTTTGTAGATGCTACTGTGTGCTGTGGTCCAAACGGGCCCATAAATGTGGTTGAATAGCAATACATTCAAGTGGCAATTACACAAGGGACAGTCACTGTGAGATGTCCTCATGTGTGACTGTCCTTGTCACAAATGAGGACATCTCACAGTGACTATCCCTTGTGTAATTGCCACTTGAATGAGGACAGTCATTGTAAAGACAACATGATAATGTACACAAGTACCGTGAAGGTAGTTGCAAGTTAGGGCTGTTTCATTGCATACCTGAAACAATGAAGATGTTACGGTCCACAAAACGTTTGTGCTTGAAAGATGAACAAATAAAATTAAACTTCTAAATAACCAAAGCCGCTAACAATAAATTCAACACAGATATGTCCTCATTTCTGGGTATTTTAGCTCTGTAACAGCTGAATACCAGATTACATAATAATGACAAAAGAAAAATAAACCCAACGTACTCAGAAATTGTAGCTGTGATTTCATGGAGGGTATCTCTCTCGGCACTGTTGAAAATACAAATGACAACGTTTCTCTACATTATCATGTTGCCTTTACAGTGACTGTCCCTTGTGTAATTGCCACTTGAAGGAGGACAGTCACTGTAAAGACAACATGATAATGTACACTTACAGCCCGTGTACATTATCATTTTGTCTTTAGAGTGACTATCCTCATTTGTTGAAGAAGAAAAGCATTAATGTGGCTGAATAGCAATACATTCAAGTGGCAATTACACAAGGGACAGCCACTGTGAGATGTCCTCATTTGTGACTATCCTTACAGTGAGTGTACATTATCATGTTGTCTTTATAGTGACTGTCCTCATTTGTTGAAGGAAAAAAGCATTAATGTGGTTCATTAGCAATGTATTCAAGCAGCAATTACACAAGGGATAGTCACTCTGAGATTTCCTCATTTGTGACTATCCTTACAGTGAGTGTACATTATCATGTTGTCTTTACAGTGACTATCCTCATTTGTTGAAGGAAAAAAGCATTAATGTGGTTCAATAGCAATGTATTCAAGCGGCAATTACACAAGGGATAATCACTCTGAGATTTCCTCATTTGTGACTATCCTTACAGTGAGTGTACATTATCATGTTGTCTTTACAATGACTGTCCTCATTTGTTGAAGGAAAAAAGCATTAATGTGGTTCAATAGCAATGCATTCAAGTGGAAATTACACAAGGGACAGTACATGCCCATTAAATTTCATGTTTTGTTATCCAGCATGACAATGGAGATAGCATACTCTGTGTCAATTTTACTGATCAAATTTCCCTCCGCCAGGCAAAGCAACAATCTGGGTATGATAAGGTAAAGTTTTTGCAACAATTTCTTGCTGCTACTAAGGTTACCATTGTTTATGGTTTCTATTATATAGTTCTATCTATATTGCTATATGGCCTTTTGTTTAGGATTAAGTAGACGAGGGAAAATATTTCTTTTGTGGATTGTAAACAAAACATTGAATTATTTCAGAGAACAGATCTAAATCTATAAGATGCTACGATGGAGCACATGACCATGTACTTGTGAATATTAGGATCCATGTTAATCAAATGACTGCTTTATGTAAATTACTTTTGAGTAAGTAAAAGGCAATACAATTTTTCAAAGTGTGCAAGGATTTTTATGATATATAGGTGTATGAAGAAATGAATCTGTGTTGTTTTGTATCAATATCAAACATCTCTGATATATTTTCATGTTTTTATAATCTATTTTGCAGATGAAAACTGTCCAACAGATAAAGATTGGGAACTTCTCCCAGCATCTGTACCTGCATCTCTCTTATATACTACAAGTTGCTTGCCATCAGAAATTGCAGTTCCCTCACGTGACATTGATGGTGAAGTGTTCTTTTCAGAACCATCATCTGTGGTTACCAATGCTCCTATTTTAGGCAATAAGTTTGTTGCATTCCATGAGCCATTGGTCAAGTTTCTTCTACGAGCTTCTGATGCCTCAAAATCTAAGCAGCACCTACGCATGCCTCATTGTGGTTGATTATCATTCTGTACATGAATTATAATGAGTAATCAGTTTTGGGCCTTGGAATCTTGTATGTAACATGCACAGGCATTTCATGGCTAAATGAATCTATTTTAAAAGCATCAACTTTTCTTACATGATGTTGGATACATAAGTAGAACAAGCGTATATCAAATTGGAAGCAATCAGAACTCCACAATGACATATTATTTAGAGTACTCTTTAGTTTAAGTAATAATGCATATATTGACACTGTAAAGACAACATGATAATGTACACTCACTGTAAGGACAGTCACAAATGAGGACATCTCATAGTGACTGTCCCTAGTGTAATTGCCACTTGAATGTATTGCTATTCAGCCACATTAATGCTTTTCTTCTTCAACAAATGAGGATAGTCACTGTAAAGACAACATGATAATGTACACTCACTGTGAGTGTACATTATCATGTTGTCTTTAGAGTGACTATCCTCATTTGTTGAAGAATAAAAGCATTAATGTGGCTGAATAGCAATACATTCAAGTGGCAATTACACAAGGGACAGTCACTGTGAGATGTCCTCATTTGTGACTATCCTTATAGTGAGTGTACATTATCATGTCTTTACAGTGGCTGTCCTCATTTGTTGAAAGAAAAAAGCATTAATGTGGTTCATTAGCAATGTATTAAATAATTTATTTATTTTTATCCACCCACGGGCGTCGCAATTGCGATAGGAGCCCGTCGTAATGTGATGCAGGCACCTATCGCAATTGCTTGGGAGGCCCGTCGCAATTGCGACGGCCCTCCGAAGCCATGCGACGGGGGGGCGACGCCCATGCTGCTAACAAATCTTAGCGACATTGCGACGGGAGGGCGCCGCAATTGCGACGGCTACCCATAGACGTCGCAATTTGTGACTAAAAAATAGCGACGTCTATGGGTGTTGCTATTGCGACACATAGCCATCGCATTTGCGACACATAGCCATCGCAAAATGCCCCCAAATGTATTAGTGTGACTATCCCCTCAACTAGTGACCCTTCAAAACCAGGTTATCATGCAATCAGTGAGCGATCCTTCATTCTCCTAGTTTGCCCTGCATCCAAACATATTGGACATACACAATAAAATGATAACAAGTCTTTCACAATCCCCCTTCCCTCAAGGAACACTATCAACATCCGGACCTTGACTGTCCCCTCAACCAGTGACCCTTCAAAACCAGGTTATCATGCAATCAATGAGTAATCCTTCATTCTCTTGTTCTGCCTTGCATCCAAACATATTGGAAATACACAATACAATGATAACAAGTCTTTTACAATCCTCATTCCCTCAATGAACACTATCAACATTCAGACCTTGACTGTCCCCTCAATCAGTGACCCTTCAAAACTGGGTTATCATGTATGACTCTCATAAACTCCAGATTTCATGACCAATAAAGATGTCTTTTGTCTTAGGCTCGATGCCATAGACTCATGCACTTTTTTCTTCTACAAATCCACATAATAATTTTTACCAAAAGAAATAATGTTGTTCCTGTCATCAACATTACTAGGAAGTTGTGCAAAAGTGAAAGTTTCACCATTCTTGTGCACAATATACACATTTTCAAAGCCATAATGAATTGTCCTTCTAGATGCTTTCCATGGCCTTCCCAAAATGATATGACAACATGTCATATGGACTATATCACACAAAAATCTATCAACATACCCTCCAATGGAAAAATAAACATAAGCTTGTTCCCTTATTACAATGTTTTGTTAATTATTCACCCAAGATTCCTTATATGGTCTATCAAGTGGAAAAATTTTCAAATTCAGTTTGTTTACCATTTCATAAGATACAAAATTATCGAAAGAACTAGAATCTATGATCATTCTACAAATCTTACCATAATTTTTGAAATTGGTTCTGAAGATTGATGCATTTTGCCTCTCTTGTTGCTATAGAGGTGTCTTCCTTACCATTAGGTACTCTCCTTCTTTCAGGTTTTCCATATTAGATACCTCTCCTTCCTCTTGTAGTTTTCCTCTTCCCCTTGTGCCAAGTTCACTCTTCTATCTACCTTCCTCATGTTTGCCTCCTTCTCAAGACACTTGTATGATTGATGTCCCACTTCTCCACAAGTAAACCACTTCCATGTGAAGATACCACTACCTTCTCCTGAACCAAATCTACCTCATCCTCTTTGTCCTTGCCTTGCATCCACAATTTGTTCTTTACCTTTGTCAGCATTTTTCTAACCTTGTGCCTCATTAAATCTACCACCTCTACCTTGGTTTGAACTTCCTCCACCATTCTCTTTTCTCTCTTGTATTCTACTTATATTTTCCTCAGCCTTCTTGGCTATTTTGTAATATTATTCCATAGATCTAGGGGTAGAAAGACTAAGTTCATCTTGTATATTAAACCTCAGTCCCCCAATGTATCTTACAAGTTTCTCCTCAACGTATTCCTCATGTTGTACTCTAATATCCAGCTTATAGAATTCCTCAATGTACTTCTTCATATCCATGTCTTTTTGTTTAAGACCTTGCATCTTCTTGTACAACTACACCCTATAGTCATTGGGAAAATTTTTTGTCTTCATCTTCTCCATCATACTATACCATGATGTAATCTTGGGCTTCTCATTCTTCCATCTTTTAGCTTGATCAATCAGTGAGTGATCCTTCATTATCCTGGTCTGCCCTGCATCCAAACATATTGGAAATACACAATACAATAATAACAAATCTTTCATAATCCTCCTTCCCTCAAGGAGCACTATCAACATCTGGACCTTGACTGTCCCTAGCCTCAACCAGTGACCCTTCGAAACTGGGTTATCATGCAATCAGTGAGTGATCCTTCATTCTCCCATTCTGCCCTACATCCAAACATATTGGATATACACAATACAATGATAAAAAGTCTTTTACAATCCCCCTTCCCTCAACAAACACTATCAACATCCGAACCTTGATTGTCCCCTCAACCAGTGACCCTTCAAAACTGGGTTATCATGCAATCAGTGAGTGATCCTTCATTCTCCTGGTTTTCCCTACATCCAAACATATTGGAAATACACAATACAATGATAACGCATGGAAATCCTTTAATGAATCTCAGTCACTGGTAACGCATGGACAGTCAAACCTGTAGTCTCCAAAGCATTCAATAAGTGAATATGAATGTTTGAAAACTTTCCTCTCAACTTCCCCAACCACTCCTAATCGGTTAGAGGGATATTTCTAGAATCTCCACTATTCCTATCCTTACCAACAATTTTTAGACATACTTTATCTCATATGATAATAAAATGCTAAACTGAACCAATGGCATGTTCTTCGTGTGGTACAAGGAAGATTTGGCTATCAAATCTTCCTTTGTGCAAGCTGAGCACAAGAGAAGGTATGTGATTTCTTCATCTTTGATTGGTATCTTTGATGGGTAACGTCTTTCAAGCCTCTGGCATCATATTCGATCACAAATTTAAAATGCATTGCATTTTATTTGATCATGAATGCTCACTGAAATGATGACATTCTACTGGTGTCATACCCTAGCGTATGCTTTATCTCCATTATTTGATGTTATTGGTGCTTGTGCTCAAGCATATCGATTTACTGTTTTGAAATGTTTGGATTCATGTTTGTTTATATTATAATTCATCATATCAGATAAAGTATGTTTAAAAAGTTTTAGTGTCTAAACACTTAACTAATCCCTCTAACTGATTAGGAGTGGTTGGGGAAGTTGAGAGGAAAGTTTTCAAACATTCATATTCACTTATTGAATGCTTTGGAGACTATTGGTTTGACTATCCATGCGTTAATGTTTAGAAGAGATCAATAAAGTATTTAAAGACATTCTTACATGTTTGGAGAGGTTTGAGAGGCACTTATCATGACTGTACCCTCACAAACAGTGACATAGACTAGTTTTACTAAGTTTCCTTTCTTTATTTTGAGGTTTCCTTTCTCTGTCGTAGGGGTATAGTCAGAGGGTTCATTGACAAAATGATCCTTCAAATGGTTACTATAAATATGAATGATTTGATATAGCATATTTCTCATTTTACTTGAAGTTTGGAATAGCTTGTGTAAGGGTGAAAGTACTTTTGATCATTTTGGTCATGACTGTTCCTCTACACAGTTAGGAAATGTAACTGTCTAATGATTATATGTAATGTTGAATGGATTAAATTATTTATTCTTGGTAGAAGTGAATGGAAGGAATATTTTTGGTATTAGGTTTCATTTATTATTGAATTCAATGGTTTCCAAGATGTGTTGAGGATTTTGCTCCTTGTTTAATGTTAATTGTTCCTGCACAATCCACTCATACAACACTGAAATGCTATGTGATTGACAATTTCATACAACTAGTCCTTTGGCATGTATTAAACAGAATATAATTTTCAGCATATTATTATCATTCTATTTCTTTTTTGTAAACATGTCATTAGTTCATTTTTGTAAAAAAAAATTCGTGTTAAATGTTTTACAAAATAGATTACAAAATACTCTTCAAAACAAAGGAAAAACTTAGCAAATTGAGTCTAACTCATTGTAGATGAAGGAAAAATCATGCTAATAGTTCCTCTAAGTCTTCCAAAACATTTATTGAACTCCCCTAAAGTCCTATTGGATCCCCAAATTGCTTAATCCAATCAACTTACATCAGGATCATGAGAAACTTCAAAGGATTAAAAACATTACTTGGAACAGTCACTGGTTTTACCAGTCAAAACATAAGGAACAAAATTTTAAAGTGCTCACAATACATTCAACGATGAAATGAATGCTTGGAGATTGCTTACTATTCCATCCTTGAATTTAGAAACCAAAACAATAAGTAAAGAAGCCTTTCAACAATGCATAACATAATGGACTTGTAGATTTAAACTTCTATTTTTATTGAATCTATGTTCCTGTCGTACACTCTATGCTTAAGTCTACCATACAATGACTTCCAAAGGTTACATATAACTCCATCATAACTTCCCCAACCATCAAGAACATAGGTGAAGAACTTGATGGTTTCATGCTTTAATCATTAAGAACTTGATCAAGAACATAGGTTTTAATGAAATATCAATTTGATTTGCAAAGTTTGTGTTCTTTACAAATTTGAAAGGCTCTAATACTTACTAGGGTGGATGTGGATGTGCAACCTTATGCTTTTAATACTAAGTCTCTGATTGTTGGGCATACTGATTATAAGTACTTGACATATATCACAAATGTTGCTAATTAAGGTTGGTGGGATGATTACGCCTATCCTAAAAAAGACTATCAAATCATTATGCTTTCAAATCAATTACCTATAGACATATCCCTTGTGAGGGAGAGAAGCCAAACACATAAAGAACATGCACATAAACATGGAAGCTGAAAAACTTAAATGGAATACACCAAGAAGTACCAAATGATGAATGCTCAATTATTGTAATGGCAAAGCATTAGAACCATCCATTTGTAGAACTTGATTTTCTAGCCTAAATGATTTTTCTATATTCGTAATGATTTTTCTAGAACTTGATTTTCTAGTCTTAATGATTTTTTTATAGTCCTAATGATTTTTCTATAGTCTTAATGATTTTTCTTTCATCCTAATGTTTGTTGCTCTTGATAAATTAGGCCTTGAATTTGAATTTTTGTTCACCGTTTTATTTCAGCTTGATATTTCATTTGTTTTTCATATACACAAAGACTACACATGTTGATAAAAAAATGAGCTATTTGATTAAGGTTAACTATTCATGATTGTAAATAGTCAATATTTCTGATGGTACTCCTTGGTGTATTCCATTTTAAAATAATCATGTTTCTATGGCTATGATAAATGTCCCTTTGTGTTGAGAAAATTAGAGTTGAAAAAATGGTTGCAAACAAATCAGCCTTCTTCCACCAACATTCTAGTCAATGTACAAGTAACGAGTCATTCCATTCAAGAAAGACCATGTCTGACAATATCAACCCAGAAAAAAATAAGGAGTACACAGAATTTAGTGATTGTATCTTCCATTAGAGCCAATTCATATGCATAGGTGATGAACATGCATATTTGCTTGAGTGCTATTGGGAGCTTACCCAGCAACACAGGTACTATTGTGAAAATCACCACAAATCTATTTGCTGCTGGGTTTAGGTCCCAGTATTGCTTGGTCAAATATGCATGTTTTTCACCTATGCATATACCTTCTATGATCAACTCTTATATGCACAGGTGATGAACATTTAGATTTGCCTAAGCAATACTGAGTAGTCCTCCAACACATGTAATATTGTGAAAATCATCACAAGTCCATTTTTTGGATGGCTACTCATAGTACACATGTTTGGAGGTCTGAAGGAAACAAGAGAATTTGAAGAATCACGAGTCTTAAGATTATACTTAATATAACCAAGCTTCATTCAATGGTACATTCAAACATAAAACAAACCATTCTTAAACTAGATTAAACTCGTAAACCAAAGGACATACTGATTATAAGTAAGCTAGTAAACCAAAGGACATTCTTTTACTACTAAGTCTCTATTTTTTGGGCATAGTGATTTTACTACCCTCACAAACAATGACATAGACTAGTTTTACTAAGTTTTCTTTCTCTATTTTGAGGTTTCCTTTTTCTGCCGTAGGGGTATAGTCAGAGGGTTCATTGACAAAATGATCCTTTGAATGGTTACTATAAATATGAATTATTTGATATAGCTTATTTCTCATTTTACTTGAAGTTTGGAATAGCTTGTGCAAGGGTGAAAGTACTTTTGATCATTTTGGTCGTGACTGTTCCTCTACACAGTTAGGAAATGTAATTGTCTAATGATTATATGTAATGTTGAATGGATTAAATGCTTTATTCTTGGTAGAAGTGAATGGAAGGAATACTGCTAGTGTTAGGTTTAATTTATTATTGAATTCAATGGTTTCCAACATGTGTTGAGGAGTTTTCTCCTTTTTTAATGTTAACTATTCCCAAACAATCCACTCATACAATAGTGAAATGCTATGTGATTGACAATTTCATACAACTGGTCCTTTGGTGTGTATTAAATAGAATAGAATTTTCAGCATATTATTATCATTCTATTTCTTTTTTGTAAACATGCCATTGGTTCAACGTATTATTATCATTCTATTTCTTTGTTGTAAACATGCCATTGGTTCGGTTTTGTAAATTTCTTTTCGTGTTAATTTTTTTTTTCTATTTTTTCCATTTGATAACCATAGTCAACATTTCAAAATAGTGAATAACATCAAATAATGGAGATAAAGAATGGGCTAGGGCACGACACCAGTAGATTAAAACTAAATGAATGACATGTTTACAACAAAGAAACAGAATGATAATAATATGCTGAAAATTCATATTCTATTTAATACACGCCAAAGGACCAGTCCCAACAATTCTTAAACAATAGCATATGTTTAAGAATTGTTGGGAGTAGTTTTCAAACATTCATATTCACTTATTGAATTCTTTGGAGACTAGTGGTTTGATTGTCCATGCATTACCACTGACTGAGATTCATTAAAGGATACAAAACCCTTCATTTTGGGTTATTGTGTGTGAATTCAAATGTAGGTTTGATTTGGTTAATGTTTAGAAGAGATCAATAAACTATTTAAAGACAATCTTACATGTTTGGAGAGGTTTGAGAGGCACTTATCATGACTGTACCCTCACAAAGGGTGGCATAGACTAGTTTTACTAAGTTTCTTTTCTCTATTTTGAGGTTCTCATTGCCAAAGTGGCCAAAGACTATGTTAGGCTGATAAAATATGGGGATTCTCTTTATCGCTGCAAATATTTGAAGGTTGTTGCACTTGGACGGATGTGGATGTGCAACCTTATTCTTTTACTACTAAGTCTCTATTTGTTGGGCATACTGATTATAAGTACTTGACATATATCACAAATGTTGCTAATTAAGGTTGGTGGGATGATTACGCCTATCCTAAAAAAAGACTATCAAATCATTATGCTTTCAAATCAATTACCTATCGATGTATCCCTTGTGAGGGAGAGAAGCCAAACACATAAAGAACATGCACATAAACACAACTGAAAAACTTAAATGAAATACGCCAAGAAGTACCAAATGATGAATGCTCAATTGTTGTAATGGCAAAGCACCAGAACTGTCCATTTGTAGAACTTGATTTTCTAGTCTAAATGATTTTTCTATAGTCGTAATGATTTTTCTAAAACTTTATTTTCTAGTCTTAATGATTTTTCTATAGTTTAATAATTTTTCTTTCGTCCTAATGTTTGTTGCTCTTGATAAATTAGGCCTTGAATTTGAATTTTTGTTCACTATTTTATTTCAACTTGATATATATTTCATTCATTTTTCATATACACAGAGACTACACATGCTAATAAAAAAATGAGCCATTTGATTTAGGTTAACTATTCATGATTGTAAATGGTCAATATTTTTTATGGTACTCCTTGGTGTATTCTATTTTAAAACAATCATGTTTTTATGGCTATGATAAATGTCCCTTTGTGTTGAGAAAATTAGAGTTAAAAAAATGGTTGTTTAGTGTTTGTGTATCTGCAGGTTGCAAACAAATCATCCATCTTCCACCAACATTCTAGTCAATGTACAAGTAACGAGTCATTCCATTAAAAAAAGACCATGTCTGACAATATCAACCTAGAACAAAATAAGGAGTATGCAGAATTTTGTGATTGTATTTGCGATTAGAGCCACTTCATATGCACAGGTGATGAACATGTATATTTTCCTAAGTGCTATTGGGAGCTTACCTAGCAACACATGTACTATTGTGAAAATCACCACAAATCTATTTGGTGTTGGGTCTAGCTCCCAGTATTGCTTGGTCAAATATGCATGTTTTTCACTTGTGCATATACCTTCTATGATAAAATCTTATATGCATAGGTGATGAACATTTAGATTGGCCTAAGCAGTACTGTGAGCTTTCCTTCCAACACATGTACTATTGTGAAAATCATCACAAGTCCATTTGTTGGAGGAAATATCACAGTACACATGTTTGGAGGTCTAAAGGAAACAAGAGAATTTGAAGAGTCACGAGTCTTAAGATTGTAATATATTATGGAAAATGAAGAGTGGAAAGAAGATGATATTCCTGAGACCATGGATGGACACAATGTTGCAGACTTTATTGATCCAGATATCTTGCAGAGGCTTGAAGAACTAGAGAGGGAAGAAGGGCTTAGGATGGCAGCTGAGGGTGACGAGGATGATGAGATCGGGGAAGTGGAGTTGAATCCTAATGAAAAGGAAGTTCTAGCTGCAATTAGGAAGAAGAAGAAGATGCTTATTGTCGAACATAAGTTGAAGAAGAGTACTGCAAAGAGCACACCTACCATACCAAGGAAGTTTGACAAGAACAAGGAATATGGCTTAAACAAAATGGGAAGACATCTTTCTAGCCTGGGCTTGGATCCTTTGAAGTTTGGTCATTGTGGATAAAATATATAGATCTATCTAGTGATGAAAAATTAACTTCTTTAAGCCTTACCCTTGTTGTTTCAAATATATCATTTGGGTATGCACAGAGGGAACATGAATTGGGGTACGCATAGTTCATTTATGGGAATTTTCTTGGGAAGCTAATTGCTCATCTGTCATCTACATTATTATGAAGCTAATTGCCAAAGGATCCAGGCCCAGGCTAGAAAGATGTCTTCCCAAACACATAAAAAAATGCACATAAACACGACAATTGAGAAACATAATTGTAGGCATCATGGTCACAATTTTTTGGAGACAACATAATTGAGTTGTATACCCAAGCGATAGAGAGAAACTTTTGCACCTCCAATTCCAAATTGAACACATTTGTGTTGGAGAACCTTGTATTCATGAGCAATAGATGTAGTCAACTTGGAATCGGAGGTGCAGGAGTTACTCTCCATCATCTGGGTATACAACATAATTGAGTTGTATACCCAAACAACCCAAAGCAACTACTACTCCTCTGGTTCCAAAGGAGTAGTGGTTGCTTTGCATTGTCTGGGTATACCACTCAATTATGTTGTCTTTAAAAACTTGTGACCATGATGCCTACATTTATGTTTCTCAGCTGTTGTGTCCCAAGACCCCTTATGACCCTTTACGACCCTTTACGACCCCTAAGAATACACATCTTAGAGGTTGTAAAATCTCATAAAGGGTCATAAGAGGCTCCTAGGAGGGGCCAAATGAGCTTACGCCTTCATGTGGTTGGCCCTGTTAAGTATAGAATGTTAAACTATTCTTGAAACAAAGAGAAGCTCAATAATTTAAGGTCTCAGTCCACGGAGATGGTGAAAAATGATGGGAATTAATGCTGGAGAGTTTTTAGATATTGAGAAGACGTATATGCAGTGGAGGCCAGAAGGGATTTTTGTGGAGATTTGCTAGCTATGGAGATTTTCTAGAGAGGGTTTCCAGATTCAGTACCAGTGCAGAGATGATGATTCAGTACTGCATCTATAAAACCTTCACAAATATCCCTTTTTTGGCCTCCACTCATACCTCTTCTTAGAATCTAGAAACTTTGGATATTGTTTCTCATCCATGCACAAAATGTGCTAGTGATCATATAAAATTACTTTTGTGAGACTGGGATCAATTATGAGAAGGTAAACAACAAGATAATTTTATTTTATCTTTCATTTCTTTTATCCATTCATATTTTTTTCTTTCTCTTATATTGGATACTGTGTAGTGTACATAAAGGCAAGGCGGTGATTATTCTCAATGATCGACAGGTATAAGTCTTCCAACCCTTACCCAGTAGCTAGGACTAAAGATAGCAGAGCTCAAGAGACCATCATAGTTGGTCTCCATCCTTGGTCCATATATTGAAAAAACATTTTACCTTTCATTAGCTCATCAAATGCGGTGATTTGAAAGAATTTAGTGGATGATATTTTCATGTATAACGTATATTATTTTAGTTTGACGGTGAACAAATTTATCTACTTCATGCACTTGTATACATCGAGCACAACCATAAAGAAGCATCCCCTCCCATGGCTTGAGTAATGTAGGCCATGGGAAGACATGCTTCTTTATGGTTGTGCTCGTAGTATACAAGTGGGCGGAGTCGATAAATTCGTGCAATGTCAACTTAAATAATATACGTTATACGTTATCATGAAAATATTCTATTAAATTCTTTCAAATCCCTTCATTTGATGAGCTAACGAAATGTAAATTTTTTTTCCAGTATATGGACCAAAGACAGAGACCAATTATGATGGTCTCTTGAGCTTTGTTATTTTTACTATGATAATCCGTCGGTTTTTCGACATGTAGTAATCCTTTTCTGATAGAAGAGCTATTTGTTTGATGTGTACCTGTGCCAGACCTTGATTCCTTATTGTCGGACATTCCATAGGTAACCATTGGTGGGACCCCATTCCGACATATGGGTGCAACAGGACGGCTATATCTCCAATAGGTACTCCTGTCGGAAATCTACTAAATATTCGTCGCCTTTCCGACTGATGAAATATCGTAAGAAGAATATTTTGACAGATCAGTCACAGTAAAATTTCTATTTATGTGGCCAATTCTGATGGGTAGGGATGTTGGAATACCAACGGTTACCGCTTCCATTGTAATTTGCAATGCAAAAATGCCGACGAACAGATGTGTCACAGTTTCGACAAATGGCCCTTGAAAATCTAGCAAATGACCGTCAAAATTTGGCCTCAAATGTACTAGTGTCCCTTAACCTTTTCAACATTGTTATCAAATTTTCCTCATGTTCTTGTAAATTTATAGAGTATATTACAATATCATCGAGAAATACTAACACAAAAAAAATTAGAAACTCACGAAAAACATGATTCATGAGGCTCATAAAGGAAGAAGGGGCACTTTTTAGACCAAAAGGAACCAAAAAGAATTCATAATGTCCATACCTAGTTTGGAAGGTTTTTTTTTGGATATCCTCTTCCCTGATTCTTAAATGGTGACATCCTGACCTTAAATCTATTTTAGAGAAAATAGTTGCTCCCTTCATCTGATAAAAGATATCATCAATTAAATAGGGGATACCTATTTCAAATGTTCACCTTATTTAACATTCGATAATCTATGCATGACCTCAAGGTTCCATCCCTTTTCTTGATGAACAACATTGGTGCTCCCCAAGGAGATACATTGGGGTGAATTAATCTCTTTTCCATTATATCTTGTAGTTTCAAGTTGATCTTTTGCAATTTGGAAGTATTCATTCTATAGGGGGATTTTGAGATAGGCTCAGCCCCTAGGACTAGTCTATGGTGAAATCAATCCATCACTTAGGAGGAAATCCTTGCAACTCATCGGGAAAGACATCTTGGAATTCATGAAGGATGGGATGATCTTCAATACTAGGGATTGGGTCTTTGTTTCCCTCTACCTTCACCAAATAGATTTTAATTCCCTTTCTTACTTCTCTCTTGAATTGCATTGTTGAGATCATTCTCAACACTAGGGATCTCAAGGTTCCCTAGAGAATCATTGGCCTCCCTTGGTCATCTAAACATTCAAGTTTCTTATTGTAGCAATCTAATTTGGCTTGGTGCTCCCCGAACCAAACCATTCCTAGAATTAGATCATAGGATCCCAATTGGGTGACCCATAGGTTTACCTTAGTTTTTATAATTCCTAGGTTAATTTCAGCTCCTCACATACAAAATTGGATCTTTTGAGTCTTACTTGACCTAAACTCTACCTCCATCTCCTCTCGACTTAGTCTCTTGTGATCAATTTTACATTTTTGTATACTTCTAGAAGAAACAAAACTATTAGTGGCTCTGAAATATTCCAAAATGGATAAGGTTGGTCGTAAAGTGTACCTTGAAGTTCTTCATGACTAAGGATCATTGATCTACTTGGCAATTATCAACTGTTGCATAAATTCAGGTTGTGGGATTGATGGTGTTATTTTGATTCTTGGGGAATTTATTTTTGTATTTATCACCTCAACATGTCCAACATCCATCCATTGGTCCTCTTTTGACTACCATTCCTCTTGTGGAATCCATTGGTGCTACTTTTCTTGATGTTTTCT
Source organism: Chamaecyparis obtusa (assembly GCA_027943335.1). NCBI lineage: Eukaryota > Viridiplantae > Streptophyta > Pinopsida > Cupressales > Cupressaceae > Chamaecyparis > Chamaecyparis obtusa. The sequence goes on along the minus strand of BSBK01001897.1, from coordinate 736,339 downwards.
TCCTTTTGTCTTCCTTGTTCTCTTGAATATTTGACCCACAATTCTCTATATAGATTTGTCCCATCTTAAATAGTTGAGAAGCATTTTCCTTAGAATCGGCTTCCTAGAAATCCTTCCTATTATTATTTGAGTAGTTGGAGAATTGAATCTTTTGTTTACGTTCCAACTTGCTTTTCTATTTTTCTCCAACAACTGAGACCACCTACATTGCTTGGTTAAAATTTTTTGGTAGAGAAAGCTTGGTTTCATATAAAATACATTTATTCAATCCCAATATAAATTTATTCACTCGATCCTATTCTTGCTTCATATAATGCACATGGTGAATTAGGCTCATAAACTCAGCCTTGTACTATGCTACTATCATCCTCCTTGGCATAGTGAATGAAATCCAGTCATCTTTTGATCTCGATGATGGGTAGATAGATACTCCCTACAAAATCATCTGGTGAACTTTCCCTAAGTCATTTGACTTATATCATAAAATTTAATTTCCACAAATGGTCCCACTATAGTGAGGCTTCACCTTCTAACTAGTAGATGGAAATCCTAGCCCTAGTGTTAGAGTTCAATTCTAGCACCCCAAAATATTTATTCATCCCAATCAACCATGCTTCATCTGCATCTCCACCTCAATTCCATCAAACTTAGGTGCCTTCATCTTCTTCAATTATCTTATTAATGGCTCCTTTCCCACACCTTGTTATTGTCCTATAAGAGAGTTACTATAAGTGGGAATTATAGAGTTATTTTCATAGTTCGGGTTTGTCTACTCATTGTACTCCTAATATTTATCTTTAGTACCTATTCTTATATTATGGTTGATACCTTTCTCTTTTTGCCTTGTAAATTCTTCAATCTACTACTTTTGAGATGCTATCTTGGCACGAAGGAAATTCAACTCAAGCTATAGATCCTTTTATATAGTAGGAGGTGTTGACGTGGAACCCCTACGTGCACGTAGAATTTCAATGAGACTAGGGCTAGCTTCCCTCCTCTAGTTTCTCTTTATCATGGTAGGTTGATTCTATGAGATAGGAATATAGTATTATTATAATTATTATAATTATTCTATGTTTACATTACCTAGAAATCTTGTTAATTATCAATTTGAAATTGCAACCAAATTCATATGACAATGTGTATTCTAATCATTTAATATTAATTCCAGTGAAATCTAGAATGTTATCAAGATATAATGAATATACATATAGTCATAATTTTCATTCATAGATAGTAGCTTTTACGTATTAGGATGATGATTATTTAGTACTATTTCATCATCTTTACACTCATGGTTTGTCTATTATATCATAGGAGTTTCCTCCTCTTCGAGATCTTCCTCATTGGAGGCACCCATAGATATAGTCGTACAGGTGTAGACACGCTTATATCCTACAATAGATTCATTGGAGATAGTAGGAGGATTGTGTCTATAACCAATAGGGAAATCTCTAATGGTTGAGGGATTCTTCTTAGAGGTGGAGCATTGGATTTCTTTGGGTGGTTATAGTTTCTTAGGAGATTTGTTCAAATTATTCCTTTTCTAAAGCTTAAGTTGTTTGATGGTGTTAACTAGTAGCTTTGTGTCAAATTCTATTTTAATTTTATGTTTTATATTGTCAGTTGTATTAGACCCTTCTATGTTATAACATCAAGGGTGAGGTGTCTTTGTGGCCTTATTGTTTCATTTTCTTCCTTGTCTCAAGACTTCCATCAATAAGTAGCCATGTTATTGAATGAAAGGTGTGAGTACTTAGGTCCTAAAGTCAACATCTACGCTCTGATACATATGTGATGACAACCTAATGGAATCAAACAACACAATATTTTTTTATCACAACCTGATATATAAGAATTCATGTAGCATAAAACCAGGTCAATAATCAATTAAATTATCACCATTAACAATTTTAATTCATCATAACCCAAACTAAAAATAAACAACTAGCCATACCTAAAAGCTTACCTTCAAGTTTTATGAGGACATGTAGAGTTCTTTTTTGTAACTAATCCTAGAGTGGGTGAGGTGCAATGTGAACCCTCCTAGTGGATCTAGTCCCTATCCACCCCTCCAAGAAGATTCTATGGGCCGTGATGAGAGAGATATTGATTTGGTCTACCCTTCCTATAGTTATTCTCTTGAATACCACACACCTAAGGCATTGTCCACTACATTTGAAATAACTCATGTCATACCACATTATGAGTTTTCTTGGATGCTATCTAACCATCCCCGCTAGAATTATCCTTTCCCTTCAGTATATCAGATGACTAAGAAATAAGGACATCCATTATCGGTAGTCAGATGGCCTCAGGCCCACATGCTCTTGGCAGAATCTGTCTAATTCCCTAGATCAATGTGGGGTTCCCTCACTTGCATGCAACCAACAGTATTTATTCGCTATCTAGGGGGTACAGTTGGTAGTCTACCAACATATTGCACTACTTGAATACTGCCAATCTTGAGCGAAAAAGCTTATCTTAAGAGGGTCATAGGATTTAGTCTTTGGTTATCACCTCAGATAGAGAGGACTATTCTACATGCTAGAGGTATACCATCGTCTACCTATTCCCTTGTAGGTTCCTAACTCTATCCATTGTCATAAAATATAATGCCTATACCTGGCTTAGCACTATAAATGGAAAGATATTCCTATTTGGGAAGTAGATAGTTTTAGCCTACCCAACAAAAGCTAGTAGTATAAACCCTTGACGAAGAATCTCAAGACAAATTCCTCAACTATTCCCAAAAGGTAACTTGGAAGAAGGTTTCTTCACGTAATCCTTGCTAAGTATTTTCATTATTAATAAAATTCAAGAAGAGGTATCAATCGTACCACAGAAGAAGGAAAATATTGACACCCTTAGCTTCCCATCCTCGTCTGATTGGGTATTGTGCATGTGCATTAAAATTTATGAGACCTTTCTATCAAATAAGACTACAATATATATATATATATATATATATATATATATATATATATATATATATATATAACCGTAATCACTTATATATTTTTAAGAAGGCATCAGAACTACTTCAAGTTTTCTAGAGAAGCACATATATATCAAATAAATGGTTTTCTAATTCCTCCACTATAACTATAATAATGGTTAAAATTATTCAGGATAACATAACCCCGCTCATGTATTAAATTCATCAAAGAAAAACTAACAATAAGAGTTTCCTATATTGTTGAATGGTATGCATATAAAAACTAAAAATTATTCTATTGAATAGTATGCATATACTGCTGCTAGGTTGTTCTTTCATGCAATGCACAACATCATTGTAGAAATAGCTCTCAGGGGTGCTAAAAGAATAATATAATGGGTTTCAAGAAAAATTAACCAGCTAACCAATAACCAATGATTAAGGATTTTCATAACCATTGACAGTAAGATTATATTCTAAAAGTAACCAATTGATCCTAAGACTCAATTGCACTTGACAACACTTGCTACCCCAGCCAAGATTGTTTTTACAAAAGAAAGAGATATACAATAATATTTGTTTACCCAAGTTGCGCTACCTGACCTACTTTTGCCTTCAAGATAATAACATTTGAGTATATGGTATGACAACATTTAGTGTAACTAGTGGTTGATTATTTATAGATCAATAAACATTTAATTATTTCTATGATGAATCAAACAAATATCAACACTAATTTGTTAACATATTTCAAGTAATCTCTAATTCTATTCTCCCACAAATTTGGTATATATATTTCTATATGAATATATAGAAGAAAGAATACAAAAGCATGTTCAACTAGATGCTCAGTAAGAGTACGTTTGGTTCCTGGTATTAACCTGGAATAGTCATTATTTAATTCGAGAATTAAGTAATTTGCCGTTTGTGGCCATTTTTTTTAATAATCTTATTTATAATTTTTATAATCTTATAAAAATAAATTTATAATTTTTTTATAATTAAAAAATTAAAAATAATCCTTATTCCAATTCCACATTATGGGATCCAAACGTAGAATAGATTATTCCAACTTTTGTTTTCATAATTAATTTATCCGAGAATAAGTCCTTATTTTAGAATAGACCTATTCTGGATAAATTAATTCCATGCACCAAACAGGCCCTAAAAGAAAAATTTACTCATACTTTTAAGAAAAGATACTAAATCTTTAAAAAAAGAAAAAGATGGAACATGGTTGGCTGCCTAAATTCAATCTCATGATTGGAAAACCCTCCAATCAGCCAGTAGCCACACCTCTCAAAGAATGGTCTCCCTCTTCCACCATTCTTCGCACCATTTCCATTCATTGCATCTTGTCTCCCAAATGTAGGAAGGACATATGCAAAAATAAATAGATTTTCAAGAGTGAGACTACTCCCAATTCCCATGCGTTCACATTTTGTTTTTGTTTACTTGTTGACTTTTTTTTTTCATGAAATAATTTGTCTTAACTTAATTCTTACGCCCAATAGCTATGTTTATATTGTTTTTATAAACACACATATATTCTATTATTTATTTGTATTTATTTTATTTATAGATATATATTATTGTTATATTTTATCTCTAACTAGTATTTCTACGTAATTATTTATTTATTATTCTTTAATGAAGTTATGATTTGATATATATGCTTAAAGAAAATTATGCCTACACCTACAGATGCTTAGCGATGGCATGTCCCATTGATTATGGACTGAGAGCCTTAGATTGAGATCATGCCTAGCAAGTCAAAAAGGAGGCTTTTATCAAACTGCAGGGGGAAAACAATAATGGAGAGTATCGCTGCGTGAATGCCGCTAGAATATAAGTTACGTATACAAGTCAAGGAATGGGTGATTTATTCAATGTTGCAATATTGTTTATCAAGAATTTATTGATGTATCATTCCCTTATTTGGTCGTATGACTTTTTTTCCCCCGTATGATAACAATAGTGACGAGTGCTTCGAAGAAACTATGGAAAATGTAGAAGTTCAATTTGTGAAAAGAAATCCTTTCCAATCAACCATGCATAAAAACAACTGAGGCCTTTGTAATTTCAGTCTGGTTAATTGATTTATCAAAGTGCATTTCACAAAATCTTCTCACCTTTTCTCTCTTAATTTCTACATTGTCAAGGTGAAACATAGGGAACCTTCCCAGAGATTTTCAGCTAATCAGGTGATTACGTTATTCTAGATGAAGCCTTTTGTTGAGTTCTGTTTACAATGTCTAGTGAGATGAATTAAAAATTTTATCATGTAGTTTTTCGTTCTCTCTTAATTTTAATTATTATTTTTTATTTGTTTCTTATTTTCTAGATCAACCTATCATATTTTTTCAATAAACTTAAGTGTGCATTGAAGCTCTTTATATATCATGTTATAGCAATCTATAAAATTATATATGTATTAAGTTAAGCTCATTAGTTGAAAGAGTAGGAATGTTAAATATTTATTTTTTTGGTACATTTTTTTTTTTAATCGATAAGGGGCCGAGGCCGAATATTATATTAAAATAGTAAAGTATACCAGAGCATAGATCAAGCTATAGAAATTCAAAATTCACACAACATTCCCTTGATGTTTGTCGCATGATCGCATAGTTTGAAAATGACTTATGCTAACATGCGACACCCCCCAAGCCTTCGCCACCGCTACCTACCATTGGCTATGGGACCCACAATGTATATCCCTTAGTGTTTATTGGTTAGTAAGAAAATGACACGTCGGCAAGACTTGGCACACTGACCCACCTTTAATTCCGCACCAGCAACTTTCATCAGTTGTCGCATGATCGCATAGCCAAGAAAAGGGCTATGCGAACATGCGACACACCGAAACCCTTTAGTACCGTTAACCGTAGTTGCATAAAGTTTCCACAATGGGCTTGTCGCATGATCACATAATCGCATAACACAAGACTGGCTCATGCGAACATGTGACAAGCCACTAGCCCTCAACCCAACCTTAGTGCCCACTTTATCCGCGAACTGGCGAGAACTTTGACTGTACTCACATCCAGAAGATCAGCGATCGATACATCTTCACATATAACTACTCAACCAATCCAAACCTAATGCCTCGACGGAGAAACATCACGTGGCCCCACTGCAGACAAACCAACGACATCTAATCGGACGGAGGGCATATGATCACATGGAGAGAGAATATTCCATGCGATCACATGCCCACTGTCGATCAAAATCTCTACCCCAATCCCACTGACAACACTCCACCATGAAATATCCTATTCGGACGGTGGGCACGACACTCCGCTACTAGCTTAGCCAATCCCCACTTGACACCTCGATGATGAATCAACTCTTGGTCCTAATGTTGACATGCCAACGGCATCTAATCGGACGGTAGATGCATGATCGCAAGGGGAGAGAATATTCCATGCGATTACACGCCAGCCGTCGATCAGAATCTCTAATGCTAGCCCCACTGGCAACACTCCACCACTTAATTTCCTTCGGCCAATAGAGGGGCTCCATTTATGCATACATATCACCATGGACCCATAGTTTGAAACCCAATACCACAAAGAAAAATCAACGGCCGGTGTGATTTCGCATAGCTCTGAAAAATCTCTTGCGCTTTAGCGACCACCGTTGATGCTCTAAAGTGTGAATACCATCTGACTAATCTGGAAACCAGGCCCCACCCTTGAGTTTTGACAGTAGAGGCAAACTCCCATTCGCAGGATAGACTTTCTTCATTCCCTGACTTAGCAACGCCTAACAAGATAAGAAATTGAGCCCCACACAGTCACAGTAGCGCACCTAGGAATTGCTGATGTTAGAGATTTAACTGCGCAGTGGCGAACGACCGAAAACAACCAAGGTTTTCGACGCTAGAAGATAACTCCATCGGCATCTAATCAAACGGAGGGCGCATGATCGCATGGGGAGAGAATATTCCATGCGATCGCATGCCAGCCGTCGATCCGAATCTCTACGCAAGCCCTGCTGACCACACCCCACCTCTTTATTTCCTTCATCCAATAGGGATGCTCCATTTATGCATACATGTCATCCTGGACCCACAGTTTGAAACCCTACCCCACAAAGAGGAATCAACGACCGGTGTGATTTCGCAAAGCTCTGACCAATCCCTTGCGCTTTAGCGACCACCGTTGATTCTCTGACATATGAAGACCTTCTAACTTATCTGAAAGTCAGGCCCCACCCTTGAGCTTTGGCAGTAAAGGCAAACTCCCATTTGCTGGGTAGACTTTCTACATTCCCTAACCTAGCGACGGCTAGCATGATAAAAAATTAGGCCCCACACATTCGCAGCAGCGCACATAGGAATTGATGATGATAGAGATTCAACTATGCAGAGACGAGCGACCGAAAACAACCAAGGTTTCTGACACTAGAAGATAACTCCAACGGCATCTAATCGGACGGAGAGCGCATGATCGCATGGGGAGAGAATATTCCATGCGATCACAAGCCAGCCGTCGATCAAGATCTCTAACGCAAGCCCCGCTAACAACACTCTACCTCTTTATTTCCTTCGGCCAATAGGGATGCGCCATTTATGCATACATGTCACCATGGCCCCACAGTTTTAAACCCTACACCACAAAGGAGAATCAACGGCCAGCGTGATTTCGCATAGCTCTGACAAATCTCATGCACTTTAGCAATCACCGTTGATGCTCTGACATGTGAAGACCATCTGACTTATCCGGAAACTAGGCCCCACCCTTGAGCTTTGGTAGTAAAGGCAAACTCCCATTGCTGGATAGATTTTCTTCATTCACTGGCTTAGCGACGACTAACATGATAAAAATTGGGCCCCACACAATCGCAGCATCGCACATAGGATTTGCTGGAGTTAGAGATTTAACTGCGCAGAGGCAACCGACCGAAATCAGCCAAGGTTTTCGACGCTAGAAGATAACGCATGTCGGGATGCCGACACTCTTCGCTGTACAATAGGTATCTGCTCTTCTTGTCCTTATCCAACTCCTCAATTAATGTTCTCAACTCCTACACTCGCTATGTGCAATGAGAAAAGACGCCCGTCTTATCACCAGAAGGAGCCGTTATGTCAACTTCTGAGGCAAAAATATATCCGGACCTGATTTGACCTTTTGATTTATTGGTTAGATTCACAGAGCCCCATTGAAACTCCGCTGACATCAGATAGAATTTTCAAATTTGTACCTCTAACTGCCAGGTCCACCAGCTCATCCGCTTCAGTGTTACCTTCTCTGAAAGTATGGTTAATGGTTTTTGATTCAAAATTATCCATTAACTGTAAGATTAACTCTAAAACTGCCATAAGACGCCAATTTGGGGTTGATCTGACTTTGATTGCATTGATGGTAATCAGCAAGTCGCCCTCAATTTCAAACTTAGAAATCCCTACTTCCCAGGGTAGTATCAGTCCAGACAATAGTGCTTTAAATTCTGCCATATTGTTGGTATCTTTGGATAATGGTATGGCTTGTTTGGCAATCACATTCCCAGTTGTATAACGTATGATGCATCCCGCTCCTGAGGGGCCTGGGTTACCTTTAGAAGCTCCATCAAAATTTAATTTGTACCATCCAATTGGGGGGGGTTTCCAGACACAAGCCTTCCTTAGTTCTTGATTTCTTTTGTTTCCTCTACCTATGGTGATTGGAGTACATTCTTTCATATTAATGGAAAAGTATTTCATTTTAGAGTAATGAGAAAATGTATGGAAGTAAATGGAAACTAGGAAGAGTAAATTCAATAATAAATATATGAAAATAAGTGCTAAGGACAATGGAATGGATACGGAAATAAGATCAATATGAAAATTTCACATTTGCAACATACAATATAATGAATTTATAAAATATTGCTACTATCAAATGTTTAGAATAAATTTATTGAGTCTAGTATCATTTTATTTATAATGAAAGTGAAAAAAAATACTATAATTTACTTCAAAATAACATTCATCATTAAGAAAACTCAAGAGTTACAATTGATATTGATGAACAATATTTATATCTTATTTTAATAATTTATAATTGATTTTTTTTATATTCTTTTTCTAATAATAGCTAAGATATTTTTTTTTAAACTAATTGAGCAGACCATGTTTAAAGTGTTTCATAATTAATTCTTTTTAATGTAAATTAGAATGAGAGAATGAAATAACAATATATACTTTGTCAGTGGATAGAATTTATTTGAATCGATTAGCCTATAGATGATTGAATTATGCAGCTCCTGTGATTCAGGGTATCCATACCCTCAATTTTCTTTTTTTTGGTTGAGGTGTTATGGTCTCTGTTTTTTGATACGGTGTAAGGTACTATGTTAATAAGTGTTGATCTTTGATTTTTTCATTAGCAATTTGGTGTTACATGTCGAAAATATTTGCAGACGAGAAACAAAGCTCTGATCTTATATCTGCAGCCAGAAATCCTGCAATTCATCCAGCGTTATTCGATCTCGCATCAGGTTCCGTCTGCGAGCCAGAGTATCGAATATCTCTGCAGCAAATTCCTTTGAATCCTTCATTCCTGCGGAAAATTAGAATAAAGCTGTAATCCGAAACCAATCTCCAAAAACCAATTTAGTTTGAATTTTACGTTCATTTTACTATTGACGCAAAGATGTGTCCAGAATAATAAGTGTTAATCTTTGATTTTTTCATTAGTGCTATTTTTTGAATTTAGAAATCCATTCACAACAAATCTCACAATCAACATTCTGTGTGAAGACATCCCTTGAAACATACTATCGAAAAGTATTGTTCTTGTTTTGCGCTTCCACATCTTGCATGCATGTCTACCAGTCCATTTGTAGCTATTTTGTCTAGCGAAAATCCCTGGCACCAATATTGTTTGATACATTTATTTGTTGAATATACATTCAATAATTATGATGTTTGTATGATTTTATTATTTAAAATAAATTAAGATAATATAAAAATTAACTATTTTTAATTAAGAATAGAAATGTTTTTATATTTTCTTTATTTTTTAATTAAATTTTTTTTATTGTCAATTAGAAAAGTAGATTATTAAAAAAGTATAAACATAATATAGAAACATCCTATTTTTCTAATTGAGATTCAAGTTGTTTATTAGAAAAATAGAATATTAAAAAGATATAAACATAATATAAAAACAGCTTATTTTCTAATTGAAATTAAAGATGTTTTAAAGTAATTAGAAATATCATCTTACTTTTCTAATTGTCATTATAGATATTCCTAAAATAATTAGAAACATTTTACTTTTCTAATGAGAATAGTAGAAAAGTATTTTTTCATATTTTTAAATATAAATATAGTAACAAAATTATTGTTTTTAAAATAAGAAAGATTTCTTGGGTGACTAAATTAGAAAAATATACAAAAAAGTAAGATGTTTCTATATTTTTTGATTGCATGATATTTAAATAAATTTAGATTATGTGAATAGTATTTTTCATATTTACAATAATAATAATATTTTTTTAAATATTAATTTTAAATTAAAAAAATAATTATTTTGAGACTTTTTATTAAAAAAAATTGCATTCTATTATTGATAATGTTTTATGAGGTCTCTGAAAGTCAACCAATATGATTAGCACAAAAGGGAGAATTATATCTATATCTTCGCATGAACAAAAACCACTTTGAACCTTAAATCAATATAAAATTGAACCCTAACCTTACCACTAAACCAATTATAACTCTAACACTAAACCAAATGGAATTGCAACCCTAATTTTACTCCAAATCAAATCTGCACCTAACAATGTATACCAAATTAAGCCCAAACCCTAAATCAAATTAGACCTAAATACTTAGGTTATGGAGAAACCTATTGCAAACCTAACCTTAACACTCAATCAAATTCAATGCCAACCTTGAATTGAGGCTTATACTAACCCTATTTTAGCAATTTTTAAATTAAATGTCAACCTTAATTAGTGTAACCCTCAATCTTAAAGCCATCATCATGAAGCTTATATGCTCTAAAATTTAGATTATTTGGCTTTCCAAAATCTACTTACATGTTGGATGAGTTTTTAGTCATCATCATAGTGATCTATCTTGATAAATTAAACATTAACCCTCTATCCATTATATAAACCATATCATTAATGTTAACCATGATATAAATCCTAACCCTAAATGTGAATCATAATCATAACCCTAATCCTAACCATGATGTAAAACTTAACCCTAACTACATTAGTAACTATAAGCCTAAATAGTGACCCTTGTATATTAATAAATAATATTTTATCTTAATTTGCAAATAAATAATAATATAATATAATTATAATCTTATTCAATATGATTTTATATTTTAATAATAATATTTGACTAATAATAAAATATAATTTTACTATTATATATAGTTGGAGTAAAATTATGGTTTGGTTTAAAGTAAAGTAATTATTAAAAATATTAATATCATAATATAATATTATATAAACTCTCTTTAATAAAAAGATGTTATATAATTATATATTAATCTACTACTAGCTTCTATACTTATATATAAAATATGTCTAGATTTAGATCATGGCTTTTACTTTTTTCATCATTCAACTTTAATAAAAATATTAAATTAAAAAATAACCATAGTTCTACTTGTAACCATGACCATAAACCCAACCTTAATAGTAAACCCTAACCTAATTATTATGAAAAATTTAAACCAAACTCTAACCCTAATGCTAACCCTAACCATGATATAAATTGTAACACTAAACAACACATTAAACCATAGCCATGGCACATTAATGCTAATCCTAATATTGGATTTTTAAACATACCATAACTATTATTCTATCATAATCATAACAATAATCATAATTTTAAACTTAATCCCTACCCTAACCCTAACTTTGATGTAAACCCTAAACATAATCTGAAGCATAACCCTAATGGTAATTATATTAATTTATTTAACTTATACACTAAATCTTAACACAAAATCCTAACCCTAATATTAACCCTAATGATAATCATAAACCTAAACTAAATCCTAACAGTAATTCTAATTTTAACCTTAATCCTAAACTTGACCCTAAACCTAAGCCAAACCATAGCCCTACCAAATCTAAATCTTTACCCTTAACCTAATTATAATTCCAATCCCAACCCTAATAGTAATTCCAACCTTGTCCTTAAACCATATTCCTTACTTGAAACCTATTATAAATATAATAAAAAACCTAAATCCAACCCTTACTATAACTAAATCCTCGTAATCATCAAACTATATCTACAATCAAACCCTAACTATAATTAAGTTTAACCCTAAGCATAACTTAAATATTTCCTTCTTATTGAAATCTAACACTAATCTAACCTTAAGTCTAATCCTAATTGATCTTCAACCATAAAACTAATTTAACAATAACTTTATCCCTATTTGAACCATAACCATAATTTAACCCTAAATATAACTATATTATAAATCCTAACCAAACCCTAATCTAGACCCTATTCCTAACCCTAACCAAACCCTTATCTAAACCCTAAATAAAACCTAATATTAATACTAACCTTAATCATAATTAGAACTCTAATTGTAACCTTAGCCCTAACCCTAAAATTTATATCAGTCCTAACACTAACCATAATTCTAACCATAAACCAAATTATAATCCTAACTCTAACTAAAACCATAACCTAAAACTTAACTATAATCTCAAAAGTAATCCAAAACTTTAACTAGATAACCCTAATCCAAAACCAAACTCTAAACAAAACCCTTATCGAAACCCTTTAACCCTAACCCCAAATATTAAGTAAACCCTAATAATGATCATAATTCTATCCATTACCCTAAACCCTAACCCAAAACATAATTTTATCTCTAAACCCTAATCCTTACCTTAAGACCAAGTCTAAACATATTCCTAATTATTTCTCTAACCTAAGAATGATGCTAAACCTAACTATATAATTAACCTATATCCTAACCATTATGTGAAGTGTAGCCTCAACCCTAAACCATAACACTAATCCTAATCCTCACTTTAACCATACCCCAAATCCTAACCCTAACCATTATGTAAATCCTAACTATAAACATAACCTCAATCCTACTTCTAAACCCTAACCATATTCCTAACCTGAGCTATAATTTTAATCCTAACCTTAATCTAAATCCTAATGCAAACCCTAACCCTAATCTTGAATATCATGCAAATTCTAACACTCAGCATAATTCTAACCATAACACTAAATCGTAACCCCAATCCTAACTTTAATTTTTAGCATACCTTAAACCCTAACCTCACCCCTAATAATAACCATATCTCTAACCTAATAATGACCCTAAATCTAACTATATATCATAAACCCAAAACCTAATCCTAACCATAATCATGAGCCAAACCCTAACCTCAACTGTAATATTTATCTTAACCCTCACTCTAACCTTAACCCTAACAAAACCCTAATATGAACCCTAACTAAAGCCTTATCCAAACACTAACCCAAACCCTAACCCTAAACATAATATAAACCCTAACACTAAACCTAACCCTAACTATAATCCTAACTCTAACCATAACCATAACCATAACCACAACCTAAACTCTAACCCTAACCATAACCCAAATATATCTTAGGATTACTAATCGGTGCGTAATACAATTAGGGTTAGAAAAAGTAATTATATTATATTAATAATATTATATTAAATTCTATTTTAAAAAATAAATATATTATATAATTATTTATTAATTTATTCAATGCATTGCATGTGTTGCGACTGGTACTAGCTAATATATACTCTATATTTAAAATACGCCAAGATGTATCGAGACGTTTAATTTTTTTTCATCATTCACCTTTAATAAAAATTAAAAGTGACAAAATTAAACGCTTCGATACAATTAAAAGTTAAATAATAATAACAACAACAAACTTTCAAATAACATTTTCCTATGACTTTACTTTAATGGAAAAATCAGCAATGTTTGCATAAGATTGATGTAGCATAAATAAGTTGCCATTATAAAAGTATTCCTTCACTACACAATCTGATGTAAGTCAATAACACCAAATCAATATGTTTCCAAAATTTTTGGCGTGTCCATGTGATATGATATTGTCTTCTCAATTGTCATGTTATAATCAACATACACTTTATTCCAAGAAGAGATAAGAATATAGGAAATAAACATGCTAAAATGGAATATTAAAAGGAGGGGAGTTGTCAATCATCTAAATATTTCAAAGGGTTTGATAACTGATAATTGTTGGTGAATAGAAATAAAATATATTTTTTATTTTATTTTATTTATAAATGAAAATTAAAATTATTATTAATTAATTGTTTTTATAAATCTTAAGAATAAATGAAATTATTAGATATCAACAGTTATTAAGATGTCAAATTTTATTTTGATTATCTCATATTTACTATTATAAATTTATTTTTTTCAATAAATTTTTGTTTAATAAGATTTTGATCTTATTATAAACAGTAATCTGAAAATTGCATAAGTTATATTACAAATTTTATATACATAAATTTTATTTTATTTTTATTATATATAAAAACTTATACATGCACTAGTTATATATTATATTTTTATGATTAATAATAGATATATATTTTGAAATCATTATATAAAATATTACATCTATTAAAATCATATAAGATCTTGGTTAAATAATTATTCAATAGAACCAAATTTTCCTTAGCATAAAAAATTGGACTACAACTACTTTAAAGTGGTCTTACCCACTTCAAATTAAAATTTCTATTAGCTTAGATATTTTAGAAGATTGTTAAGAGAAGACAATGTTTTTTAATATGGGAAGATTAAGTTATATGTTAAATTAATGTCGTGCTAATAAGTTGAGAAATTGTATAATTGATATAAGTAAGCAAGCAAGCAATTGAGTTCATCGTATGAGCATTTTTTTAAAAAAATTGATGGAAACATGTCTTCCTAAGTTTGAATCTTGGTAAATGACTTTCTATATATCATGCAATTGTGCTCAATCTATTGAACTTGTTTCTGATTTCAATTATATGCTCTTTCTAATAATTGTTTCTGATTATACTCATTGATCTACCATCAAAAAGATGAAAGCGATCGATTTGATTGTAAAATTGATCTTAAGATGACTTTTAGATGAAAAATCTGATAATTTAATAAAAAAACATTAAATCGAAACCAGAAACACTCAATTTTCTTTTCCATGGACTATAGAAAAAGTATACCTACAATTAAAATCATTATCACCTAGTATGTCCCATTGATTATGGGTATCATTGAGGAGGATTGGGTGCCTTAGATTGAGATGATAGCTGACAAGTCGAAAAGGGGATTTCTATCAAACTGCACGTTCAATGAAATGGTGGAGTTCATCGCTGCTGAATGCCGCGTGTATAAAAGTTGAGGAATGGGTAATTTATTCAATATTCCAACGTTTTTCAAGGATTTAGTGATGTATCAATCACTTTTGCTCGTATGACATTTTCTTTAATCGGTATGATAAGTGAGGACTACTTGGAAGAAACTGTGGCAAGTCTAGAATGTATGATTTAAGCAAATTCTATACATAAACACTAGTGAGGAAAGATTTTAGCACTGTGCTTTTCTTTTCGTAAACAAATGACAATGGATGGTATTTGAATTTGTGGACAAATTTATTTTCTCTCTCGATTGGTTAAATCTTTTGAGACTCCAAATTCATTGAGAATTTGTTACACCAAGAGCGTAACCTTATAATGGCAGCAGGTGCACATCTATAAAAGATCAGTGAATGTAATGGTGTAAAAAAAAGGAAATAATTTGCATTTCATTCCACCTGTCAATAACTCAAAATTACAATAAAAACACGGACAGTCTTTTCCATTATTATCAATTTTAAATAATCAAATTTCGTTTGGCAAAGAGTCTTTCCATCTCCCCTGATTTGAAATAATCCAGAACGAAGAGACTTCCGACCATTTAATAATGCAATTGCACAGACGTGGAGGCTGAAATATATGTTTGACATACTCTCCGCATTTTGCTACACAGGTTAGAAAATTGTCAGACGTCACCATAACGGTTAATCTAAAATTTAGTTCTTTAAGTATTCATTTCGGTTCCACTATTCTCGAAAAATATTTGAATTTATTTCTAGAAAATATTATGATATTTTACGTTGGCCGTGCTCAATTAAATATCTGGGTGTTAACATGTCCCGCAAGCTACTATTGTGCCCATAGTAAAAATGTTTCCATACACAGTTGAATGACAACGTTGAAGAGAAATTCAAATTAGGAGATTGTAGTTTAAAATGTCAATGATAACCTTGTATTGAGTTTATTAATCTGTTTATAGGAAGTAAAATTTGTATTGGAGTGAATGTTTAGGAAGTTTTTGTGTGAGTATTTTTATAATTTATTTTATGAAATGATAAAATAAAATAAAATATATATTATGTGAAAAATAGAATATATATTATTAATTAATAGAAATGTTGATTTTAATGAATAGTTGTAATGGATGTTAAGTGTTTCATTTATTTACATAAGAGATGAGTTCTTATGAACCACTCCTCATTAAACATGGGTGAATGAATCTCATTCTAAATCTACATAGTTGAATTTTGATTGCATTATCATAATTTGACTTGATATGGAAAATATCTCCCACTTATCAAATGATGAGCTAAGGGACTTTCTAAAAGTCATAACATTTACTTAACATTTTGCAAATGTGGTTGCAAGTAAAGTGGGCTTAACCTTGGAGGCAAGGGTAGTATTGGGATGGTTGACTACCTAAAAGTCTCGTTCTTCACATATGTGATCATCACCTAGATACAATGAGTGCCAAGTGTTCCATTCATTCACATGAGATATGGACTCTTGTGAACCACTACTCATGAAACATGGAACAATGAATTTGACTTAAAAATTAGTAATTCTCTCCTTATAAGAAAGTCCCTTCTTCGTAAGATTTAGATTTCTAATAATTTGATATGCGTCTCTTTGAAAAAGAATTGAAAGAAAATAATATACATGATAAAATAAAACATAGAATAGTAAAAAATACATATTTATATAATAAAATATTGACAATATCTCAAGATAAAATTTAAAATGTAAAGTATGATATTCTTATTGCTTATGTAATAATAATACACTAAATTACAACAACCATTATAGGTTATGTAATAGTAATTTGTGCCTCTAAAATACTAAAGCACTCATTTCACGCTTACCCAATTTTACCTTGATTCTTCATGTATTTATTAACAACACCAATTGAAAGTGAAATATTCTATTTTGTATATACTATAACATATATTACATTTACTACTACATTGGCATATAGTACAGAATACATATAATCTTTTATTCATATTTACTAGAATATAAACTTCAAAAAGCTTAAATTGGGAAGCTGAATAATTTCACATTTTGTATGACATATCTTATGACGTTCTTGTTTGATTGTGATAGCCAAAAGCTCACCATATTCTGTCTTTGTGTATTTCTAAGTTCAATTTTTTTCTACTCTTAGATC
Organism: Chamaecyparis obtusa; assembly: GCA_027943335.1. Lineage (NCBI taxonomy): Eukaryota > Viridiplantae > Streptophyta > Pinopsida > Cupressales > Cupressaceae > Chamaecyparis > Chamaecyparis obtusa. Next base: position 718,887 of record BSBK01001897.1, on the reverse strand, counting down.
CTTAATATCTAATGTCCTAGCCAACTAAGTCTTTAACATGCTAACTTCAATCATGATTTTGATTGCTAAACATATAACATCAATGTATAAAACCAAGATATTGGACAATCTATTTTTAAAAGTTTTAAGCTAAAAAATAGACATATTCACTTCTTTTGAAGTTTTCGCTCATCATGAGGGAATCATACTTCTTGAACCATTGCTTGAGTAGCTACTTCTTAACATATGATAACATCTAGCTATGAGCCTTTAATACTCCCTTGCAAAATGATGAGAAAAAGGTGGCTCTATGTAACAAATGATAGTATAATAGACTTGGTACACTTCACTAATTCACAAGGGCTATTGGATTTGGATATTCAGAGTGCATCCTTTATTTGGTCCAATAGGAGAAGTTGTTAGGATCTCGTCTATGTCTAGCTTGATTAGGTACCTATTTCTCTTGATTGATTGGCTTCCTATTATTGCCTCTTACCAAACTAGGCTTTGATCATTTTCTTATCATCCTCTTTGTTGATATTGGTGGCAAAAATAGAAATTTCCTTAATATTGATGTCATTGAGAAGTATTGGGTATCTTAGATTGAGAAGGATTGGGTATCTTAGATAATACCTCACAAGTAGAAAATAAGTATTAATGGTGGAGTGCATCACTGCGTGAATGCTGCCAGAATGTATGTTTGGTAGTGGAAAATGATATTTGATAATTATATGGAATACAATTAAAGGAATGGGTGATTTATTCATGTTGTGACGTTTCTCAAGAATTGAGTGATAATAATAGTGACGACTACTTGGAAGAAACTGTGAAAGTCTAAAAGTTGAATTTGTGAACAAAAATCATTTGCATAAGAATTATAAAGGAAGGATTTAAACACCAATTACAGTGGATGGTATTTAAATATGTGGACGAATTTGTTTTCCATCCTGACTGTTTAAAGCTTTTCGTAGTCCAAATTTGTTTACAGTGTGCAGATACGTGTTGAAAACCATTTTACTCGTTTACTATAATAATTGTTTATTAACTGTAATTTGTAATCAATATAATAATGTTGGGATTACATTATAATCGATAGTTATATATGTAGATTTGGAAGCTCAGCTTATGTTTAAATTAGGCGAGATTTTTTATAATTCTTGAATCACTTGTTAATTAGGTGATTGAATAAATAAAATCTGACATGATATTAAAGGTTTTTGGAGATGAGTGTAGATTGCATGTTGCATATTATATTTATTTAGGCTTTTTATGTAGATGTGTGAATGAAATATGTTATAAACTAATTCTGGATTCATTTGAACATTTTTTAATAAATGTAAATTTTATATTATAATAGATATATGCATTCATTAAACATATTTTATTAGTTTCTATTAAGGTAAAATACTTCTGCATTTATTCAATTTTTTAATTAGTTTAATTAATATTAAATTTTTTGACAAAAGGATTATATTTATCTTCAATTTTTATTTGAAATGATAAAATCATAAGTGTATCACCGTAAAAAGTAAGTACCCTTGTTAGGTGCTTATTTTTAGCCCCATTTTAGCATCTATGGGTTCCCACATTGATTTCATGTCTTTCTAGCCCTTTTGCATCCTTCCAATCAACATTGTTTGTTCAAAACTCGAGAATGGCTTTAGTTTCTATGCATAATTTCATAATTTTTCATCCAATTGCATAATTCATCTCCCATCTAGGACCTATTAGATCGAATCTTAATGGTTCCTAGATCTGAAGGTACTCAGACTTTATTTTTCTGCACCTTTCATTCTCTTTCCTCAAAACTTTTCCCACTTTCCTAGGCCCAAAATTACCCTAGAATCAACCCTATGGGGACTAGGCTGACTGAGGTCGACCTAGTCCTACACTAGGATGACCTAGATCAACCTTGTCCTTGGGGATTGGTTTTAAGTGGGCTTTGGGCCCAATGCAAAGGTGTTTTCTCCTAATTCTTTTCCCGGGTCGGTCTTGCAAAATATAGGTCCCAAAATGTGTAAAAAGAGACCTATTCCTCTCATTTTGACATCCATTACATACCTACATCTCATCTTCATACAAGAATTATCAAGAAAGCTCCTTCCCACAATATTTTCCCTATTTTTCTTGTGTACAGGAATAGGTGTACAGTTGCAGATCCACATTCTTAGGATTTTGGAACTAGGGTTTGATCCTCTACAAATTTTATCGGGTTTTATTCTTCCAGGACTAGTCTGACTTATTGGGACAAGGCCGACTTTTGTGACATGCTCCCAAGAGTCTAAAAAAATGCACAATCAGAAGTTACAGGTTTCATAGTCCCAAATCCCGGGTGGTTTCTAATTCTGACAAGTTTTTGTCAGTCAAATGTAGATCTATGAAGTTCATTTGTCTTGTTATGTCTTTCAAGGTGAGTTCATGCTTCCCCTTTTCATCTTGTACTTACTTTGATACATCAGATCTAATATTCGATCTTGTTATTAATCATTTCTACAGTCATAACATAAGCATCTTTCTTGCATTTAATCAGGCTTTCTATCTGTATAGGGAATACCCAAATCCCCCTTTATCTAGATCTTGTATTTGCATACCTTTATCCTTTTGGGTTGTGCAAATCATATTTGGTTAAGGGTAGGTTTATTATTATAATGTATATAGAAAGTGGGGGTGTACCAATGATCACCATTTTTCATATTACATTTTGGTGAGCCCGACTCATAACCTTTCAATTATGATTTTGGTGTTAGATTTCATTTCCTATCTAGATCTACTTTAGTAAATTTTATGCATCTAGTTAGATCTCCTTTGAATTAAATTGACATCATTGTGCATGTAGGTTCACCTCCATATCACATTTTGGTGAACCCAACTCTTCCATGCATTATACTTTATGATTTCATAGTTAGATCTTATTTGTATGCATTTCATTTACACCTTTTCTATATTGTACGTATTTGGATCTTCTTTGCATTTTAGTCACATTCATGTAGATCAATTGCATTATGGAATTTCATTTCATTTTATTCCTTAGTTAGTAATCCTTGCAATTCATTTTTTGTTTATGCATTTACATTGATGATAAATACCAAAAACAAATTTCATTCCATGTAAGTTTCTCTTTTTGATTAGCCTTTCAATGCATCTATTTTCTCAAGGTTATAGAGACTTAGCTTCCCTTTTTCCACTTTTTCCTTTTCCTAACAGTCCCCCTATCCTCAAGGTCATAGTGGTGCAAGAAGATGTTTTTAAACCTTGTTTCAATAGTCTCTCTCTTTTGAGAGAAGTGTTGAAGATTGATGTTAACTCTCCTCTTGATATGTGATTCTCACATGCCCATACCTTTCTTTATTTCCCCTTTAGGAATGATATTTTAATGAATCATGATTGTAATTGTCCTAAAATTTCCAAAGATCTCCCTATTTAGGATGAACCGCGACATGATAATGTTGACTATTCTCTCCCTTATGAAATAACTTTGATCCAAGAAGATGATATAATGGTGTTGGATGTTGTTGATGCATTTAATATGTTTAATCACTACACATCATTGGTAACCTAATTGGGTGATGTTGGAATTGCTATTGTTGTCATTTGTGTTTTGTCACTGATGTCAACATATGTTTCTACGGAGAGAACATACCGGCTATTACAGTGTACGGAGATTGTACGAATGATTGAGAATGTGCAAACATAGTTGTGTGTATAGGGAGGTGTTGTGATCTTATATCTAAGATTTCATGATGTAATATTGCATATTGGCTGAGTTATAGAAGATTTGGTGATGATTGGTTACTAGACTATGTCAGAATCAGGTGTAACTCCAAATTTGGGGCCCTAATGTCTGTGACTGTCCACTATTCAAATTTAAACCAAAAATAGGAGGACAAGGTCATCAAAGTCAACCTCATCCTAAACAAGGTCCTAAAAGATGACCTAGTCCTTTCAAGTCCAAATCTGATGAAAATTCCTTGGGGTCTACAACTGGTTCTGAGACTCCCAAATCTAGATTCGTAACTCCTAAAATTATTCTTGCACAAATAAAGGAAGGGGAAAAGGTTGTGGAAATGGGTTTTCCTTGGTCAAAACCCTGTATAGGAATCACACGTCAAATGAAATTGAAATTGCATAAAGGGAAGTAATGTTATCAAGATAAATGTTAGATTCATCTTACATGGAAGACCTTCATGAATGGATGTAGAAATTAGTCAAATCCATGAAAATAATTGTATGTATTCTTGTATTGTAGAATCAAGGATGCATTCACAAATACATAGATCTACACTTCCCAATCCTATATCTTGAATGAATGTATTTTTGCTAACCTCAATGGGGATGGAGATAGAAGAAGAGTGAATGAATGGATCTTATTTCGTGTTTGTTAATTTCACTACTTGGCCATCATGGGAGATAAATTTTCATCAATGCATTGAGATTTCCTTTTCTCAAATGAATCTTGAAGAAATGGAGACTTGGAAATCCTATATTGGGTGCTTTGCTTCAAGTCTTGAATTCACCACTTCAATTTCCATCAACACCAAAAGGGGAGATTTTTGGGAGATTTTTAGGATATTATGGAAATATGTGCTTCTGAGATTTCTTTCACATATTTTAGATATGTGTTTTCATTAGTGTCAACATATTTCTATGTTGTGACATTGTTGTACAGATGTTTAGTAAGTTGATTGGATCGGTGAGGCTACTGTATTTTAGATTGGGTGGTGCAAAGCTATAGATATGTTAAGGAATGTCTATACTTGATATTTTTCAAGTTGTAGAGGTTCACATGATTATTTGAGAAGTTATGTGTGATTTATCAAAGACTAATTTTTTGGTGTTCAGGAAAAGATAGTATGACAATATTTGGATCAATATGGATCGATGTGATAGTATTTTGAGATGTGAAGATTATAAAATGTTTAGGGATGGGATTTTTATTCTTGACATGATTTATTCATTGATTTTAGGATAACAAGATATGTTTCTAGTGTGATAGAGTTCAGTGATTATTATTCTTTACACTCTTGCTTGACATGATTGGTGTAACATGTTGCAATAGATCATGGCATGATTTATAGAGGTATTGAATGTTTGAGGATTATCAATTTATACCTCAATTGCATAATACAAAACATCCTCTTTCTTCTCTTCTACAAACACACACACACACCACAATCACAACTGATTTCCCATTTATACATATTACAATGAATAGTACACAACAAGGTTGGTTGAGACCTATAATAATAAATGATATAAATATTATGTTGAAACTAAAATATGATCCAAATAAAGTTGGCCAAGAATTAAATAGGACCCAAATATTTATCCTCAAACATGCAATAGCTTCACCAAATCTGCACCAAGAATTGCAACATTTTACTTCACCAAGCTATCTATGACCTAAATGAAGAAATGCCAATACCCTAGAAAAACACAAAATGCGATCACGAAAATCAATGTGAGCCATCAACAAAGTCATAACATGATCAAAGAATATTAGTAAGAAGCAAGAATAGCTTCTTGAACCCTCACATCAACTCTATCTCAAAATATAAACTCATCTTTGTACTAAATACCAACAACACTAAACACATAACTCTGTCACACTAAAAAGATAACTTGTTAAATTCTTAATCATTGAAATACACCAGTTGAGAAAAAAAAAAAGAATCCCAATATTACCACTAGATTCACATCAACTGAATCAACCATAATGATCCTCATCAAAGAAAAAAATCAACCTTAGAACATAGGAATAATGAAATATAGTCAGTTGATAAATCAATCATAACTCACTCAATCTATCATGTGATCCTCTATAAGTTGACCATAATCAACTATATACATATCTAAAAAACCAACTAGAATAGAAGAAAAAGATCTTCAAAAAATCACTTAAACAACTGAAATCATCTTCTCTAAACAAAATAAACACACTATCTCCAACAACAATAGTATGTTTACATCAATGAAAAAACACTAATCTCAGCACACATAAATAAGGTCTAATCAATAATATATGACATGCTCAACAATCTCCCAACATCTATTTCATAATTACTTAGGAATCCCAACCACATTCTCTATCATACATTCAAATCGGGTTGGGTGAATAGATATTGGAGTCCTTTATGGTTAGTGTTCAACTTGAAGGGTCTCCCTACCAAATGGTGATTTCATACCTTCAAGGTATGCATGGTTGTAACTAAGTCTATGTAATGGGTGGGGTAGTTGAGTTCATGATCCTTCAAATTCATAGGCTCAAAGGAAACCACACATCTATTTTTCATTAGAACTCCTATCCCATCTAGAGAAGCATCTGTCCAAACTAAAAATTATTTTTTTGGGTCAAGCACTTGGAAGATGGGTGTGGTACTGGTGAAAGATTCCTTCAACAATTGGAAGGAAACATTGCATTTATCTACCCACTAAAACTTCTTATTTTTCCATTGAAGAGAGGCTATGGGGTTAGCTATCTTGGAGAAGTTCTATACAAACCTTCGATAATACCTTCCCAAACCCATAAAAGCTTCTTACTTCAACCACATTCTTAGGAATGGGCCAATCTAAATTTTCTTGTATCTTAGCTGGATCAACTATTATCCCTTGGGATGATATTATGTTTCCCAAATAGTGCACCTTAGGCTAGAAGAAAAAACACTTGCATCATTTTCCATATAATGTGTGATCCCTTAACCTTTTCAACATTATTATCAAATTTTCCTCATGTTCTTGTAAATTTATAGAGTATATTACAATATCATCTAGAAATACTAAAACAAAAAAATTTAGAAACTCATGAAAAACATGATTCATGAGGCTCATAAAGGTAGAAGGGGAATTTTTTAGACCAAAAGGTGCCAAAAAGAATTCATAATGTCCATACTTAGTCCGAAAGGTTTTTTTTTGGATATCCACTTCCTTGATTCTTAAATGGTGACATCCTGACCTTAAATCTATCTTAGAGAAAATAGTTGCTCCCTTCATCTGATAAAAGATATTGTCAATTAAAGGTAGGTGAAACCTATTTCAAATGTTCACCTTATTTAACATTCAATAATCTATGCATGACCTCAAGGTTCCATCCCTTTTCTTGATGAACAACACTAGAGCTCCCCAAGGAGATACACTGGGGTGAATTAATCTCTTTTCCATTATATCTTGTAGTTTCAAATTGATCTTTTTCAATTTGGAAGTATTCATTCTATAGGGGCATTTTGAGATAGGCTCATCCCTTGGGACTAGGTCTATGGTGAAATCCATCCATCACTTAGGAGGAAATCCTTGCAACTCCTCGGGAAAGATATCTTGGAATTCTTGAAGGATGGGATGATCTTCAATACTAGGGATTGGGTCTTTGTTTCCCTCCTCTACCTTCACCAAATAGATTTGAATTCCCTTTCTTACTTCTCTCTTGAATTGCATTGTTGAGATCATTCTCAACACTAGGGGTCTCAAGGTTCCCTAGAGAATCATTGGCCTCCCTTGGTCATCTAAACATTCAAGTTTCTTATTGTAGCAATATAATTTGGCTTGGTGCTCCCCGAACCAAACCATTCCTAGAATTATATCATAGGATCCCAATTGGGTGACCCATAGGTTTACCTTAGTTTTTATAATTCCTAGGTCAATTTCAGCTCCTCACATACAAAATTTGATCTTTTGAGTCTTACTTGACCTAAACTCTACCTACATATCCTCTCGACTTAGTCTCTTGTGATCAATCTTACATTTTTGTATACTTCTAGAAGAAACAAAACTATTGGTGGCTCTGAAATATTCCAAAATGGATAAGGTTGGTCGTAAAGTGTACCTTGAAGTTCTACGTGACTAAGGATTATTGATCTACTTGGCAATTATCAACTGTTGCATAAATTTAGGTTGTGGGATTGATGGTGTTATTTTGATTCTTGGGGCATTTATTTTTGTATTTATCACCTCAACATGTCCAACATCCATCCACTAGTCCTCTTTTGACTTCCATTCCTCTTGTGGAATCCACTGGTGCTATTTTTCTTGATGTTTTCTTCCTTTTGTCTTCCCTGTTCTCTTGAATATCTGACCCACAATTCTCTCTATAGTTTTGTCCCATCTGAAATAGTTGAGAAGCCTTTCCCTTAGACTCGGATTCCTAGAAATCCTTCCTATTATTATCTGAGTAGTTGGAGGATTGGCTCTTTTGTTTATGTTCCAACTTGTTTTTCTATTTTTCTCCAACAACTGAGGCCACCTCCATTGCTTGGTTAAAATTTTCTGTTAGAGAAAGCTTGGTTTTATATAAAATAATTTTATTCAATCCCAATATAAATTTATTCATTCGATCCTATTCATGCTTCATATAATGCACATGGTGAATTAGGCTCATAAAATCAGCCTTGTATTGTGCTACTATCATCCTCCTTGACGTAGTGAATGAAATTCAGTCATCTTTTGATCTTGATGATGGTTAGATAGATACTCCCTACAAAATCATCTAGTGAACTTTCCCTAGGTCATTTGACTTATATCATAAAATTTAATTTCCACAAATGGTCCCACCATAGTGAGGCTTCACCTTCTAACTAGTAGATGGAAATCGTAGCCCTAGTGTGAGAGTTCAATTCCAGCAGCCCAAAATATTTATTCATCCCAATCAACCATGCTTCATCTGCATCTCCACCTCAATTCCATCAAACTTAGGTGTGTCCATCGTCCTCAATTATCTTATTAATGGGTTCTTTCCCACACCTTTTTGTTGTCCTATAAGAGAGTTACTATAAGTGGGAATTTTAGATTTGTTTTCATAGTTCGGGTTTGTCTACTCATTGTACTCCTGATATTTATCATTAGTACCTATTCTTATCTTATGGTTGATACCTTTCTCTTTTTACCTTGTAAATTCTTCAATCTACTACTCTTGAGATGCTATCTTGGCACGAAGGAAATTCAACTGAAGCTATAGATCCTTTTATATAGTAGGAGGTGTTGATGTGGAACCCCTACGTGCACGTAAAATTTCAATGAGACTAGGGCTAGCTTCCCTCCTCTAGTTTCTCTTTATTATGATAGGTTGATTCTATGGGATAGGAATATATTATTATTTCAATTATTATAATTATTCTATGTTTAGATTACCTAGAAATCTTGTTAATTATCAATTTGAAATTGCAACCAAATTCATATGACAACATTTATTCTAAGCATTTAATATTCATTCAAGTGAAATCTAGAATGTTATCAAGATGCAATGAATATACATATAGTCATAATTTTCATTCATAGATAGTAGCTTTTACATATTAGGATGATGATTATTTAGTACTATTTCATCATCTTTACACTCATGGTTTGTCTATTACATCATAGAAGTTTCCTCCTCTTCAGGATCTTCCTCATTTGAGGCACCCACAAATATAGGTGTAGACACACTTATATCCTACAATAGATTCATTGGAGATAGTAGGAGGATTGCGTCTATAACCAATAGGGAAATCTCTAATGGCTGTGGGTTTCTTCTTAGAGGTAGAGCATTGAATTTCTTTTGGTGGTTATAGGTTCTTAGGAGATTTGTTCAAATTATTCCTTTTCTAAAGCTTAAGTTGTTTGATGGTTTCAACTAGTAGCTTTGTTTCAAATAATTCTATTTTAATTTTTTATTTTATATTGTCAGTTGTATTAGACCCTTCTAGGTTGTAACATCAAGGGTGAGGTACCTTTGTGGCCTTATTGTTTCATTTTCTTCCTTGTCCCATGACTTCCATCAATAAGTAGCCATGTTATTGAATGAAAGGTGTGAGTACTTAGGCCCTAAAGTCAAAATCTACACTCTAATACCTATGTGATGGCAACCTAATGGAATCCAACACACAATTTTTTTTCATCACAACTTGATATATAAGAATTCATGTAGCATAAACCCAAGTCAACAATCAATTAAATTATCACCATTAACAATTTTAATTCATCATAACCCGGACTAAAAATAAACAACTAGCCATACCTAAAAGCTTACCTTCAAGTTTTATGAGGACATGTAGAGTTCTTGTTTGTAACTTGTTCTAGAGTGGGTGAGGTGCAACGTGAACCCTCCTAGTGGATCTAGTCCCTATCCACCCCTCCAAGAAGATTCTATGGGTCATGATGAGAGAGAGATTGATTTGGTCTACCCTTCCTATAGTTATTCTCTTGAATACCACACACCTAAGGCATTGTCCACTACATTTGAAATAACTCATGTCATACCACATTATGAGTTTTCTTGGGGGTAAAAGCACAATAAGCTGTCACCCTTTTACAAAGGAAGAGGTTAACAAAATCAAAGATGTTCAACTTCAATAGTATAAAAATGACATTTATGTTTGGAATTTGAAGATGATGTAAACTAATTAAATGTGATAAAATGGATGAAGTTTATGATTAACATTTTTAATATTTTTTTTGAATAAGAATTGATATGTTTTTTTTAATTTTTAAAGATGATTTTTCAGTTGCTGAAAAATGCTAAAAATTAGGGGTCTAGTTCCCACCAAAAAATTATATGTAAATAAACATATTTTCTCCTAATTTCAAAATATGTCATAGATGACATATATATCTAGTGCATAAAGAAATAAAAATTGGTTTGTGGCCTATATTTTCTCTTTTATAACAATTCAAATTCCAAATCACTGAATTCGACAGTTTTCATCCCGCAACATATTTTTCATAACAAATCTATCCCAAACAAAAAAAGAAATACATATTCTTGAAGAGGAATCTCTCCTCTAGTGCACCATGTGTTTTTAAAAATTATTTAATATGATTTACTATTTTTTTCTTTCTCCGAATCAGCATGTCCTTGACTACTAAAATACCTACTTGTAATATTTTTTAATTACAATAATACTATAAAATCTATATGAGGATATTCTTGACTCTGATCTCTACAAAAGGGTATTTTTAAATTTTTTTTAAAATGTCATTAAAAATATTAGGAGTTATTGAAATGCCACTTTTCTGAAATAATTTTATTTTTATGGTAATTGGACCCAAAGTGGTATAAAACATGCATTTAATAGATATTTCCGATTGGAAAAGTTAAAGAACTTATCTAACTTAGCTATAATGAATCTAGCTGGACCATATGTTTGACCAAAATTAATTTTTAGTTAGAAATACTAAAATTCAGTTGTGCTGATAAGTTAGCCAAAAAGGTGACACCTGATTGTGCTTTTACCCTTGGATGCTATCTAACCATCCCTGCTAGAATTATCCTTTCCCTACAATATATCAAATGACTAAGAAATAAGGACATCCATTGTCAGCACATAGATGGCCTCAAGCTGACATGCTCTTGGCAGAATCTGTCCAATTCCCTAGATCAATGTGGGGTTCCCTCACTTGCATGCAACCAACAGTATTTATCCGCTATCTAGGGGGTATAGTTGGTAGTCTACCAACATATTACACTACTTGAATACTGCCAATCTCGAGTGGAAAAGCTTATCTGAAGAGGGTCATAGGATTTAGTCTTTGGTTATCACCTCAGATAGAGAGGACTATTCTACATGATAGAGGTATACCATCCTCTACCTATTCCCTTGTAGGGTCCTAACTCTATCCATTGTCGTAAACTCTAATGCCTGTACCTGGCTTAGCACTATAAATGGAAAGATATTCCTATTTGGGAAGTAGATAGTTTTAGCCTACCCAACAAAAGCTAGTAGTATAAACCCTTGACAAAGAATCTCAAGACAAATTCCTCAACTATTCCCAAAAGGTAACTTGGAAGAAGGTTTCTTCACCTAATCCTTGCTAAGTATTTTCATTATTAATAAAACTCAAGAAGAGGTATCAATCATGCCAAGGAAGAAGGAAAATATCGACACCCTTGGCTTCCCAGCCTCGTATGATTGGGTATTGTGCATGTGACATTCAAATTTATGAGACCTTTCTATCAAATAAGACTACAATATATATATATATATATATATATATATATATATATATATATATATATATATATATATATATATATATATATATATATATATATATATATATATATATATATATATATATATATATATATATATATATATATATATATATATATATATATATATATATATATATATATATATATATATGGTCTTAAATTCTACTTAACTGTAATCACTTAAATATTTTTAAGAAGGCATTAGAATTACTTCAAGTTTTCTAGAGAAGCACATATATATCAAATAAATGGTTTTCTAATTCCTCCACTATAACTATAATAATGGTTAAAATTATTCGGTATAACATAACCCGGCTTGTGTATTAAATTCATCAAAGAAAAATTAAAAATAAGGGTTTCCTATATTGTTGAATGGTATGCATATAAAAAATAAAAATTATTCTATTGAATAGTATGCATATACTGCTACTAGGTTGTTCTTTCATGCACAATACAACATCATTGCATAAATAGCTCTCAGGGGTGCTAAAAGAATAATATAATGGGTTTTAAGAAAAATTAACCAGCTAACCAATAACCAATGATTAAGGATTTTCATAACCATTGATAGTAAGATCATTTGCTAAAAGTAATCAGTTGAGCCTAAGACTCAATTGCACTTGACAACACTTGCGCTACCCCAACGAAGATTGTTTTTACAAAAGAAAGAGATAGATAATAATATTTGTTTACCCAAGTTGCACTACCCGACCTAGTTTTGCCTTCAAGATAACAACATTTGAGTATATGGTATGACAACATTTAGTGTAACTGGTGGTTGATTATTTATAGATTAATAAACATTTAATTATTTCTATGATGAATCAAACAAATATCAACACTAATTTGTTAACATATTTCAAGTAATCTCTAATTCTACTCTCCCACAAATTTGGTATATATATTTCTATATGAATATATAGAAGAAAGAATACAAAAGCATGTTCAACTAGATGCTCAGTAAGGGCCCGTTTGGTTCCTAGTATTAACTTGGAATAGTCATTATTTAATTCGAGAATAAAGTAATTCATCGTTTGTTGCCACTTTTTGAATTTCCAAATTAGAAAATTAATCCTCATTTTTGGACCAATGCTTGGATTAATTAATTCCAAAAAAAACATGGAGTTCATTTTTTATTCCAGAATAAGCTTTTCATGGATTTGAAATTACAAAAAAATGTATAAGTCGTCGGGTCCATGCATGAACGGTTAAGGGATTATAATCTTATTTTTTTTATAATTTTTTTTAATAATTTTTTTTAAATAATTTTTTTTTTAATAATTTTTTTAAATAATTTTTTAAATAATTTTTATAATCTGATAAATTTTTTTATAATTAAAAAAATGAAAAATAATCTGTATTTCAATTCTACATTATGGGATCCAAACGTAAAATAGATTATTCCAGCTTTCATTTTGATGATTAATTTATGCGAGAGTAGATCCTTATTTTAGAATAGGCCTATCCTGAATAAATTAATTCCATGCACCAAATAGACCCTAAAAGAAGAATTTACACATACTTTTAAAAAAAATACCAATTCTTTTAAAAAAGAAAAAGATAGAACATGGTTGGCTGCCTAAATTCAATCTCGTGATTGGAAAACCCTCCAATCAACCAATAGCCATGCCTCTCAAAGAATGGTCTACCTCTTCCACCATTCTTTGCAGCATTTCTATTCATTGCATCTTGTCTCCCAAATGTAGGAAGGACATATGCAAAAATAAATAAATTTTCAGCAGTGAGACCACTCCCAATAACCATGCGTTCACATTTTGTTTTTGTTTTCTTGCTGACTTTCTTTTGTTCATGAAATAATTTGTCTTAACTTATATTGTTTTTATAAACACACATATATTCTATTATTTATTTGTATTTGTTTTATTTATAGATATATTATTGTTATATTTTATCTCCAACTAATATTTCTATGTAATTAATTATTTATTATTCTTTAATGAAGTTATGATAATGTTATATATATATATATATATATATAACAATTAAATGGTTGCAATTAAACAAACATATGAATTCTTGTAACAAGATGAATTTTAAGTGGGTGATAGTATGACAAAATATAAATGTTAAAATAGTATTTCGACAATCTATTTCTCATCACTGGATCACAGAACCCACTTCACCTTGCACCTCTTGTACCTGCAACTAACCACAATCTCACAAAACTCCACAAAATCATTAGTTTTGATTAGATATAAAATATAATCACTGCATCATTGATAAGATTAATAACATTCAAATATAATGACATTAAATGTTTATAATCATCACACACATATAGATTCTTTTAACATAATTTAGTCATGAAATCCACCCCTAATCCAAATTACCACGAGACTGGGTCTGTAACAGAATTTAATAAGATATCTAAGAGACATGACAAAATGTTTATACAAAACATACAATTGAAACCAAAAGCACTCATATGTTTTTCCTTTCAACTTAAAAAAAATTATGCCTACACCTACAGTTGCTTAGCAATGGCATGTCCCATTGATTATTGACTGGGGGCCTTAGATTGAGATCACGCCTAGCAAGTCAAAAAGGAGGCCTTTATCAAACTACAGGGGGAAAGCAATAGTGGAGAGTATCGCTGCGTAAATGCCGCTAGAATATAAGTTACGTATACAAGTCAAGAAATGCGTGATTTATTCAATGTTGCAATATTGTTTATCAAGGATTGAATGATGTATCTTCCCTTATTTGGTCGTATGACTTTTTTATATCCCTGTATGATAACAATGGTGACGAGAACTTCAAAGAAACTACGGAAAATGTAGACGTTCAATTTGTGAAAAGAAATCCTTTCCAGTCAACCATGCATTAAAACAACTGAGGCCTTTGTAATTTTAGTCTGATTAATTGATTTATCAAAGTGCATTTCACAAAATCTACTCACCTTTTCTCTCTTAAATTCTACATTGTCAAGGTGAAACATAGGGAACCTTTCCAGAGATTTTCAGCTTACTAGACGATTACGTTATTCTAGATGAAGCCTTCTGTTGAGTTCTGTTTACAATGGCCAGTGATATGAATTAAAAAATTTATCATGTAGTTTTTCGTTATCTCTTAATTTTAATTATTTTATTTGTATTTGTTTCTTATTTCTATATTAACCTATTATATTTTATCAATAAAATTCAGTGTGCATTGAAGCTCTTTATATACCATGTTATAGCAATCTATAAAAAACATATATATATTAAGTTAGCTCATTACATTTAGTTGAAAGAGTAGGAATTTTAAATATTTAATTTTTTGGGTTCATTCTTCCATATCAATGGAGGAAAAAAATTTCGTATGAAAAAGTATGACAATGGAATGGATAGGGAAAACGATCAAGACATTAGACAAACCTAAAATAAGAATTTGCCATCAATATGAAAATTTCACATTTGCAACATACAATATAATGAATTTCAAAAATATTACCATGATCAAATGTTTAGAATAAATTTATTGAATCTAGTATCATTTTATTTATATTGAAAGTAAAAAAAATAGTATAATTTACTTCAAAATAATATTTATCATTAAGAAAATTTAAGAGTTACAATTAATATTGATTAACAATATTTATAATATCTTATCTTAATAATTTACAATTGATAGTATTTTATATTCTTTTTTTAATAATATATAAGATGTATTTTTTGAACTAATTTGAACAACCATGTTTAAAGTGTTTCATAATTAATTATTTTTAATGTAAATTAGAATGAGAGAATGAAGCAATGTTTAAATGAAGGGGAGTGATTTTTCAACAAATACAAGCAAATGACAAATAATAGAAACTCCCTTAGTCTATTTTGTGATAGAAAGATAAAGAAGGCATTTTTTGTTTTTTTAAAGTTTACATAAGAATGGGATGAATTCATGTCAATAAGAATATCATTATGACTATAATCTATCTTAAAATAAATTAAGAAATACATGAAAATACATAATGACTAAAAAATTATAAATTCATGTGTGTAATAATAAAAATAAATAAAACCAATATATATTGATTTATAAACATATAAATAAAAAGATACTAAGTATAAAAAGATATGTACAATTGAAAGTTAACAATAATAATAACAACAAACTTCCACATAAAAGTATGATATATATTACCTTATATAGATCAAAGACATTTCACTAAAATAAACTTTATATTAAAAAATAACATAATATATAATTTTTATAATCACACTTCTTTAACCAATTATTTTGAGTACAGTGGATTAGGTTTATGCCCTCAGTTTTCCTGTCGTATCAAATAACATTTGCCTATGAGTTTACATTAATGGAAAAATCAACAATGTTTGCATAGAAATAAAAGATTGCTGTAGCAGAAAAAAGTTGCCATTATAAAAGTATTGCTTCAGTGCACAATCTGATGTAAGTGAATAAGACCAAATAAATATGTTTTCAAAAATTTTGGCGTGTCCATGTGATATGACATTGTCTTCTCAATTGTCATGTTATAATCATCATACACATTCAAAGTAAGTTTTCTTGATTCGATTGTGTAAGTATTTTTAGCATCAATGTTTCGGATCACACTCTGTGATCCATCATTAGGAAAGAGAAAGTGCAAGGATTAAGAGCCATTTTTACTCTTAATCCTTGCACTTTCTCTTTCCTGATGATGGATCACAGAGTGTGATCTGAAACGTTGATGCTAAAAATACTTACACAATCGAATCCAGAAAACTTACTTTGCATTACTAATGGATTGTGGAAATCTTATGTTGTTAATCATACACATTATTCCAAGAAGAGATAAGAATATAGGAAATAAACATGCTAAATGGAATAATAAAAGGAGGGAGCTGTCAATCATCTAAATATTTCAAAGGCTTTGATAACTGATCATTGTTGGTGAATAGAAATAAAATTAAAAAAATTTAGATGACAATTGAAATTATTATTAATTAATTTTTTCATTTAAAATGAAATTATTAGATATCAACAGTTATTAAGATGTGAAGTTTTATTTTGATTATTTCATATTTACTATTATAAATTTATTTTTGTCAATAAATTTTTGTTTAATAAGATTTCAATCTTATTATAAACAGTAATCTGAAAATTACGTAAGTTATATTACAAATTTTATATACATCAATTTTATTTTGATCTTATTATATATAAAAACTTATACATACACTAGTTATATATTATATTTTTATGATTAATAATGGATATATATTTTGAAATCCTTATATAAAATATTACATTTATTAAAATCATATAAGATCTGGGTTAAATAGTTATTCAATAGAACCAAATTTTCCTTAGGATAAAAAATTGGACTACAACTATTTTGAAGTGGTCTTAACCACTTCAAATTAAAATTTCTGTTAGATACATTTACATTACTGTCTCAGATATTTTAGAAGATTGTTAAGAGAAGACAATGTTTTTTAATATGGGAAGATTAAGTTATATGTTAAATTAATGTCATGCTAATAAGTTGAGAAATTGTATAATTGATATAAGTAAGCAAGCAAGCAATTGAGTTCATAGTATGAGCAATTTTTTTAAAAAATTGATGGAAACATGTCTTCCTAAATTTGAATCTTGGTAAATGACTTCCTATATATCACGCAATTGTGCTCAATCTATTGAACTTGTTTCTGATTTCAATTGTATGCTCTTCCTAATAATTGTTTCTGATTATACTTATTGATCTACCATCAAAAAGATGAAAGTGATCGATTTGATTGCAAATTTGATCTTAAGATGACTTTTAGATGAAAAATTTGATAATTTGATAAAAAAACATTAAATCGATACCAGAAACACTCAATTTTCTTTTCCATGGACTATAGAAAAAGTATACCTACAATTAAAATCATTATCACCTAGTATGTCCCATTAATTATGGGTATCATTGAGGAGGATTGGGTGCCTTAGATTGAGATGATAGCTGACAAGTTGAAAAGGAGATTTCTATCAAACTGCACGTTGAATGGAATGGTGGAGTTCATCGCTGCTGAATACCGCCTATATAAAAGTTGAGGAATGGGTAATTTATTCAATATTCCAACATTTTTCAAGGATTTAGTGATGTATCAATCACTTTTGCTTGTGTGACATTTTCTTTAATCTGTATGATAAGTGAGGATTACTTGGAAGAAACTGTGGCAAGTCTAGAATTTATGATTTAAGGAGATTCTATACATAAACACTAGTGAGGAAACATTGTAGCACTGACGTGCTTTTCTTTTCGTAAACAAATGACAATGGGTGGTATTTGAATTTGTGGACAAATTTATTTTCTCTCTCGATTGGTTAAATCTTTTCGGACTCCAAATTCGTTTAGAGTTTGTAGGATAAGCAATTGAAACCATTTCCTTCTGTTACTTTTATAATTATATACTAAATGTAATTGATATTTAGTTGATATAAAAGATTTATTACTGGATTTTTTTTAATTACTTTAACAATTATGTCAAGTAATCAATATTTATATATGGTATTTATGTTTAATTTATTGACATGTGAAGATAAGTGACAATTATGATGGTATGGATAAGGATAGTGATCAAGCCATTAGACAAATCTAACATAATAGTGTATTATGATGATATGGATAAGGATAGTGATCAAAACATTAGACAAATCTAATATAATAGTGTATTAGTCAATGACCTTATTGTATCAAGAATTTAGCATGAAGGTACCACAAAAATTATATGAGAAATAAGAAAGATATGGAAATTTTCCATTGCCAACATACAATATAATGTATTCCAAAAATATTGCCACTCTGAAACATTTAAAAGAAATTTATTTTCTATTTTCAATTTATCATATTGAAAATAAAAATTCTCACTAAAATTACTTCAAAATAATAATCATCGTTAAGAAAATTTAAGAATTAGAATCGATTCACGAGTAAGCTTCATATTAAAGCTTTAATTATTCATGAATAATAATCCAAAGATGCTTAATTCTTAATATTATGGGATGTCAGAAATAATACCTTCATTATACTTGGAATTACTTGTCAAACATTGCATTCAATATCATGCATGTGCAAATCTAAACCTTATTTGTGCAAAATTGACCGTACCCGTGTGGAGCTGAACCATGACATTATTTTGAACAAATTTTGACTATCTAATTTTTGTCAAAATATGATAACTAAAATTTGTCTATTTTTTCTCCACACACCTATATCATAGAAAGTAGCGTCTAAGGATATAGTTCACGACTTTTTAAGGTTCAGATTTATTTTTCAATTTGATCTTATTTTTAGGTGGATTTATTTAATAATGATTAAAAAATAGTGAGCAATTATGTAGTATGTTTAGGATGATCATGAAGGATAATAATATTCTCATAAATGTTGTTTAATGATGTACAAATAGATTACTAGGGATTATATTAGTCTACTTTGACATGGAAAGATAAAGAAGACTAGTTGACCAAGTTTTTTATTTTAGAGTTTAAATTAAGGTTACATAAATTCATGTCCATAAGATTATCCTCTTGAATATAAATTCATCTTAGAACAAATTAAGAAGATTTGCACACATAAAAATTGATAAATATATAAAATTATGATATTTTAAACATAATTCAAAAATAATTGATTAAATTAACCATAAAATTATATAAAATTTAACATAATATACAAAATTTATCATTACATTTCTTCGCCTTATTATTAGTACTTGTCGATAGTCTAGGCAACTAGGCAAGTACTATTGCATCCGTTTTTGGATTTCTTCCGTTAACTAGTGATTAAAAAATCACATTTCTACCAATTAAAATTATTATTTTTATCAAATTTGTTACAAAATTAATAATTTGTATAGTATACATGCACATTTTTTATGTTTATAATTCAACAAAATTAATTTCCAGCTCTTCTATTGGCTTAAAAATTTAGGCTCTTATACACGATTTTGTGGAAGCACTACCTCTATTACAATTTTCGAGGCAATATTATAGGGGCAAATACTTTACCATGCCCTTAAAATAATTCATATTTATTTTTAAAAATATGTTATAATATAAATGCATGGTTTTGGATATAGATTATTTATTAACTAATGTATATTAAATTGAATAATAAAATTTGTTATATGTATTATAATTAGATGTTATATATTTAGATTATATAACATAAATTATAATTATAA
Organism: Chamaecyparis obtusa; assembly: GCA_027943335.1. Classification (NCBI taxonomy): domain Eukaryota; kingdom Viridiplantae; phylum Streptophyta; class Pinopsida; order Cupressales; family Cupressaceae; genus Chamaecyparis; species Chamaecyparis obtusa. The sequence goes on along the minus strand of BSBK01001897.1, from coordinate 698,787 downwards.
TCAAAATATTAATAAACTTAACTTTTTCATTATATATTTTATATTAATTAACTTATGAATTAGTGATAATAATATCTATTATTTATAATAAATAATTATAAGTTATATTTTAAAATACTAAATAATATGATTTGACATAAGTTATATGAACTATATAAAATATTATTAAAATTGTTCCTAGTTAATTAAATGATGTAATTTATTTTGATTTTAATAATTATTTTTTTAAAATAGGAAATTATATTATATTAGATTAATACTTTATGTGAAGTATTTAAATTTTGATTTATAGTTATATTTTTAAAATATCTTATAATATATTATGTTGATTATTTATGTATAAATTATTTTATTTCAAAAATTAATAATTATATTTAAGAAAAATAATTTTATTAATATTTTTAATTATATATTTTTTAAATATTGATAATATATAAAATTTTAAAATTAAAAAATAATATAAAAGATATTACTTGAAATCTTTTTAAAAATTAAATATAATTTATGTACTTAATTAAATATCTTAAAATTGTAAAACAAAAGAGTAAAATATTTATAATTATTATATATTTATAATTCTAAATTAATATAAGACTTCACCTATTATATGAGATAGCTATAATATTAATTACATTGTGATTAATACCAATTATACTTGTACTTAGTAACTACAACAATGGATATTTGTTTATCTTTAACTTATCATTATTAACTTCATATCAAACTCCCACTCAATTAATCAATCTATTTATATTTGTATGAAATAGCCATAATACAATTTGGAAGAATTTTATTATTATTATTATTATTATTATTAAGGCAAGTATTTTGCCACTACGTGGCACTTATTTTTTATTGTTTCCACCTATGTCTACTTAGGAGTTGTTTGCTTGCAAATCTTCACATTATTCTCATAAAAAGATGAAAGTACTCTCGATTGAGTTGGATTGAGTTTTGCCCTAATTTTTCCTGTCGTGTCAAATGGTATATTTGCCCGCACGAGGGTGTAAATCATAATTCTTTACATTCAGGGAAGAAATTAACAATGTTTGCTTAAGAATAAGAGAATAAGAGATATGGGCCGTCGATTCCCTACAAGCGCCAAGATATGACCATTTTTTTTCAATTCTAAATTTGCAGATAGTTTTTGCGACAAGAAGTACCAAAATTGAGGGTTTTAGAAGTAAATATCGATATCAGCCGATTACTGTTGCTGAAAGTTGAAATGATTTCGTTCTGAACATTAGGCCCTACGACAGTGGGCTTGAACTGATGATAGATACTTTGTTAATTTATGTTTGTATTTATATAAATAAAAATCTCGGCTTCGACCCTTCATCGATAAAAAAAAAAAAGAGATTGTTGTAGCACCAAAAGTGCCCACTATAAAAGTAATTCTTCACTGCACAAAATGGGCAAATCTGGGTGCAAGTGAAGATGATCTCATCCTTATCTTTTCAAAAAATTTGGTGTGTTCATGTGATTTGATATTGTCTAGTCACCAGTGTTATAATCATAACACACATTATTACATGAAGAGATAAGACCATAGCAAAAAATAATGCTGAAATGGAGCAATAAAGGTAGGAGGCTTGTCAATCATCTAAACATTTCAAAGGATTTGATAACCGATTATTTTTGGTGAATAGAAATAGAATAAAGTGATTTATTATTTTTTCGTAAAAATGAGATATAAAATTATTATTGGTTTTTTAATTATTAAGTGAGAGGATGTTTAGATAAACTGTTCCCTTCCAAAATAAGAAAAAGGTTTTGTTATATAAAGTGATTAAATTTCTATTATAAATGTTGTAATAGTTTCTGAATTTGATTGTGTAAATTGTTTTTATCGTCAACTTTTCCATCATCAAGATACAAGAGAACAAGAAGTAGAAGGATAAAAACAAATCACTTTTTATCAAGAACTTATAAACTTTAAGAACATGTAAAATTATTAGATATGAATAATTATGAAAATATAAATTGAACTTTGATTGCAATAATACTTATCATTTAAAATTATAATATGAATGCTTCTCATATCAATTATATTCATTTGTCAATCAACATTTGAAATCAGTCCCAATAATTCAAATACCAAATAGAAAAAAACACAATTGAAATCATTCTCACATAAAAAAAAGCTTAACCCTAGAAATGTCACCTTGGCTATTGATATTGATGTCATTGATAAGGATTGGGTATCTTAGATTGAGATAATACCTCACAAGTAGAAAATAAGTATTAATGATGGAGTGCATCACTGCGTGAATGCTGCCAGAATGTATGTTTGGTAATGGAAAATGATATTTGATAATTATATGGAATACAATTCAAGGAACGGGTAATTTATTCAATGTTGTGACGTTTCTCAAGAATTGAGTGATAATAATAGTGAAAACTACTTGGAAGAAACTGTGGAAGTCTAAAAGTTGAATTTGTGAACAAAAATCATTTGCATAAGAATTATAATGGAAGGATTTAAACACCAATTACAGTGGATGGTATTTAAATATGTGGACGAATTTGTTTTCCATCCTGACTGTTTAAAACTTTTGGTAGTCCAAATTTGTTTACAGTATGCAGATACGTGTTGAAAACCATTTTATTGTTTTACTATAATAATTGTTTATTAACTGTAATTTGTAATCAATATAATGTTGGGATTACATTATAATCAATAATTATATATGTAGATTTGGAAGCTCGGCTTGTGTTTAAATTAAGCGAGTTTTTTTATAATTCTTGAATCACTTGTTAATTGGGTTACTAAATAGATCATATCTGGAATGATATTAAAGGTTTTTGGAGATGAGTGTAGATTGCATGTCGCATACCATATTTATTTAGGTTTTTTTGTGTAGATGTGTGAATGAAATACGTTATAAATTAATATTGGATCCATTTGAACATTCTTTCATAAATGTAAATTTATATTATAATAAATGTATGTATTCATTGAATATGTAAAATAAATAATCATATTTTATTAGTTTCTATTCAAGTAAAATATCTTTGTATTCATTCAATTTTTTAATTAGTTTAATCAATAATAATTTTTTGACAAAAAAACTTATATTTATTCTCAATTTTTATTTGCAATGATAAAATTATAAGTGGCCATCCTAAAAAGTAAGCACTCTTGTTAGGTGCTCATTTTTAGCTCCATTTTAGCATATATGGGTTTCCACATTGATTTCATGTCTTTCCAGCGCTTTTGCATCCTTCAAATCAACATTGTTTGTTCAAAACTCAAGAATGGCTCTAGTTTCTATGCATAATTTCCCAATTTTTTATCCAATCACATGATTCATCTCCCATCTACCTGACCTATTAGATCCCATCTCTTTGGTTCCTAGATCGGAAGGTATTCAGGCTTTATTTTCTACACCTTTCATGCTCTTTCCTTGAAACTTTTCCCACTTTCCTAGGCCCAAAATCGCTCCAGAATCAACCCTATGTGGACTAGGCCGACTTGCAATAGGCCAACCTAGGCCAACCTTGTCCTTGGGGATTGGTTGTAAGTGGGCTTTGGGCCCAATGTGAAGGCATTTTCTCCTAATTCTTTTCCCAGGTCGGTCTTGCGAAACCTAGGTCCCAAAATGTGTATGAAAGGAGACATATTCCTATCATCTTGATTTCCATTACATACCTACATCTCATCTTAATGCAAGAATTATCAAGAAATCTATTGTGCATTCAAAGAGTTCAAGAAAGCATTCAAGTCCATCAAGCAATCAAGTGCAAGAAAGTCATTCAAGCATTTCAAGTCTTCTTCTTCTTCTCTTTCTTCTTCAATCCAATATTGTGGAAAACTACAACATTCATCATTCAAGGGTTTCATTTCATGCTTTCCCATTGGGTTTTTTTGGAGTCCAAGCTATTGCATCAACACTTTTGATCATCTTTAAAGAGGCATTGCATTATTGAGGTATATGATAATTTATGTTTCGGATCTAGATTAGATTTCCTCATGCAATTTCAATTACATTTTAAGCTTCATTCCTATACATGGGCTTGACTAAGGAAAGCCCCTTCCAATAATAATTTTTCTATTTTTATTGTATACAGAAACAATTGTACAGTTACAGGAACTAGGGCTTGATCCTCTACAAATTTCATCATGTTTTATTCTTCTAGGACTAGGTCACCTTTTTGGGACAAGGCCAACTTTTGTGACATGCACACAAGAGTCTTAAAATTGTATAATCAAAAGTTATAGGTTTCAAAGTCACAGATCACATATGGTTTCTGATTCTGACAAATTTATGTTAGTTAACTATAAAACTGAAGTTCATTTATGCTCTTCTATCTTTCAAGCTGAACTCATTCTTCCTGTTTTCATCATGTAATTAATTTGATACATCATATTTGATTTCATATCTTGTTAATAATGATTTACTTAGTCATAACATAAGCATCTTTCTTGAATTTAAGTAGACTTTCTATCTGTATAGGAAATACCCAAATCCCCATTTATCTAAATCTTGCATTTGCACCCCTTTATCCTTTTGGGTTGTGTGAATCATATTTGGTTTAAGCGTAGGTTTAGTATTCTAATGTATATAGAAAATGGGGGTCTACCATTGATCACCATTTTCTATATCATATTTTGGTGAACCCGACTCATAACCTTTCAATTATGATTTTGGTGTTATAATTCATTTTTTATCTAGATCTACTTTATTACATTGTATGCATCTAGTTAGATCTCCTTTACATTAAATTTACATCATTGTGTGTGTAGGTTCACCTCCATATCACATTTTGGTGAACCTAACTCTTCCATGCATTTAACTTTCTAATTTAATAGTTGGATCTAGTTTGTATGCATTTCATTTACACCTTTTCTATATTGTATGTATTCAAATCTTCTTTGTATTTTATTCACATTCATAGATCAATTGGATTATGGCATTTCATTTCATTTCATTCCTTAGTAATCCATGCAATTCATTTGTTGTTTATGAATTTACATTGATGAATTTTTATTTTTTAAAAAAATCATTCCATGCAAACTTTTCTCTTTTAGATTAACTTCTTGCAATGCATCTATTTTTCTCAAGGTGATAGTGTCTTAGCTTCTCTTTTGTCACTTTATCCTTCTCCTAAAGATCCCCCTCCCCATGAGGTCATATCGGTGCAAGATTTTTTAACCCTTGTTTCAATAGTCTCTCTCTTTCAAGAGAAGTGTTGAAGATTGATGTCAACTCTTCTCTTGATATGTGCTTCTCCCATACCCATACCCATTTTGATTTCCCCTTTAGGAATGAAACTTTAATGAATTATGATTTTAATTATCCTAAAGTTTTCAAAGACCTCCATATTTAGGATGAACCACTACATGATAATGTTGACTATTCTCTCCCTCATGAAACAAATTTGATCCTAGAAGATATATAATCGTAGACATTTATTCTACTTCCTCTACTAATGACACATTCATGCTTGATGTTTCTCCTTCTCCTAATACATACCCCCTTTACGAGCATATTTTAGAGAAAGAAGAAGACATAATAAATATTTTTCTTAATATCATGTCACCTTGATTTGAAACTCCTAGTAGAGATGGAGCCTTAAAGGAAGTGTTAGGAATAGTCCAAAGAGATAATTGAGGGGGGGGGGGGGTGTGAATCAGTTATCTACAAGATTCAATTCTTTATCCAATTAAGTATACTTAAACATAATGAAAGAACACTTGAACACAACACCAATATTTTGGTTACAGGGAAACCCAAATAGGTAAAAAACCCGATGGGACTTGATACCCACTAATATTTTGTACTAGTGTATAATGATCCTTTCTAGAAGATCCTTTACCCTATTAGGAGTAGCTTTACAATATATTAAGTACAATAGACCTAGTTAAGGGTCAGAACCTATTAGGAGTCTTTTACAATTGTCCCTGTTAGGGGAGAGGATGCACTATCTGAGAGCTCACTGCTCAAATGGATGAAGGGTACAACCTTCTAAATAATAGATATACACTATATCTGGATCTTGGTGAACTGCACTTTGACCTGCTGTCTGGATAAGTTCCAATGAATAACACAAGTACTTTACTTGGTCACATAGACCTTCTTCTGATGGCTCAACACTTAGCACACTCTGCTCTACTCTACTTAATCAACCATGAATCACACTCCAACAATCACAAATGACTACCTATAAATATCTTTCCTCCAAATGATATAATCAAGTCGGCCTATTAGAACCACCTTGAAATCATATTAGAGAAACCATAATGAACTCCAACAAACATTCTGTCAGCTCTATTATGCACGCAACTCATTCTGGGACCTTTCTAATAAAATAAATGTAGACGCACGCTAAACATTGTCGACTCTACCAAAACAATTGGAACTTTCTCTGTAAGCTTAATTAACTCATGCACTCTTAACTAAACATCAATAACAATTCTCCAAGCTTAAATCCAAGGGTGCATACCCTCAAGATAGGTGCAACTCAAGAACCAATAAAATCTATGTCGGCTCTTCTGAACAAACATAGGAAACTTCTACTTGCAAATAGCAACTGCATAACTTCACTTGCATTCATCATCAAACTATGCGTCCATAACTAAAACATCACCAAAATGTCTTCAACATATATCCAAGTGCGTAAGGCTCCATGATAACCGTACGGACAACCATACATAGAACACTGTTTGTTACTCTGTCAGGAACACTGTTGACACCAACTACTATATAATTGTCTGTACTAATAGTTAACCTCTGCGCCCATGATATCATGTTGATATCATGTCCATGCTACATATACTAAAAGCTTACTACATAAGACTTCCACGCATGCTACTTTCCATATGTTATCATCAATGACAAACATACAGTCAATACTGGTCTGTTAGCAAATCTCCAACAATCTCCCCATTTGGCATTGATGGCAACATGTGGAATGAAAAACCACCATCAATCCAAATGAACATTTCTTTTATAACATTCTCCATTTCCTCTTCAAAACTCCCCCAAAGATGAATCCTCCATCTGCTGCAATATTTTTTAATATTCTCCATTTCCTCAACTGTACTACTGTCATAACTGAATGTTTCTCCCCTTAGTAGATTACTCCTCTTTTTGCATCTATTTTTCATGACTTAATGCATATACTCCCCTTTTTACATCAATGGAAAAGGGTACCATTCATTGTAAGCACTAGTACTACTCCTGAGGTAGAGTAGTCAACCTTCCACCAGTCCCAAAGGACTGATGCCTTTCCTTCTTTCTCTAAGAAGAAACAGGGAAGGGAATGACTCCCAACTTCTCCTTGAGATACTCAAAAGTATCCTTAGGCAAGGTCTTTGTGAATATATCTGCCAACTGTTCTTTAGTACTCACATAGTCCAACTTGACTTCTTTCTCTGCCACTTTCTCTCTTAGGAAGTGATACTTGATCTCAATGTGCTTTGTCTTTACATGCATCACAGGGTTCTTTGACATATTGATAGTGCTAGTGTTATCACAGTGAATAACAATAGGATAATCAATCTGAATTCCAAAATCCTTTATCATTTTCTTGATCCAAACAATTCTAGAACAATTCAAGGCTGTTGCAACATACTCCACTTCTACTGTTGACTAAGAAATACAATTTTGTTTCTTGCTTATCCAGGTGACAAGTCTATCACCAAGAAACACTGCTCCACCTGAAGTACTCTTTCTATCATCAACACATCCTACCCAATCTGCATCAGTGTACATATGAAGCTCAACATTTTTTGAGTTAGGATACCATAGACCATAATCTATAGTGCCCTGCAAGTATCTGAATATTCTCTTTACTTCCATGAGGTGACTTTGTTTAGGCTCTGCTGCAAATCTTCCAACTATGCCAAGTACATTGGAAATATCAGGGCTAGTCTGAGTAAGATATATGAGTTTACTAATCATAGACTTATACAATGTTATATCTACTGCTGGTGAGTCATCTTATTTTGTAATCTTTCATCCAGTGATCATAGGAGTTCTGACTGGCTTGCAATCATCCATCTTGAATTTCTTCAGTATCTCTTTCACATACTTTGATTGATTAATGAAAATCCCTTTTTCTATCTACTGCACATTTAGTCCCAAAAAGTACTTGATAGGACCAATCATACTCATCTCAAACTCATTCTGCATTTCTTTGGCAAATTCAGCACTAAGTTTGTCATTACCTCCAAAGATAATGTCATCAACAAATATAGCTACAAGTAGTAAACCTTCATATGTCTCTCAAATGAATAGATTACAATCTGTTGCTCCTTTCTTGAATCCAATCTTTGTTAAGTATCCATCTAGTCTCTCATACCATGGTCTAGGGGCTTGCTTAAGTCCATAGAGGGCTTTCTTCAATCTGTATACCATATCAGGTATGTTTGATAAGATGAATCCTTCAGGTTGCTCAATGTATACTTCTTCTTTTAAGTCTCCATTCAAGAATGCTGACTTGACATCCATCTGATAAACTTTGAATTTTTTAACTGTAGTATAAGCTAGAAAAAACTTAATAGCTTCTAATATACTCATAGGTGCAAATATGTCTGAATAATCAATGCCTTCTCTTTGCACATATCCTTTACATACTAATCTTGCTTTGTTTCTTACTACTATACCATCTTCATTCATCTTATTTCTGAATATCCACTTTGTTCCAATCACATTTTTATCACTAGGTCTTGGGATCAATTCCCAAGTGTCATTCTTAACAATTTGATCAAGTTCTTTCATATCATCATGCCAATCTAAATCATTACATGCATCTTCAACACTTAAAGGTTCAATCTGAGATAGTAAGCATACCACTTCATTTCTAGCTGAGTTCTTTTCTTGTGATCTTGTTAAGATTTTGTCGCTCTGATCTCCAATGATGTTTGCCTTGGAATGATTTCTTGATGTAAACTTTAGAAATTTACGTGATGCTGATTCATTAGCCTTAGGAGTATTTTCTTCACTTGTCTCAGGGTCATTGAATAACACATCAATACTATCAAACATTTCTTCAATAACTGTCTCACTATTAGAGGGTCTAGGTTCTTCTTCAATCATGGGTGAGTAATCATGATATCTTTCTTGAATCATAAAATTTTCATCAATCTTTACATGAGAACTTTCAATGATCTTTTTCAATCTTAAATTGAAACATCTATAAGCTTTACTTTTAGTAGAGTAACCAAGAAAAATACCTTCATCACTTCTTGCATCAAACTTGCCTACTACTTCATCCCTCTTGATGTAGCACTTGCTTCCAAAGATTCTAAAGTATTTTACTGTGGGAACATTACCAAACCATAGCTCATAAGGTGTTTTGTCTGTGCCAAGCCTTAATTGAATTCTATTGATGGTATAGATTGATGTATTGACCGCATATCTCCAATAGATGTGTGCAACTTTTCCTTCTATCATAATGGTGCGTGCTATATCAAGAATGATCCTATTCCTTCTTTCTGCAATTCCATTCTGCTGAGGGGTTCTAAGTGCACTTAACTATCTCTTTATGCCATGTTCTTCATAGTACTCATAAAATCTGTCAGAGATGAATTCTCCTCCTCTATCCAATCTCAAACATTTTATCTTTAGTCCAGATTCATTCTCAACCTTGGCTTTGAAAATTTTGAACTTCTCAAAAGCTTCTGACTTATCTTTTAAGAATGCAACCCACATCATCCTAGTATAATCATCAACAAACAAAATGAAATACCTTTCACCATAGTATGATCTTGTTTGATTTGGACCACATAGGTCTGTATGAATTAGATCTAACTTGTTCTTTGCTGAATTCTGCTTACTCCTAAATGAATTTCTCACATGCTTCCCCATCACACATTCCATGCATATAGTATCAACTAGCTTTGCTATGCTAGGTAGATCTCTTACTGCCTTTACATTGCTTATCTTTACTATGTTATCAAAATTGATATGACATACTTGTTTATGCCATAACCAACTATCATCAACTTTAGCAACAAAACAACTTGCTTCTGAATTGAGTTGAAAAACATTACCTCTTGTCTTTGTGCCTGATGAAATCATAACACCATCTTTTTTGTTAATGATGCATTTGTCATCTTTGAACTCCAACTGATAGCCTTTTCCAAGTAACTATCCAACACTGAGAAGGTTGTGTTTTAAACCATCAACATAAAGAACATCATCAGTACTGTTCTTTCCATCCAAAGTGATGGCTCCTCTACCAACTATAGGTTTAGGAGTGTTGTCTCCAAATCTGACCATACCTCCATTGTATTTGTCCAAATGGACAAATATGCCTTTATCACCTATGATGTGATGTGAACAACCACTGTCTATAATCCAGTATGTCCTTATGTCAGCTTGTGAAATCAATGCTATCTCTTGATTTACTTTTTCATCTTTAGGAACTAACTTACTATTCATCTTGTCTACAATAGCAATAAATCCAATTTCTTCTTCACTTGATTCTTCATCTGAAACTCCATCTCCAGCATAGTAGCATTCCTTAGAATACTTAGGCTTGTAATCCTTTTTGAACTTTCTAGCTCTAGTGGGACACTTAGATGCAAAGTGACCAATCTTATTACATGAAAAGCACTTAAATGGTAATTGACCTTCATATTTTCCTTTTCCTTACTTTTCTCTTTTGGCAATCATAGCAATAAAATCATCTAGTGTTTTATCTTCATCATCATCATCAAAATTACCAGAAGTGTTTGCAAATTTCTTACCATGAACTGTTGCTTTGAAAGTTGTTTTACTCTTTGGTTCTATCTTCAATCTTGAAATCTCAAAAGCTAAGATCTTGCTGATCAAGGTCTCTATCTTGAAATTTGATGTAAGTTGCATGGTCTCATCAAGGATGTTGATCTTTCTTTCATATTCTGGAGTAAGAGTATTCATCACTTTATCCATAATGTCCTCTTCTGATATCTCTCCACCATTGTTCCTGATTCTAGCAACTGCTTCATTAATCCTTTGATTGTAAGCTTTGATGTTTTCTTCAAGAAGCATCTCTAATTCATTGTATCTTTTATTCCATGTCTTTCTGCGCACATCCTTTTCTTGTTTGTCTCCTTCAAATGTGTCTTCTAGGTGCTTTCATATTTTGTGGGTTGTATCTACCTTTTTTACTTCGAAAAATTTATCATCAGATAGGGCGTTGATAAGGGCTTCTTTAGCAATAGCATTACAATGAAACAATTCCTTTTGTGTGTCAGTAGCATCATCTTTTCCAAGGTCTTCTAAGGTAGGAATCTTGGCTGCTTTGATAGTTACATTAAAAACTTCAAAAGCAATGCACTGCAAATGGGTTACCATCTTGTTATTCCAATCAAGATAAGTCTCTCCATCAAACTTAGGACTTTCTTTCCTGAAGTACACCATCTGATCAACCTCAAGCTATTAAAATTTCTCTCCAAGGCACTTGGCTCTGATACCAATTATTAGGAATAGTCCCAAGAGATAATTGAGAGGGGGGGGCGGGGGTGAATCAGTTATCTACAAGATTCAATTCTTTATCTAATTAAGTATACTTAAACATAAATAATAAACACAATGAAAGAACACTTGAACACAACACCAATATTTTTGTTACAGACAAACCCAAATATGTAAAACCCCTGGTGGGACTTGATACCCACTAATATTCTATACTAGTGTATAATGATCCTTGCTAGAAGATCCTTTACCTTGTTAGGAGTAGATTTACAATATATTAAGTATAGTAGAACTGGTTAAGGGTCTGACCCTATTAGGAGTCTTTTACAATTGTCCCTATTAGGGGAGAGGACACACTGTCTGAGAGCTCACTGCTCAAATGGATGAAGGCTACAACCTTATGAATAACAGATATACACTATATCTAAATCTTGGTGAACTACGCTTTGACCTGTTGTCTGGATCATTTCCAATGAATAGCACAAGTACTGTACTTGGTCACATAGACCTTCTTTTGATGGCTCAACACTTCACACACTCTGCTCTACTCTACTTAATCAACCACGAACCACACTCCAACAATCACAAATGACTACCTATAAATATCTTCCCTCCAAATGATATAATCAAGTCGGCCTATTAGAACCACCTTGAAATCATATTAGAGAAACCATAATGAGCTCTAACAAACATTTTTTCAGCTCTATTATGCACACCACTCATTCTGGGACCTGTCTAATAAAATAAATGTAGACGCACACTACACACTGTCGGCTCTACCAAAACAACTGGAACTTTCTCTGTAAGTTGAATTAACTCATGTGCTCTTAACTAAACATAAATAACACTTCTCCAAGCTTAACTCCAAGGGCGCATACCCTTAAGATGGGAACAACTCAAGAACCAATAAAATCTTTGTCAGCTCTTGTGAACAAACATAGGAAACTGCTACTTGCGAATAGCGCCTATATAACTTCACTTTTGTTCATCATCAGACTATGTGTCCATAAATAAAATATCACTAACATGTCTTCAACATATATCCAAGCGCGCAAGGCTCCATGATAACTGTATGGACAACCATACATAGAACCCTGTCTGTTACTCTGTCAGGAACACTGCTAACACCAACTGCTATATAAATGTTTGTACTAATAGTTAACCTCTACGCCCATGATATCATATCCATGCTACATATACTAAAAGCTTACTGCATAATACTTCCACGCATGTTACTTTCCATATGTTTTCATCAATGACAAACATACAGTCAGTACTGACCTGCTGGAAAATCTCCAATAGGAAGTCCATAATCCTAATTATAAGAACATATTGGAAGAAGAGGATCCTATCATTACTAATTTCCTTATTTCTCTCCCTTTTAGTGATGAATCTATGAACAATTAAGATATTGATCAATTCAATGTTATTGTTCATACTCAACTTACCATAGTTAACAACCTTGTGATAACTATCAAAGGATGCACTCAATCAAATTCCTAGATCAAAATCCTAATATACCTATCATTACTTTTAAGGGTTATCCTCAACATTATACTTTCACTACACACATGATTACGATTAAAGGATATCTCAAAAAAGTTATTTTCAAACTCTGAATAAGCCTATTATAACCGTGAAAGGAAACTGAAAATTCCTTTGGAGTTTACTCAAGACTGTCATACACTGGCACACACCTATCGCACAAGAAATAATTGTCAACCCACTAATCTAGTTTTTCCTTCTTCTCTCCCCCCTTATCAACTTATCATTCCTCCTCCACCTCATCTTCCTCAAAATTGTGGAAAGGATTATAACTTAATTGCACAACTCTATAATACTCCTGCCAAGATATCTCTTTGGGAACTTCTTCAAACTTGTCCTACATATCATGATGCCTTGAAAAGGGATTTAAATACTCTTCCAACTCCACCACCTAATCAAGAAAACATAAATTTCTTTTTTCAATGCATGCATACTACTCCTATCCCACCTCAAACTATATTTAATCAAGATGATTTACCTTCTAAAGAAGTCCAAGATCGATATGATGCCCTTATGGTAGTTGTCCTTATCAATGGTAATCTCATTCATTGGACCTTAGTTGATAATGGGTCTAGAATTAACATTTGTAGTATGGTCATGTTGTAAGAGATCAAAGCTGATACTTCCACTATTAAGCTTGATTACATTCCTATTCATGGATTTGACAATATTGGTAAGAAAACATTGGGCATCATCACATTACCTATTAAAGGAGGTCCATTTATCTAGATAATCCTATCCATATGATACTTTGAACTCTTAATTACAACCTTCATTTTGGTAGACCATGGTTACATGCTATGCATGTTGTTCCTTCTAATATTCATCAAAAATTCAAGTTTATCTATAACAATTTGATGTACACACTTATGGAAGATGATTGACCAATTAGTTGTTTAAATACTGAATCGAGCACTAACTCTATGTCTATTGAAAAAGAACAAGATCAAGAACCTAAGGATGATCGCCCTTCTACTCGTGTCCTTTCAGATGACAATTGGGGATCCTGAGATTTCGACCTAGCTTCTATTGGAGAATAAAAAGTCTCAACATTGAACCTTAATCAATTTAAACCTGATAAAGAATCCAAAACACCTCTTGTTTCTAATGATATTAGTAATAATTTTGTCATCTCTTCCACTCCTAACAAATATTTAGAAACTATCAAACCTAATTGTGATAACATAGTGACTAATGAAACTCCATTAACTCTTTCTGATATTGCTTCTTGTTATGGCCCTAGCTTTCATTTATTAGAAAAATAAGGATTCAATAGGAATAGATGTGGAAAACATGAATATGGAATTCGGGTTCCCTTAAGAAATAAGGGGCATGAACATTCTTATAGATTAGTATTTAATCCTTACAAGAAGCCACAAAAAGTTACTGTTAACACCATCGTTAATCCCAATTCCAACCATGATTCAAGATGTGTACAAAAAAGAATTGAGAATACTGAGAAAAGTATTGAAGCATTTTGTTTTGAGTCTCCTTGTTTTTTCACATCCTCTCTTTCATCATCTAATATTTATTCTACATTTACCTTTAATCAAGAAATGATTATGTCTAAACTTATTCAAGATAAGGTGATTACTAGGCCTAAACAAAAAAGGAAATGTAGTCAACATATTATGACTCTTCCTTTCTACATGTATCACTATATCATGATTACTCTGCTAATGAGTTTCAAGCTTTACATTGCAAAATTAAACAGCTCATTGATAATTATATTATTCAGATATCATGTCGCAATAAATTATTTTGCAATAAATAATATCTAAGTCCCTGTTATATGCAACATCATTACCCTATCCCTTGGGGGCTCATTTTTATGCATTGTGCAACAAACTTTGTGAGTATAATAATAGGTCTTCTTTCTCCTTATCCTTGTCTCCACACTTTAGGGGCAAGGGTATTCTATCAACCTCTCTCATACTTTTTCAAGGATCCACTTTTCCCTTGGTTTAGTGTTATTTGTCTAATATATGATCTATCAAATCATACATAGAAATGTTGGTTTACATTAAGGATATTCATCCTTGATCATAACCTTTTTCATTATTCTCTATTGGGTTTCCATGGTAGATAAGTCCCTTACCTTGGAGACTAAGTAGTGTGTCATCCTTCACAAAGATCTCTTTTACATTTCTTGCATGGTATCTCTTTGCATTCGGCCTTTCCATAACCTCATAGGAGCTATGATCTCTTTGGTTTGGACTGAGTGTTTCTTGTGGATACTTTCTTTGTGTTGAAAGTGCTTTTTAATTGCTCTTCTTTTCATTAAGATGACAAAATATTACTTATTTTGTCATCTTAAGGGGGGCATATATACGGCCTCCCTTGTACATTTTTACATAGTATATAACCCATCTTCGTGTATATGAAGGATACTAATATACATCCTTGAGGTGCACATATGCAACCAATCTTCATGGATATGATAGATACCAACATCCATCCATGGAGTGCACATACAAACAATCTTCATGAATACAACAGATACTAACATCCATTCTTGAGGGTTCAATACACACACAAACAAAGCCATCAGTCGGTACAAAGAAACTTTTAAATCAGTATTCCCAAAGCCGATGAACAATAGTCAAAGCCACTAGTAGTCACAAACTTCTCAAGGTAGATTTGACTAGCATAACACAATTTCCTAGACCATTAATTCCATTCTCTCTTTTCTCTCTCATGGATCTCCTAGCACAACATAATTTCCTAGTCTATGTTATCCATGATTACATTGATCTCTCCTCCATGGTTACATATCATAACACATCTTTCGATTAGATAAGATCGTGGAGTCTTATCTTATCCTCAATGTATGCTATTTCCATTTTCAAGTGACCACTTGTTCTCTTTCAATAGCTTTATGAGT
Organism: Chamaecyparis obtusa; assembly: GCA_027943335.1. NCBI lineage: Eukaryota > Viridiplantae > Streptophyta > Pinopsida > Cupressales > Cupressaceae > Chamaecyparis > Chamaecyparis obtusa. The sequence goes on along the minus strand of BSBK01001897.1, from coordinate 682,950 downwards.
ATGATATTAGTGGTTGAGACATTTTCTCTAGTGAGGTCTCTTGAACTAGTCAACTTGGAATCTTAGCAATCTCTAGGAATTTTTTGTTCCTTACTGTACCCTTGTATATGGATGTATGAGTTAAGATCCTTATTTTGGGGGCTTATGTCCTTAAAATTAGTGATGTCTTATCTCCTTGTAGTTTTCACATGATTTTCATCTTTCTCTATCTTTCTTCTACTTTACCATGATTGTGAGGAGGAATCATATTCCTAATAAAGTGGGGGATAAATGTACCATCCTAGTAAGTAAGAACCCTGGTTAGGCTCTCATTTTTATCCCCATTTTAGCATCTATGGGTTCCCACATTGATTTATGTCTTTCTAGCCCTTTTGCATCCTTCAAATCAACATTGTTTCTTCAAAACTTGAGAATGGATATAATTTTTATACATAATTAACAAATTTTTCATCCAATCACATAATTCATCTCTCATCTAAGACCTACTATATCCCATCTTAATGGTTCCTAGATCCAAAGGTATTCGGGATTTATTTTGTGCACCTTTCATGCTCTTTCCTTGAAACTTTTCCCACTTTCCTAGGCCCAAAATCACTCTAGAATCAACCCTACGGGGTCTTAGGTAGACTTAGGCTGATCTATTTTTGGACAAGGCCAACCTAGGTTGGCCTTTCCCTTTGGAATTTGTTTTAAGTGATCTCTAGACCTAATGCAAAGGTATTTCTCATAATTATTTTCCTAGGTTGGTCTTGCAAAATTTGGGACCCAAAATGTGTATAAAAGAAGACATATTCCCCTAATTTTTACATCCATTGCATACCTACATCTCATCTTCATGCAATCATTATCAATCAAACTATTGTGCATTCAAGGATTTCAAGAAAGCACTCAAGTGCAAGGAAGCCATTCAAGCATTTCAAGTCTTTTTATTCTTCTCTTTCTTCTTCTATCCAACATTGTAGAAAACTAAAAAATTCATCATTCAAGGGTTTTTTTTCATGATTTCCTATTGGGTTTTTGTATATCATGAATTCTTGTGATCATCTTCAAAGAGACATTGCATTATTGAGGTATAAGGTAATTTATGCTTTAGATCTAGATTACATTTCCTCATGCAATTTCAATTACATTTCAAGTTTAATTACTATATAGGGTCTTTGCCAAGGAAATCCCCTTCCCACAATAATTTCCCCATTTTTTTGTGTGCGGGAACAGGGGCATAGTTGCAGATCCATATTTTTATGATTTTGGAACCAGGTCTTGATCCTCTACATATTTTATCAGGTTTTATCCTTCCAGGACTAGGCTGAATTTTGTGAAATGCTTATGAGAGTCTAAAAATTGCATGATCATAAGTTACAAGTTTCACAGTCCCAGATCTCGAACGATTTCTGATTCCGACAGGTTTACATCAGTCAAATGTAGATCTAAAGTTTATTTTCCCTCTTCTATCTTTCAAGGTGAGTTCATTCTTCCTCTTTTCATCTTGTACTTACTTTGATACATCATATCTGATATCATATATTTTTAGCAATCATTTCCTTATCATAGCAAAGCATCTTTGAATAAAATTCAACAAATAGAATGAATGCAATGAATCTCTTTAAATACAAGCAAATGACATTAAATAATAATAACTCCCTTAGTCTACTATGTGATAGAAGGATAAAGAGGACATTTTTAGGTTTTTTTAGTTTACATTAGAATTGGATGCATTCATGTCAATGAGAATATCTTCATGACTATAATCTATCTTAAAATAAATTAAGAACTACATGAAAATACATAATGACTAAAAAATTATAAATTCATATACGTAACAATTAAAAAAATAAAACCAATATATATATTGATTTATAAACATATATATATATATATATATATATATATATATATACATATATATATATATATACATATATATATATATATACATATATATATATATATACATATATATATATATATATATATATATACATATATATATATATATATATATATATATATATACATATATATATATACATATATATATACATATATATATATATATACATATATATATACACATATATATATACATATATATATACACATATATATATACATATATATATACACATATATATATACATATATATATACACATATATATATACATATATATATACATATATACATATACATACATATATATATATATATATACATATATATATATATATATATATACATATATACATATATACATATCTATATATATATATATACATACATATATACATATATACATATCTATATATATATATATATATATATATATATATATATATATATATATATATAATTGAAAGTTAACAATAATAATAAGAACAAAATTCCACATAAAATTATGATATATATTACCTTATATAGATCAAAGACATTTCACTAAAATAAACTTAAAATTATATTAAAAAATAACATAATATATAATTTTTATAATCAAACTTGAACTTTAACCAATTATTTTGAGTACAGTGGATTAGGTCTATGCCCTCAGTTTTCCTGTCGCATCAAATAACATTTGGGCCTATGACTTTACATTAATGAAAAAATCAACAATGTTTGCATAGAAATAAAAGAATGCTAGAGCAGAAATAAGTTGCCATTATAAAAGTATTCGATGTAAGTGAATAAGACCAAATTAATATGTTTCCAAAAATTTTGGCGTGTCCATGTGATATGATATGGTCTTCTCAATTGTCATGTTATAATCATCATACACTTTATTCCAAGAAAAGATAAGAATATAGGAAATAAACATGCTAAAATGGAATAATAAAAGGAGGGGAGCTATCAATCATCTAAATATTTCAAAGGGTTTGATAACTGATAATTGTTGGTGAATAGAAATAAAAATATTTTTATTTTCTTTTTTATAGATGAAAATTAAAATTATTATTAATTAATTATTTTTAAAATCTTAAGGAGAAATGAAATCATTAGATATCAACAGTTAATAAAATTATTAACCGTGAAATTTTATTTTATTTTTGTTATATAAAAACTTATACATGCATTAGTTATATATTATAATTTTATGATTAATAATGGATACATATTTTGAATTTTTTTCTATCAGATAAATTTGTAATAGGAGGATTTCCTCTACTATATCAACGATACGGGGTTTTCTTCTCTAATTCTTTCCCAATTGAGTCTTTGAATCAGTTTATAAATAAAATATATATACAATGGCTAGTCCACTTTTGTCTAAAAAAATAAAAAATAAAATTGAGCTACAACTACTTTAAAGATCTAATGCAAATTAAAATTATTTTAGAACATTGTTAAGAGAGAGGATGTTTTTCTAATATGAGAAGATTAAATTATATGTTAAAATAATGTTGTGCTAATAAGTTGAGAAATTGTATAATTGATCTAAGTAAACAAGCAAGCAATTGAGTTCATAGTATGAGCATTTCTAATTTTTTGATGGAAACATGTCTTGGAAAGTTTGAATCTTGGTGAATGACTTTCTATATATCATGAAATTATGTTCAATGGATTTAATTTGTTTCTGATTTCAATTGTGTGCTCTTCTCAATCATTGTTTCTAACAATACTCATTGATCTACCATCAAAAGATGAAAGTGATAGATTTGATTGCAAAATTGATCTTAAGATGAATTTTAGAAGAAAAATATGATAATTTGATAAATAAATAAAAAACATTAAATTGAAACCAGATTCACTCAATTTTCTTTTCCATTGACTATAGAAATAGTATACCTACAATTGAAATTATTGTCACCTTGCATGTCACATTGATTATGGGTGTCATTGAGAAGGATTGGGTGCCTTAGATTGAGATGATAGCTGACAAGCCGAAAAAGAGATGTCTATCAAACTGCACATTGAATGAAATGGTGGAGTTCATCGCTGTTGAGTGCCGCGTGTATAAAAGTTGAGGAATGGGTAATTTATTCAATATTCCAGCGTTTTTCAAGGATTTAGTGATGTATCAATCACTTTTGCTTGTATGACTTTTTCTTTAATCTGTATGATAATTGAGGACTACTTACGAAGAAACTGTGGCAAGTCTAGAATTTATGATTTAAGGAAATTCTATACATAAACACTAGTGAGGAAAGATTTTAGCACTGTGCTTTTCTTTTCGTAATTCTTTACATTCCAGGAAGAAATTAACAATGTTTGCTTAAGAACTGCAAGAGATTGTTGTAGCACCAAAATTGCCCAATATAAAAGTAATTCTTCACTGCACAAAATGGGCAAATCTAAGTGCAAGTGAAGATGATCTCATCCTTATCTTTTCAAAAAATTTGGTGTGTTCATGTGATTTGATATTGTACCAGGGTTATAATCATCACACACATTATTACATGAAGAGATAAGACCATAGCAAAATATAATGCTGAAATGGAGCAATAAAGGTAGGGGGCTTGTCAATCATCTTAACATTTCAAAGGATTTGATAACCGATTATTTTTGGTGAATAAAAATAGAATAAAGTGATTTTTTATTTTTCATATAAATGAGACATAAAATTATTATTGGTTTTTTAATTATTAAGTGAGAGGATGTTTAGATAAAGTGTTCCCTTCGAAAATAATAAAAAGGTTTTGTTATATAAAGTGATTAAATTTATATTAGAAATGTTATAATAGTTTCTGAATTTGATTGTATAAATTGTTTTTATCATCAACTTTTCCATCATCAAGATGCAAGAGATCAAGAAGTAGAAGGATAAAAACAAATCACTCCTTATCAAGAACTTATAAACTTTAAGAACACATAAAATTATTAGATATGAATAATTATAAAAATATAAATTACACTTTAATTACAATAATACTAATCATTTAAAATTATAATATGAATGCTTCTCGTATCAATTATATTCATTTGTCAATCAACATTTGAAATCAATCCCAATTATTCAAGCGCCAAGTAGAAAAAAACACAAGTAAAAATCATTCTCACATAAAAAAGCTTAGCCCTAGAAATGTCACCTTGGCTATTGATATTGATGTCATTGAGAAGGATTGGGTATCTTAGATTGAGATAATACCTCGCAAGTAGCAAATAAGTATTAATGGTGGAGTGCATCACGTGAATGCTGCCAGAATGTATGTTTGGTAATGGGAAATGATATTTGATAATTATATGGAATACAATTTCAAGGAATGGGTGATTTATTCAATGTTGTGATGTTTCTCAAGAATTGAGTGATGTATCATTCACTTTTGTTTGTATGACATTTTTTTTTTCTTTCTGTAGGATAATAATAGTGACGACTACTTGGAAGAAACTGTGAAAGTCCAAAAGTTGAATTTGTGAACAAAAATCTTTTGCATGTAGGATTTAAACACCAATGACAATGGATGGTATTTAAATATGTGGACGAATTTGTTTTCTATCCTTAGTGTTTAAACTTTTGGTAGTCCAAATTTGTTTACAGTGTGATTGATTAAATCACATCTGACATGATATTAAAGGTTTTTGGAGATGAGTGTAGATTCCATGTCGCATGCCATATTTATTTTGGTTTTTTTGTGTGTAGATGTGTGAATGAAATATGTTATAAATTAATATTGGATCCATTTGAACATTCTTTAATAAATGAAAAAATTTATATTATAATAGATATATGCATTCAGAAATATGCAAAGATAAATAAATATATTTAGTTAGTTTATGTCAAGGCAAAATATTTTTGCATTCATTCATTTTTTAATTAGTTTAATCAATATTAAAAATTTTGACAAAAAACTTATATTTATCAAAAAAAATTATTTGAAATGATAAAATCAAAGTGTACTATCCTAAAAAGTAAGCACTCTTGTTAGGTGCTCATTTTTAACCCCATTTTAGCATCTATGGGTTCCCACATTGATTTCATGTCTTTCTAACCCTTTTGCATCCTTTAAATCAACATTGTTTGTTCAAAACTCGAGAATGACTTTAGTTTCTATGTGTAATTTCACAATTTTTCATCCAATCACATAATTCATCTCCTATCTAGGACCTATTAGATCCAATCTTAATGGTTCCTTTATCCAAAGGTATTCAAGCTTTATTTTCCACACCTTTTATGCTCTTTCCAAGAAACTTTTCCCACTTTCTTAGGCCCAAAATCACTCTGGAATCAACCCTATGGGGACTAGGCTGACTTAGGACAACCTAGTCCTGGACTAGGTTGACCTAGATCAACCTTGTCCTTGGGGATTAGTTTTAAGTGGGCTCCGAGCCCAATGCGAATGTGTTTTCTCCTAATTCTTTTCCCAGCTCGGTCTTGAAAAATCTAGGTCCCAAAATGTGTCTAAAATGAGACCTATTCCTCTCATTTTGACATCCATTACATACCTACGTCTCATCTTCATGAAAGCATTATCGAGAAATCTATTGTGTATTCAAGGAGTTCAAGATAGAATTCAAGCTCATCAAGCATTCAAGTGCAAGGAAGTCATTCAAGCATTTCAAGTATTCTTCTTCTTCTTTTTCTTCTTCAATTCAACATTGTGGAAAACTACAACATTCATCATTCAAGGGTTTGGTTTCATGATTTCCTATTGGATTTTTGTGGATTCCAAGCTATTGCATCAACACTTGTGATCATCTTCAAAGAGGCATTGCATTATTGAGGTATAAGATAATTTATGTTCTAGATCTAGATTACATTTCCTCGTGTAATTTCAATTACATTTAAAAGTTAATTCCTATACAGGGGCTTGACTAAGGAAAAACCCCTTCCCATAATAATTTTCCTATTTTTCTTGAGTATAAGAACATGTGTACAGTTGTAGATCCAGATTTTTGAGATTTTGGAACTCAGGCTTGATCCTCTACAGATTTCATCAAGTTTTAATCTTTCACGACTAGGCTGACTTTTTGGGACAAGGATGACTTTTGTGACATGCTCCTAAGAGTCTAAAAATTTCACAATTAGAAGTTACAGGTTTCACACTCCCAGATCCTGGACAGTTTCTGATTCTGACAAGTTTTTATTTTTCAAATGTAGATCTGAAGGTCATTTGTCCTCTTCTCTCTTTCAAGGTGAGTTTATTCTTCCTCTTTTCATCTTGTACTTACTTTGATACATCAAATCTGATATCAGATCTTGTTAGTAGTCATTTTCATAGTATAAGAACATGTGTACAGTTGTAGATCTAGATTTTTGGGATTTTGGAACTTAGGCTTGATCCTCTACAGATTTCATCAAGTTTTAATCTTTCACGACTAGGCTGACTTTTTGGGACAAGGATGACTTTTGTGACATGCTCCTAAGAGTCTGAAAATTTTACAATTAGAAGTTACAGGTTTCACACTCCCAGATCCTAGACGGTTTATGATTCTGACAAGTTTTTATTTTTCAAATGTAGATCTGAAGGTCATTTGTCCTCTTCTCTCTTTCAAGGTGAGTTTATTCTTCCTCTTTTCATCTTGTACTTACTTTGATACATCAAATCTGATATCAGATCTTGTTAGTAGTCATTTTGGTTACCCAAACCCCCCTTTATCTAGGTCTTGCATTCGCACTCCTTTGTCATTTTAGGTTGTGCAAATCATATTTGGTTTAGGTAGGTTTAGTATTCTAACATGTATATAGAAAGTGGGGGTCTACCACTGATCACCATTTTTCATATCACATTTTGGTGAACCAAACTCATAACCTTTCAATTGTGATTTTGGCGTTAGATTTCATTTTCTATCTAAATATACTTTATTACATTATATGAATCTCGTTAGATCTCCTTTGCATTACATTTACATCATTGTGTGTGTAGGTTCACCTCCATATCACATTTTGGTGAACCCAACTCTTGCATACATTATACTTTTTGATTTCATAGTTAGATCTAATTTGTAAGCATTTCATTTACACCTTTTCTATATTGTATGTATTTAGATATTCTTTTCATTTTAGTCACATTCATAGATCAAATGCATTATGGAATTTTATTTCATTTTATTCCTTAGTAATCCTTGCAATTCATTTCTTGTTTATGCATTTACATTGATGAAAAATACAAAAAACAAATCATTCCATGCAAGTTTCTCTTTTATATTAGCCTTGCAATGCATCTATTTTCTCAAGTTGATAGTGGCGTAGCTTCCTTTTTGTCACTTTGTTCCTTCTCCTAAAGGTCCCCCTCTCCATGAGGTCATATTGGTGCAAGAAGATTTTTTTAAGCCTTGTTTCAATAGTCTCTCTCTTTCAAGAGAAGTGTTAAAGATTGATGTTAGCTCTTCTCTTGATATGTGCTTCTCCCATGCCCATACCTTTCTTGATTCCCCTTTAGGAATGATATTTTAATGAATCATGATTGTAATTCTCCTAAAGTTTGCAAATATCTCCCTATTTAGGATGAAACACTACATGATAATGTTGACTATTCTCTCCCTCATGAAACAAATTTGATCCAAGAAGATGATATAATGGTAGACATTTCTTCTACTTCCTCTACTGATGACACATTCATGCTTGATGTTTCTCCTTCTCCTAAGACATGGCCCCTTCACGAGGATAGTTTAGAGCAAGAAGAAGGCATAATAAATGCTTTTCTTAATACCACTTTGCCTTCATTTGACACTAATAGTAGAGATGGAGCCTTAAAGGAAGTCCCTAATCCCCATTCTAAGGACATCTTGGAAGAAGAGGATCCTATCATTACTAATTTCCTTAATTCTCTCCCTTTTGGTGATGAACCCATGAACAATCAAGATCTTGATCAAATCAATGTTATTGTTCATACTCAACTTACAATAGTTAACAACCTTGTGATAATTGTCAAAGGATGCACTCAATCAAATTCATCTCAAACTCCTAATAGACCTATCAACAATGTTAAAGGTTATCCTCAACATTCTACTTTCACTACACCTTTGACAATGGTTAAAGGATATGCTAAAAAAATTTCTTTTCAAACTCTTAATAATCCTATTATAACTTTGAAAGGAAAACCAAATATTCCTTTGGATTTTACTCAAGATTATCATGTGGTTTCTCACACCGATCACACAAGAAACAATCCTCAACCCACTAATCTTGCTATTCCTTCTTCTCTCCCCCCTTCTCAACCTATCTTTCCTCCTCCACCCCATCTTCCTCAAAATATTGGAAAGGAGTATGACTTAATCGCACAACTCTGTAATACCCCTACCAAGATATCTCTTTGAGAACTTCTTCAAAATTATCCTGCATATCATGAATCATTTGAAAAATCTTTAACTACTCTTCCAACTCCACCACCTAACCAAGAAAATATTAATTTCTTTTTACAATGCATGCATGCTAATCCTATCCTACCTCAAATTGTGTTTACTCAAGATGGTTTACCTTCTAAAGAAGTCCAAGATCGATATTATTCACTTATAGTAGTTTCCCTTATCAATGATAATCTCATTCATTGCACCTTATTTGATAATTTGTTTGGACTTAACATTTGTAGTATGGACATGTTGAAAGAGATCAATGTTGATATTTCCACCATTAAACCTGATTACATTCCTATCCATGGGTTTGACAATATTTCTAAGAAAACATTAGGTATCATCACATTACCTATTAAAGTAGGTCCATTTATTCTAGATACTCCTATCCATATGATACTTGGACCTCTTAATTACAACCTTCATTTGGGTAGACCTTGGTTACACGCTATGCATGTTGTTCCTTCTACTCTTAATTGAAAATTCAAGTTTACCTATAACAATTTGACGTACACACTTATGGTAGATGATAGACCAAATAGTTGTTTGAATACTAAATCTATGTCTATTGAAGAAGAATAGGATCAAGAAACTTAGGATGATCCTCCTACTCATGTCCTTTTAGGCGACGATTGGGGATCCTTATATTTCAACCCAACTTATATTGTAGAGTAAAAATCCTCAACATTGAGCCTTAATAAATTTAAACCTAACAAAGAATCCAACACACATCCTCTTTTTGATGAGATTAATAACAATTTTTCCGCTTCCACTCCTAAAGAATATTTAGAAATTATCAAACCTAATTGTGATGACATAGTGACTAACAAAGCTCCATTAACTATTTCTTATATGGCTTCTCATTATGGCCTTGGCTATCATTTATTAGAAAAAAAAAAGGATTCAATGGGAATAGATGTGGGAAACATGAACAAGGAATTTAGGTGCCCTTAGGAAATGAGGGGCATGAACATTCTCATGGATTAGTATTTAATCCTTACAATCTGAAGTTACTTTTAACACCACTATGAATCCCAATTCCAACCATGATTCAAGATGTGTACAAAAAGGCATTGAGAATAGTGAGAAACCTATTGAATCATTTTGTTTTGAGTCTTCTTCTTTGTCCAAATCCTCTCTTTCATCATCTAATATTTCTTCTACATTTACCTTTAATCAAGAAATAATTTTGTCTAAGCTTCTTCAAGCTAAGGTTATTACTAGGCCTAAATGGAAAAAAAAATGTAGTCAACATCTTATGACTCTTCCTTTCTGCACGTATCACCAATATCATGATCAATGTACTAATGAATATCAATATTTACATTACAAAATTAAACAACTCATTAATAATTCTATTATTCACATATCATGTCGCGATGAGTTATTTTTCAATAAATAACATCTAATTCCCTATTATGTTGCTTCGCACTATGAAACTTTCTTATCCTATCCCTTGGGGGCTCATTTTCAAACATGGTACAACACACTTTATGAGTAGCATAATAGGTCCTCTTTCCTTTTTCTCCTTTTCTCCACACTTGGGGGGCAAGAGTATTCTACCAACCTCATTCTTTTTCAAGGATCCACTTTTCCCTTGGTTGAATTTTATTTGTCTACTATGTGGGTATGTGTAGGATCATGGTATGCCAAAAAATGGCGATGTGAAAAAATAAACTTTTCACTCGCCCAAAAGCACACTAATCCATTTGTTGACTTTTTAGTAGGCCTGGGTGTCAGTACACCTGGCGAAGCCAAAAGCCAAAGCATGGGCCTTATCGGATATCCAATATTATCATATATCTGATAATATCAGATATTTGATCAAATCCTATATCTGATTTGCTTAAGATCACCAGATAAGTTCATTTTTTATGTTTTTAGTGTTTTTAGTGTTTTTTAATAGAAATTTGTAGTTTTTTATATAAAAATTAGGGTTTAAATGAGTTTTTTTTATTGTTTTTTAAAATTGATTGTAATTATTGATTTGTGTTCTAATTGTAATCAAACATGGACTCAAATCAATCAGAAAACCCTCCCAATGATCCTGCAAATAATCCAGAACCACGTACCTCTGAATAATCCCCCATTTTCAAAAGACGAACCAATCTAAAAGCCTTTCCGTTTAGAGGATCTAATAGAAGACAATCTAAATCAGCTTAGAGGATTTCAAACCACATATGCCAATATCCCCACATTGTGCCCCATGTTTTCCACATTGAACTCCATTATTGGAAACATGAAGAAACTTATAGAGCAACATAATGTTGCACTTCTTTGGCGCGATTCCATGCACACCCAATTTGACAATGGGCTTGACTATGATGGAGTCATGAACCTAAAAATAACAAAATAGGACATATGTAATCTTTTTGTGGATCCCAAAACCGGTCTAAAAGTGGACCCTAAAAAACCCAAGTTGTCAATTAAATGGTGCATAAATGGTGCAATACGTGACACATTTTGGGACCGTTGGTGGATGGTTTTTGATAAACCACCTCACAACAATTTGGATGTCCCATTTTATTTCATTAAAAAACTGTATGCTGAATTTGTGCTCAGTCACAAGGTCAATTATTAGAGTATGAGACCGAACCAGGGTGTAGACTTAGGCGCTTCTCAGGACAGTCCATGGGTACATGGGGTGAAATCCTGCACATATGTCCCCCCTCCTAAGATTTCACCACCTCCTACAGTGCAACATCCTAATAGTATTGCTGAGGTCGGCTCACAGAATATTCAAGCCATTCACACCTTGAGTGATCTACTGGTTACACAAAGCATGACATTGTTGCCTCCTTATCCTAATGCTTTTGGCCCTTCCACATCCTCCATGAGCTCATATGTTTATGTGCCCCACACTTTAATTATGTGCAAGAATCTATGCTTAGCTCCCCTGAATGATAGTGATGCATATAACTACATCTTCAAGGTGGATGATACTACTCAGCACACTACAGGCACTAAAGCACCTCATGAAGATATGCATTAGGGGCATACAGAGCCATGGACTCGTACTATTATGGTAAGGGTAAACAGTTCACTTTTTACATTGTATTTAATTTTAAATGTTCGTATTTTTAGTAGAATTTTCTTATAATAATTTCCCACTTATGTTTTTCTATGTGTTACATTTATCTTCAGTTGATGACATAGGAGATGGCACAGGTGGAGGGGTCCTCTCTTTTGGCCATATCATTTTGCCTTGACACTTCCACGGTACATCTGTTTTAATGTACGCAATGGTTTCCTTAAATTATTATAATAGTATATATACATGTGTTTTCTAATTTTTACGATTGAATATTATTACATACTGATGCAAGTGTCACCAGTTTCCACTCGGGGGAAATGTGAGGGGGTGCAAGTATGAGGCGTTGACAAGGGCAAGGTAATTAGGTAATTTAGTTTGTTTATGCATACATGTATACTTGTTAGTTGTGCGTACTCATTTTTAATTTAAATGGTTTATTTGAAAGAGAGTGGTGTCTAATGATGTTGTGAAACCCTTTCACCATGGTTGAGTCATAGGCATCTCAATTCACAGTGATAGCCCCATAGTACGTATATTTCTAAAGTTATTTGTGTGTATTTTACTATCAAGTATATATAATATGATCAAGTTATGATAGTATGAAGTATCTATTTGACTTTTGTAGGTGACCCCTAGTTTGAGGGAGGTAGAAGGCCAAGGGTTGGTATCACTGATGACTCAGCCAACATTTCCTGAAGAAAGTTCAACACGGGTAAGTTTTAATGTTAATTTAGTTATTTTGTAAACATATATTTTCTACCAAGGATTTAACATTAAATAGTATAACTCGTAGATCAATCTCATGTTCGCAAACATATAGAGGTCAGAGTCGACATTGGTGGCATTGTTCCTTCACTACTAAGGACATACATTAGGTATCATGTCCGCATGAGGAGACAGAGAGGTGAGGTACATGAGAGTTCAATTTTAGTTTAAATTTTATTTACTATTGTTGACTATGATTCTGAATTTTTATTTTTTATTTGTAGAAACCATATAAATTAAGTAATCTAACTTGGGGTTTCACTTTTGTGTTTGAATGCAGGATCCATTAGAGCCAAAGAGTAATTCAAATTAGAGGCTGCATTTTGATGATCCACTAGTAGAACAGGATGTCCTAGAAATATTTGTAGTTGAACTTCTTATCTTGAGATGTCATATGAAACATTTTGAGATGGGGTATGCCACATTGTATCTAGATATGTTGACATATAAATATGCACAGAATTATTGTTCATTTTGATATACATGAAACTTGATATTCGATCCAATTTGTTAATTATGTGTTCATTTATTCATTCTTAGTATGTAAATATGCTTGTGTGTATGTACTCATGTTTACAATTTATGTCTTAAGTATATCCATGTCTATTCAAGTACATTCTTCATAACCTAAATTCATGTGTATGGGCTACATGTATGACTTAAGTGAATTGATGTGGTATTCTGTATAATCTGTGTGCTACATGTATGCTTCATGACTTAAGAAAATTTATGTGTACGTTTTATGTGCTACGTGTGTTCATAGGTGTAATTCATCATTTAGGTGAATTCAAAATTTATGTGCTTCATTGTATGCATGTGTATCTAATACTCTCAACCAAGAAAATTTGATGTAGAGCCCTCTATTATCCCCTCATGGAACCCAACTCAACTTGAGGATTCTACAAGTATCTTGGAATCTACTCAAGGAGTTAGTCTCAACTCAAGGGTAAAATAGAGTGCTCTGACTTTAGAGAACCAACACATCTGACATTTTGAACAAGTTCACTTCCTCTAACCTCTCATCCCAACTTCTCTTGGCACCAACTCCATTCTAGGCCTCTTAGTGCATCTAGAGCCTCCATCTTGTCAAAAACTCAAATAGGTCTTCCACCTTGATTGTAACACCATATAACATCTTAATATGGTCCATCTACTATGTTCCACTAATCTACCAATTCTTGTAAACTCATCTTCCACCAATCCACTCCAATAGCCCTTCTAGACTTGTAGCCTTCACTGATCATAAATCACCCTTTTTCTCCAAAATTCTCCAAACAACTCAAGAAACTAATGGTTGATCTATATACCCTTTCAGATTCCTTAAATCCTCCCCAAGACTCAGGGTAGACTCCTTTGGACCAAATGCCAGATTCACTACCCTAGCACCCATAAACTAGGCCTAATTTCCTCCAAATAACAAAGAAACTTATCTATGTACTTACTCCCTACAGCCCAAAGCATGAAAAAATATTTCTTAAGGTTTCAAAATACAAGGTTTTCAAGTTTATAAGCTTTCACCACTCACCAAATTTGCTAGCCACCATACGCTTGTTTTTAGGGTCATATACCTATGGTCTACTCAAAAAGACCTTTGTAACTCTCTCCAAGACAATCCAATTTTCCAAACACATTATTATGGATCCTAATATCCATATTCCATCATAAGAACAACTCTTCTCAAGGGTATTCAACTTCCATAATGACTAGTGTGAAGACGGGCTCTCAATCAATTAGTAAACTCCATCAATTAGTGTTCTCTCAACCATCACTTCACATATCCCTGCATAAAACAATTATAATATAAGGATATAATACATCAGTCACTTCTCCCACCAATTACATTGGTTACAGTGGGTGGGAGAGTTAATCCCTTAAGGAGACTACAATCCCTACACACTGAATGTACCCTTCAACCAGTCACAATCACAGAACAATAGTCGCTTTCTTTTCTTTAAGAACAATAAAAAAAATTGGAAGTAATGCATGGAAGATGTAAACAATAATCAAAGAAATGTATTTACTTCACTAGGTAGCCCAAATCACAGTCAAGTCAAGCACATTAATTTGTTATTGCACTAATTGTTCCACAGGATAGTTAACAACATGCAGAGAAAATCTTTGTTTATTGATTGTAAAACATTACATTTTTTCTTCCTTACACTCCCAACTTGACATCCCCCATTCACTCATGTAGATCCCATACAAAAAAGACTCAAAACTCCTTCAAAACCCAGCTTCAACCTCTATCTAACTGTCTAACTGCTTGGTAATAGTCCCAAACCAACTATCATAACCAAAATATGATTTAAAGATGTTGTCAAGTTGACAACTAATGTTGTCAACTTGACAACTTGAATCTAATACCCCTTCTTATAACTTTTAAAAAGGTTTAAAACAACATTCGTAATCCAAACTAACCTGTAACCCCATATGATCCTTATAGGCTTATTTTGCCAATATAGGAAAATTCCATATTTTAGCACTTCAAGTGCTTTTACATCATTTGATTGACTCTATTGGCCATTTTATATCCATTATAGACCTTATAGGTCCTTAGATCAATCCAACTAACCTAGAATTAACTTAATCACCCCTAGTGACCCCTAGGTACATTTAGCGCTTCCCAATGCCATTTAATGGCTTACAATGCATGATCCTTTACAAAGGATTATCAATCAATACAAAATATTAGAATGCTCACCTCTTGACACACCAATCATAGGATCCATTTTAATGCTTGCTTTGCCTCTTGTCACACCAGAATACTCGCCAACATACACAAGGGTGCTTAGTGGACCTTTGGAACAATTTGGTCTGGCATGTTCTCAAACACTAGCTCTATTGAATTCATGTTCTGAATGAGGTTGTCACTAGCGTTTACCCACCCAATGAGAGCTAATGGCCCAAACCATTCTTTTCCGAGACGAATGGTTTGCAAAAAACCCAGTAGTGCAACTTTCAACTGACCCTCATTGCAAGTTTTAGCATCAAGCGAGACTAGCATGCCAAATTCAAACAAATTTGAATCTCCTAGAATAGAGAGAAGTTATTGTAAGCCTTGGAAACATGGTCTTGTAGCATCTCATGGTTCACTAATACCTCTCACGGGGTCTGAGATATGAGCCTCGAAAGATCGCTGCCCAATCATGCTTAGTGCACCTTGCAGACACTTTGGTCTGGCATGTTCACGAATGTTCTAGTGAATCAGTGGTTGAAATGGAGATGTCACTAGCATTTACCCACCCAAGAAGAGCTAATGGTGTAGTCCATTTGGTGTTGGGATGAACGGTTTGGAAGAAACCCAGTTGTGCAACTTTCAACTGACCCCCATTGCAAGTTTTGGCATCAAGCGAGACTGGCGTGCCAAATTCAAAAAAATTTGAATCTCCCAGAATGGAGAGAGGTTATTGTAAGCCTTGCAAACATGGTCTTTTAGCATCTCAAAATTCATGGATACATCTCACGAGGTCTGAGATGCGAGCCTCGAAAGATCGCTGCCCAATCATGCTTAGTGCACCTTGGGGACGCTTTGGTATGGCATGGTCCGGAATGTTCTAGTAACTCAGTGGTTGAAACAAGGCTATCACTAGTGTTTACCCACCCAACCGAAGCTAATGGCACAGTCCATTTTCTGCTAGGATGAATGGTTTGGAAGAAACCCAATGGTACAAGTTTCAATTGAGCCTCACTACAAGTTTTGACATCAAGCGAGATTGGCATGCCAAATTAAAAAAAATTGAATCTCCCAGAATGAAGAGAGGTTATTGTAGGCCTTAAAAATGTGATCATGTAACATCTCATAGTTTTTTTATCCTCTTACAGGGTCCGAGATACGAACCTCAAAAGATCTCTGGCCAATCGTGCTTAGTGCACCTTAGGGACACTTTGGTCCGACATGTTCACAAACGTTCTAGTGACTCAGTGGTCAAAACAGGGTTGTCACTGGCATTTACCCACCCAACCGGAGCTAATGATGTAGTCCATTCGGTGCCAAGATGAATGGTTTGGAAGAAACCTAATGGTGCAACTTTCAATTGACCCTCACTGCAAGTTTTGGCATCAAATGAGATTGGCGTGCCAAATTCAAACAAATTCAAATCTCCCAGAATGGAGAGATGTTATTGTAGGCCTCAGAAATGAGGTCTTGTAGCATCTCATGGTTGTCCAATACCTCTCATGGGGTCTGAGATACAAGCCTCGAAAGATCGCTGCCCAATCGTACGTGCTTAGTGCACCTTGGGGACACTTTGGTTCAGCATGTTCACAAACGTTCTAGTGACCTAGTGGTCAAAATGGGGTTGTCACTAGTGTTTACCCACCCAACTAGAGCTAATGGAGTAGTCCATTTGGTGCCAAGATGCAATCCTTCAACATTATCCCTTCACCCCAAGGAATCACCATTTTACTTTGGACACATTTGACCAATTTTGACTCAATGACTCCAACTATTACATCGTTTGACGATACAAATGTACATGGAATTAAGATAATACAAATGTAAGGATACAAAATTAAGATGATAAAAATATAAGGATACAACATTCATAGTAAGGAAACACATTTTTTGGACTTTACATGGCATTAAGACGATACAAATGTGGGCTCTTAATATCTACAAATCAACCCCATGGGCTCTTTTATATTTCAAATTTTTGCATCAAATTTTTTATATACAAAATTTGGCATCTAAATATGCACATTACATTTGATTGTTGTTTTTATATATACAAAATTTTGCATCTAAATATGCACATTATAGTCGATTGTTGTTTTTATATACAAAATTTGGCATCTAAATATGCACATTACATTCAATTGTTGTTTTTATTTACAAAATCTTAGATACACAACTATATATAAAAAAATAAGTGTCATTTCCACTCCTAAAGTGTATAAGTTTAACACTTGGTACTCGATGACATCTACATTCCAATCCCTGCATTTGGAAGGTAGAAGAAAAGTTAATAGAGAATATAAGAAGTTTATATAGGTTGACAAAAATATTATGAATGTATAAGTAACTAAATGAAACAAAGAACATGACTAGCCAATGTATAGTGAAGTTTACCATCATAAAAGATGGGCTAATCAAATGCACACCTCGATCATCTATATCTATCATATATACATGTATCCAACTGCATTTACAATCCACATAAAAACCAAGTTTATTGGCTCAAACAAATAAAGAAAAAAAATACAATTTATTTATTGAACGTAATTGTAATAAACATGGAAAACCTTGCAACTTGAGTTGAACTTACCTACTGAAGTGTGCCTGAAGGGTCATCTCTCTTCTTGAGGGTATTCAATATTGCTTGATGATCAGCATTACTAATAGTCCAAAGTTCCTTTGTCTTTGGTTTTCCTTGATGTTTCAACAACTTAACATTGGATGCTATAACAAGGTGTGAATACATGAGAATGGTTTTGTGTTTCTCATAGTCTTCAAACACAGGAATGTCATTATTTCTAATCATATATGTGCACAACCATGTTCCTACAACAACATGTGATCTTGTTGGATATGTGAACATATCATCATCTGTCTTCCATTGTGCAAGTTTCTCCTTTCCGTGTACACAACGTGCTAACTAGTAATTTGATCTCCCACCATTCCCTTGTGGTGCAACCAATGAAAAAAAATGTCTTGGTTGTAGAAGATCTGAAAGATGGTTGTAGTCAAGTGAACAATATGTGTCATCATTTATTACAGAGACTGTGACAGATAAAGGAGTTAGATAATGTGGAATCCACGTATCAACCCACTCACTTGACTCACACTGATCCCAATCACACTGAAGACACCTCAGACAATAACAAGCCAACTCTCATGCCCAAATGGTCCATGTACTAGCATCTAAGCTTTGAAGTGAATGCATTTTTTAAGAATCTTTCATAGTTTCACAATCCAACCTATCTCCTATTGTTCCCAACTCAACCAACCAAAAGAATCTGTGCACCGTTGAATCAAGAGTCCCCCCTGTGACAATGCTTAAGTACACCAATCCACAATACAATGAGCATGAAGGAGTTTTACACCTAAAATCCTCAGTTGCTCCTTAACTAGAGCTCTCTTTACACATGCACCGACTCCATCATGTTCCCCCTTTCCATGACTGGCCTAAAAAAAACTCTAAATATGAGGTACACCTCTCTCTACATGAATTATATATAACCAATAAAACATACGAGCATTTTTTAATTGACCTGTGAAATTATCAGACCAAATGACATGTCTATCCATACCAATATTATTTTCCCGCACCCACTCAAAATAATTCTCAAAGCAATGTTGGACATACTCAGATGAGTGATATCTATCATTGCTCATATAAAAATGGTACTCTCTAATTATCTTTCGGTCATCTTTAGTACTATCAGGGGAGTGTCTATATGTTATGTGCACAAAAATAGCAACCTGAATAGAATTGTAATATTGAGCTTGCAACTCATTTTGGGATTGCAATGTATAGTTCTCTGCAAAGTCAACAACTGATATAATAGTGCCAATTGGGAAAGTGTCCTTACACATCCTGAATTGTTGATCCAACCACTGAGACCTGTGACTATGCAAGGTTGCATACTTGTAAAAAATATTCTTCCTGAAATCTGAAATAAAATTAGCTACATTGCATTCTTTTGTAACCAACTCATATCTAGATCCTTCACCTCCACTTTTCAATGTATATTTAATGGTTTCATATACCTTTTGTGGACAATGGTCTTTCCAAAATCGTGTTCGCAGCCCTCATAAAAACATTCAACAAACTTCACTAGCCCACCACACTCTGAACACTTGTCATTTAAGAAATATTTTCTATAAAAGAAACATCCATCATCTCTAGGACATAAAAAAGATCTAGCAAGTCTCTTGATGATTTTGGAAGAGCACTTGCACCACACTCCTCCAATATTTCACTAGTATGCAAAGTAGTATGAAGGGATCGTAACAGCTCATGGTGCATTGAAAACTTGACATGATATTTGCAACAACAAGTATTTTGAATCTTAAGAGGCACACAAAAAAAAGGCTTGAGGGCTTCAAAAGCTCTTTGTAATATTTGAAATGTTGGATGTATCTCACAAATTTTTTTAAACAACATTGTTTCACTCACCTCCAAATAATGTTTGGGATGCGGGGTGCGGTTTCGAATGCCAATTCTCAACTTCAAGAGATCCTTCACATTTGGTGACACTCTCGAGTTAGATTGCTAAAATAGTTGAATTTGATCCTTCACACCATCGAGAATCTTCTTATCACAACATGAAAGTCTCCCACCATAAGCCCATGTATCATGTTGAAGAGGATCATCAAGTCTTTCTCTTCTTGCAAGTGCTCTATCCAAAGTTTTACGATTTAGGTTCAAGTCAACACAAGTTTGTCTCATCAAACGAACCTTTCTCAAATGATGACTTACTAAGGAGGTTGTAATAACCCTCCTAGTGGCTCTCTTATCTTTTTCCTTGGTAGTCTTCCCAATGGAATTGAGAACACTAAAAATATTTCTCACAATAATAGCATTCCTCTCCTTTTTCTTGTACGTTCACACTAATCTTCAATTTGACTAGTATACGTCTCATCTTCTGCATCTTTAACAATTTCACAAACATTTGACATTGCTCAACCAACATCTTGTGGCTTAAAAATTGATCAAATTTTTTTGAAACCCACAATCGAATGATTTTTTCTGATCTCTAGCCATCGAAATTGCTCATTATGTTGTCATCAAATTCAAGTAACCATTTAGTTGTTCTTGAAGGTCTCAATTTTGAAGTTTGTCTTTCTTCCTCTGAAGGGACTTCATTTCTCATATAATTTGGAGATGTGTTACATTGATTTGGTTCTTGTGTACCATTATCATTGTCAATTCCTTCATATTCAATTGGTGGATTGTCATTGTCAATGTCTACACTTTCATTGTCCACATCTACATGTTCATTTTCTAAACCTACATTTTCATATTCAATCCCTACATTCTCATTTTCAATATTTTGTCATAAATCATTTCAAATTCATGTTCTTCTTCACTTGAAACCACATTTATGGGTGGGCATGTGCCCACATCTTCATTAATATTTAACATACCTTGTCTCTTGTTCTGATGAGCAACCCTATCCATTTCTCTATACACTTCAATCTCTTCATTTGTGACTTTCCTCTTTCATTTATGCTTTTGATGACTACTACTCCCCATGGTGAGACCAAAAAGGTGATGCAAAAACTTTTGGTAATAGACAAAATCCAACCAAGAAAAGATAAAAAAGTGCATTTTTGTCTTACTAAAACTGCAATCCTATGATTCTCTATTGAAAAATGTGCATCTCGGACAGGGACCCAGAGAATAAAATTTTTACTTTTCAATGCCAGTAAAAAGAATCGCATATCCAAAAATATCTGATATCTGAAATCATTGGATATCCAAACTTTCCCGCCCAAAATTTGCCTCCCCTATTCTCTCTCTCTCTCTCTGAGAAGCGGAGAGAGAGAGAGAGAGAGAGAGAGAGAGAGAGAGAGAGAGAGAGAGAGAGAGAGAGAGAGAGAGAGAGAGTTTTGTAAAATCAGCTGTAATGAGGTGAGTTGTAAAATCAAAATTCAAAACTCATAACCAAGTTATGAGTTTCCAAAAGTAAATGCACAATGTTGTGAAAGGGGAAAAGGGAATGCAAGAGATAAGTTATGATCACTGAATAATAAATGTGGAACAAGTAAGTTTTGCATTGTGAAAATGAAATTCACAACTCATAACCTAGTTATGAGTTTTAAAAAGTGTATGTGGTGTGCAAAAGAAATGGTAAAAGGTGAATGCAGATAGTAAAGTTATGGATGAAAAAAAAATTAAAGAAAGTAAATAATAAAAAATAAACATAACTATTTTAGTTATGTTAAGCAGTAAAGGATTCTTCATCCTCTTTCTACATGGAAAGACAATGCTCTACTCTAGAAATGTTATTGAAATAATTTTAATGGTCGCAACATTTAAGACAAAATGGATTTGGGGAAAATTATTTGGAGTCCTATAATTAGAAATGATGTGCAGGTATAAAATCATGTTCCAAAATTATTGTTTGCACTCTCTTTGTTGATACATAATTTAGAAAAATATTTGGACATCCATCAAAACATAAGATACAAAGGGTTTTGTAGTAAATTAGAAGCACTTTCTAGGCATGAGGTCTTCTTAACAAAATGTCCTCATAGATGTTTCATCTCATTAATGCTTTGGTTGCATGATTTGCAGAATTCAAATTTGCTGAAAAGAGTTTAGAAATTTCCAACTAAATGAAATTTTACAGATGTGAGACCAAATTCTAAAATATTTTCTAACATCTTTCTTACATGTGTCGTTATTGAAGATTTGTAGCTTCTCTCGTGTACATGTATGCATAGAGAAGGTGCATGAAATTTTTACCAGAAGTTTTCGAAGTTTGATAAAGTACCAATGCATTCCCTTTGAACAAGAATTATTTATTATAATTAATCCCAAAAATGGGTTTAGAGTTTCCATATTTATTTACAACAATGTTGCATTCATAATAATTGCAAGATATATTCAGAATGAATTTATTGAAGTAGCCTTGGGATGTGTTTTTCACAACCAAACTCTTTGCTAGGATTATTTGTAATAGATGGGTTGCCAAATACCATGGCAGAGTGTTGAAGAAGTATTAAAAAATGAAGGACCTATCCAAATGTATGGAATATTTTGGATTCTCTAAAGCCTAGATAAACCTAATTTTTTATTGTATATCCTCCCCAAAATATTCTATCTTGGTAAATGGCACTTCTCAAGGTTTCTTCGAAGGCTCCAATGGTATCAGACAAGGGGATCCACTCTCCCCCTTTTTATATATTATCATGGCAGAAGCTTTGGGCCACAACATAACTAAGCTCCATTCTCAAGGCTATATTAAAGGGATTGAAGTCTCTTCTTCAGTTAGCTCTATCACTCACCAACAATTTGTAGATGATACTCTTCTTTTTGGTTTTGGTTCGGTAGGAAGTCATTCAATTCAAGGCAATTCTTCAAAAATATGCTCAAGCTTCAGGTTAGGCAGTTAACAAGGACAAATCAGTCATTTTTTTCTTTCATACAAAAAAGAGAATGCAACTAAAAATTGAATCTATTCTAGCATTCAAAGTGGCCTCTCTTCCTTGTTCCTATTTGGGGATTCCCATAGACAAAACCCTTAGAACAACAGGGGTTTGGAAACCCATCAATGAAAGAATGGATCGTAAAATGGTCAATTGGAAATCTAAATGACTCTCATGGGTGGGCAGAATTGTCATGATCAAAGCTACATTAGCAACAATTCCCATTTATCTTATGTCATGCATTTCTCTATCTTCGTCTAGCTACATGGACATAGTGAAAAATCTTAGGGACTTCTTTTGGCAAGGCGCGGATCAGAATAGAAAATTCAAACTCATCTCTTGGGAGAACATTTGCAAACCTATATCTGCAGGAGGTATAGGGATCAAAAACCACATGTGGTAGAATCTAGCTCTAGGAGCTAAACTTTATTGAAAATTGGTGAAAAATTAGGATTACAAATGGGTTAGAATTCTTAGAGGAAAATATTGGGGCAATGGATTAGGTTCAGAGATATTTTGCATCAAAAACTTTCCCAGAGGTTCCAAAATTTGGAATTTTATCTCCAAATCAAGACATATAGTGGACTCAAATCTTTCTTGGAATGCTAGAGAAGGTAACTCGGCCAGATTTTGGGAAGACTCTTGGGGTGGTTACCCAATTATTCAATCAGTTCCAGACCTAAATCAAATTAGCCAGTTATGTCAGTTGGCATGGGGTCCTTTTCTCAAAGATTACATTTCCTCCTCTCCTTCATCCACAGTTGATGGCTCTTGGAATTGGAAGGACTTCTCAAGCTTAAGGGCAGATCCCCAAGATATAAATCTGTTAAAAGAAATTCTGCAAGGTAGATCCTTCTTCCTCAAACAAGGGAGGGATGAAATCATTTGGAATGGATCCAAAAATGGTACTTACAATGTGAAGGATGGATACAAATTCATGTTTGGGCCTCTTCAAAAATCAATCACAATTTTGACTCAATTGTGTTGGAACAAGCTGTCTCCTGAAAGCTGGAGTCTTCATGTGGGCAGCATCTCAGGGCAGAATTTTGACAGCAGATGGATTTATAAAAATGGGATATTTGGGACCATCAAGATGCTCTCTCTGCCATAATCATGAAGAGGATTATAATCACTTGTTGCTAACTTTTCCTTTTGCCAACAAATGCTGGGACTGGCTATGTTCGAAATTGAATTGGTATTTTGCTCACTTCCAAGACATCCAATCTCATCTACTATCTTGGCCCTCACTCTATAGAGAAATTCTATGTGGTAACTTATGGATCATCTCTCCATCCATTGTAATATGGGAAATTTGGAAAGAGAGAAACAAGAGGCTTTTTCAAGAAAAATCTTTGGAAATTGAGCAGGTTTTAAATAAAATTGAGGCATCAATAGTGGAACTCATGAATTCCTGGATCCAAACTCAATCTACTAAACATAAGTTTACACTAGCTGGGATGATCATATGATTAAATGCTGGCATGGTCTCAAAACACCGACCACCATTGGTAGGGGTTGCAAAGCTTGTCACCTCCAAAGAAAGTCTTGTGTTTGGAAATCTCCTTCCCCGAGTTGGTTCAAACTCAATTTTGATGGGGCTTTGAAAGGCAATCCAGGCCCTTCAGGTGCAGGTTGTATTATTCATTCTTCAGATGGGAAGATGATAGCACAATTAGCTATTCCTTTGGAACCAAATACTAATAATGTGGCAGAAATAAAAGCTTTACTTCATGGTTTAGTGCTAGCCAAGGAATTAAGATTAAACAAACTAGAAATTGAGGGAGATTCAATGATTGTGATAAATGCAATCAGATCAGGAATTATATCCAATTGGAAATTACAAGCACCTTTGGAAATCATTTTAAATCTCATTTCCAAATTTGAATCCACAACAGCTAAACACATTTATCGCGAGGGAAATGTCAAAGTGGATGAACTAGCAAGTATAGTTGCTGGAGGCACTCACATCAAATCAATTTCTCCAAATGTTTGGCCCATCCTTAATTAAATCCGACATGTACATTTCTCCTTGCAACGGTCTCCTTCCTCTTCATTGGCAATAATCCCAAGACTGGCTATTGGTTTTCAAAATTGCCCATAGTCAAATCACCTCCCTCAATAACCTCATTCTGGCGGACATCTCTTTAGTACTGAGGGAATTTTTTGAACAGATCTTGTAATGCAAGTTATTCATATAAGTACATGAGGTGGCACACTTTTGTCAGCCTAAAGCATCATTCTCCAACGGATTTTGGGCAGTCCTTCAGAGCCAGAGGTTGAGAAGATGAATGATTCCAGTGCTTCTTCTGGGGCTGCAAGGGAGGAAGACTCTGATGGCAAAGATCAGGATGATGGTGCTCGGGATGATATTTAAGATGTAGATGATATGGATGAAGAAAATGATGCAGACGCCAACATGGACCAAGGAGAATTAACCTCTTCTCAGGAGGAGGAGGCTGAAGCTTTAGAAAGCTCAGAAAATGATTCCTCTCCTCCATCGGATTAGCCATGGAGCAAGAGTGCTTCCAAGTTTCTGCATTTTCTTGTTTTCGTGAAATTTTAATGGTTGTATCTAGCATTGGCTGGTTTAAACTGAACTGGATGGTTTTTTGTGAGGGAGTTGAGCATTGTTACTCTATATTTGCTGCACCTCTTGCTTAGATCATATTCGTACTGTTGCAGTTCATAAAACTTTTTATGTAGGTTATATATTAAAAATATATATATATATAATTCTGGGTTCGGCCTTTACCGATAAAAAAAAAAGACCACAATAATCTAGAATGGCAGCTTTACAATTTACTAATCTTGATTGTTACAATGAAATATTGGAACAAAAACTCAATTATCTACTAGTGTTTGAGATTGTTGTAGTTAACCGCAATTACCTTATAAAGACAATATATGAAAGAAATCCATTTGATGAAATGCCTTGAAGAGATGTGGGATTAAAGATACAAACAAAATACAGGATACATACCACACATAAAATATTTGACAGAATGGCTTTTAATGCTAATTGATGAATTCAGTGAAAGGTTTAGAAACTTTCATTCAAATGCAAAGTAGATTCGAATTCCAATAACCTTTTCCTCTCACACGAGATAAAGTTTTACGAAGCTTAAAAGTATAATTGTCTTCACTGGTATTACAATTAGTAATGTCGCTACTGGATATTCATGTAAAATGTGGACTCATTAACAAAAGACCTGAATTCTTTGACCGAATGCCACAAAGGGTTATCGTCTCAAGGAATGGAATGAAATGTTGGTAGAAAGTGCACCAAAATGAATCTTTAGAAAGGATTTAGAAACATTCAAATGAATGTAAGTGGCAGCTATGAGCGCTATGAAGCCAACCCTAAGATAAGGCACGTAAATTGTTTGACAAATTTCCTCAAAGAAATATTATCTCATGTATGTAGTCATGGGTATGTTGAAAGGATTTATAAGTTTTTATATCCAAATGCAATTGGTTGTTGTAAGAACAATTCGATAACCTTTACCAACATTCACCTTGTATGTGCCAAATTGAGAGCTTTCAAATGAAATACCTTGATAAAATGTGATGCTTGATGTATATACAGAATGTGGATGTACAGGGTAGAGAAGCCGAATGCTTGAAGACGATGCCATCACACAAAATATGGAAGCATGAACAAGGAAACACCCTTGATTTGTTTGGAAGAATGCTTCAAAGATACTTATATAAAATAATCAAATGAAAAGATTATAGAATATGCAAAAAATGGATTTGTTGAAAAGATTTCAAATACTTTCGAGCAAAGCCCAAGTGTAAAGTCAATTCATCAACCCTTTGTCATCTCGTGCATGCTCTATGACAATACACGATCTTTGAAATAGGGTATGAACATCCATAAAAATATAATGGAGATTGATATTTGTTAAAGATCATAGTTGGAAATTCTCTAGAAGACATGTATGAAAAATTTTAAGCATAGGGTGTGAAAATAGTTGACATAATGCATTGATGAGTGTAGTTGGAGATCACTAGAAATGCTCAATGAAATAATCTAAAAAAATATGTTCACATTATAACAATGTGCACTATGTAGTGATTGAAAACTCATCATTGAACAAGATATAAACATTCATCACTATAAAAATAGAGATTGAAGTTTGTCAGCTATTATAGTTGGATATGCACCCACATACATTCTTGCAAAATGTGGAATCATAGACAACTCAGCTGAGTTTTTTTTTGACAGAATAACTATAGAGATGTGTTCTGAAGAAGTGAATTGTTGAAAATGGAAATCTTACAATGGTCAATATTAACATTGGAGAAAATATAAATTTTATGGTCTTGATGAAGATGAATCTCCAAGTGTATATATTTGGTCTGATTGAAAAAATAGGATGATATAAGTACGCACAGATTAATATTCGTTCTTATTTCATACCATGACAGATATTCTAAAGATCTAATCTACAAATTGTCTATAAGGGAGATAAAACATTTAGTGAGCTTCACAAGTCTCATGGAAGTGCAAAATGCTTAATGGTATAGTGCAAGTACATGTGGACTCAAAGTTTAATGCTTTTGAGCAAGTAATTCTTGGGTGGAGAGGTGATATATACTTAGTTTGAAATGTGATTGATACCTTGTTCATTATTTGATGCTATGAGCATTAAGATACATCTAATATAAAGACATGTGTTTTGCATCTTATTATCCAGATGGTGAGATTAATGTACAAGTAAAAATGAAGTAGGAAAAGATGGAAAGCTACCTCGAAAAAATTAATTGTAAGGTCTTTCTTCCAAGTTATCAGTTATTAGTCACATTTTTATAAGTGTTACTTAATGTAATTAAAACTTAGAAAATAAGCCTTATTTTCTAAAAAAGTTATAAAATTCATAATTGAATAAGGTTTATTATTTTTGAAATAAATGCATTTCAAAAAGGTAGTTAGGAATTAGTTATTGGGGTAGTTACGAGTTGTTATCCTAGAAGCCTATTAATGCAGGCTTATATGTAATGAAAAGAGAGAACTTTTACAGAGGAAAAATCTAGAGGAATTTTTAGAGATACTTTAAAGAACTTATTCTTGTTCACAATGTGTATAGGAAGGAATTTGGGATTGTACAATTTTAAAAGATAATGAAGAATACAATTTAATTCTTATGTTCTAAATGTGTTCTTGTGTTATCATCACTAACTTCTCATATGTTAAGTTGGTAACCTTTTTATATATGTGTAAGGAATTGATATCTTTGTAGTTGATGTAATGATACACACTCAGACTTTGGTATCTTGGTTTGAATGTGACGAAGTAGTTTATCTCTTTGTATGTCAAGATATGTCTTTCTTTTTTCATCATAATTGCATGGATACAACTAATCTTTGATAGCGCCTTTTATAATTTCTATCCATTATAAACTCTTATTTGGTATTTGTATGTCTACCAAGACGGTTTCTCTTATCTAGCCTCTTTGAGTTTTGCATTTTCTCCTTTATGTGCTTTTAAGTTAAAAGTACACAAAAATATTAAATACCTCCATCATACGAGGGATATTCCCCTCTCGAACGCAAAGGAAGATTGTGACAAATCATATTTGGTCATAATTTATCTAGTTGTTGGCACAATTGTCACTATTTCTCTTGGAAACTACAATTGAAACAATTGTTATATTGTCATTGATGTCAAACCTTAACTGGTAAGACAGTTTCTATCTAGTAGAGTACCATATCTTTTGATTGATGAAGAGGATTTGAAAATAGGAGATAACAAGAGAACCTAAAGAAAGGTTGATTTATGTGATACTTCAATGAGTACTTGATTAGTTGGCACATTGAAAAGATAATGTGTTGTTTATCTTTAACACTAAGTGAAGAAGAAAGAAAGACTGGAAGTATACGATTAACCGATCAAAAGAGAAGAAATTTAGTTTAAGCCGAGTGATGCTAGTGTCGACCAAGAGCCAGTATAAGCTGAGAAAATCTAGTATCGACTGAGAAATAGATAATTAACTGAGCGAAGATAGTATTTGACGAGAAGAAAATTTTAAGCGATGACTGAGATATCTGGTAATAACCAAAGAGATGAACATAGTATTGACCGAGTATCAGTAATTTACAGTTTGTGAAAGAATTGAGAATCTCAGCCGACATAGTTGAATTCTTGGGATATGTAAAACATGTTAAAATTATTAATGAATGATATGGAGCATTTAATGCATGGTAAACCATTTTCTTATGTATTCAAGGAGAAGTTTGGAGATGTATCTAGAAGGAAAAGAAGGAGAATAAAATGATGGAAGGATTCGATGAATCTGACCTAAACCTAAGATCTACGGAAGAGATTAAGCAGAAAAAGATTAATCTACCTGGTTAAGGAGGTATAAGGATGACCTAATTGTGAGGTTATAGTGAGTGTGGAAGAGGTTGATGTTATTGACTGATGAATCTAAGAAGGCTAAGGAGAAGTTGTGAAGAGATGAACATAGTTGAGGTGATTGCTTGAAGAGATTTACGAGGAGATCAGAGATGGAGATGGAAATGAAGAATAGTCAATAAATCAACATATGAGTGTATTGGATCTGTATTTTCAAAGTGAGTCATATATTTCAGATTAGAACCTACTGTTACTTTCTAACCATTGTATCATTCAAAATACTTTAATCAAGGTTGACCTAATAGTCATTTTGTAAATCCTTTAATCAAGGTGACATTCTAATGGAATGTTCTTAAGCCCTCTAACCAGGCCATTTTTAAAAAAGTGATTAAATCCTTTAATAGGGTCACACCTAATAGTTTGTATTGTAAACCTTTAATAGGGTTGGCTTCTAAGAGAGCTCACTTTAGAAGAGTGAAACTTAGTAGCATGTTACTGGTGGTTTTTCTCAAATTGGGCTTCCACGTTAAAACCTAGTGTTATACTTGTGTGAATGTTATTTGATGTGAATGATGTTGAAATTTTAATATTCTGCAAGTTGATTACTTTTGGACAATGAACTGCAAGTTTTATGTTACTATTATATATTCTATAGAGACCGGGTGAATTGTTGATTAGATCTAAGTTTGTTGAAGTGGTATAAATTTCAATTGGTACATCTTGACCTAAGGATAAATGATTCACCCCCCCCTCCCCCCCCCCTCTCAGTTATTCTAAAATCATTCTAACAGCTTCATGGGAAAATAGGGTTAATTTTGAAGATAATATTAGAATGACAAATTTGTTTGGTACCATAACTATAGTGTCTATCATGGTTACATTATGTTCCATGTGATTTTGATTTAAGATTGGAATTTGTTTATTATTTTGGATTTACCAATATCATTATTGATTATATATTAGATTGTATTGTTGTTTCTTACTATTTTGATCATAACTACATGTTGATGCTATTTTGATGTGACATGATTTTTTTTCTTAAGTATAATATATGAAACTTTTACATATTGTCATGGAGTTTTTTTATATGAGACTACACTATATCTGAAAAATTATAGCCTCCTATTCTGGAGAGACAACTACGAACATACACCCTTAATTATATCCTATACATCTTCAAACTATAATAGATATAAGTGAACCATCATACAAAAAAGTAACCACAATTAGCTATATATTTCATTATGTTTCCTATCCATCCATTCTATCCAACATGTAGGTCCCTCCATCCAAATAAATATTTTATCATTGTGTACATAGTTCTTGTATGGGTGTTCATTGTGTATGCAAATTAGTTGTACTAACTACTCTAAATGATAAATTAACTATTCTAAGATTAACAAATCAAACTAATTAGCAAACAACAATGAAGAATATATTAAAATTGAAGCTAAAACAAGGTTTTACCTTCACTTTCCATGTAGCTTGTCTCCATTTTCCTCCTATGCTCTGATTCCTTGGATGTGTTGAGCTCTCAGATTTCCAATTTGAAGCTCCTTGCCCAAGATGATACCAAAGTGTGGAGATTGAGTGAATTATATGCAAAACTAAATCTTAATCATGCAAATATGGTGAATGCAAATGATATGAAGATGGATTGATTATGGCTTGAATGCTCTTGAAAATGTTTGATTGCTTGATTGCTTGATTACTTGATTTCTTGATTACTTGATTACAAAAATACCTATTATCCCTCAAAGGGGAAATTAGGCTCCTTTTATAGAAATTTGGAGGATCTAAGCCTAGGTGGCACAAATCTTATGGTTGAGAGTGAAAGGTGGAAGATCCTAGGGCTAGGATTGACTTGGTTGAAGGAGTTGAGAGAAAGGGGGATTTAGTTGGAATGTGAGAGGAAGAATAGGGATGATGTTCCTCTCACATTGACATGGAGGAGAACAAGGTGGAAGGGAAAGACACATGTCAAGTGTCTCATAAAGACCCAAGAGAGAAAGAAGGAGAGACCTTTTCCTCATGAGGACTCTTTGTACAAGTGTCCTATGAGTCACCTTTGACCCTTAGAGGTGGCTTGAGAAGCCCCTTAGGAATAGGGCATGTCTCTTGACTTGGTTTAAGAAAGGACATGTGGTCATGAGACCAAGTCCTATGAGGCCACATAGCCCTTAAGAATAGGACATGTGTTAGTGAGGATAATTATCAATAAATAATTAATAATAATTATTTATTTTAGCCAAAGTGATATGTCAGGTGACTAGGTAGGTGAGGTGGACTAGAGGACTTAGTCATATTTAGGTGATTGTGTATTTAATTAAATCACTTTAATAAGACTAATTAGAAGACTTAGGATAGAGGAATAGACTATAATGAATTTATTAAATAAATTGAATAATCTATTTAATAAATAGAGGAAATAATAATTAATTAAATAATAAATATTTAATTAATTTATCAAGTCAATATCAATTAAAAAATAAATATTTAATTAATTAATGAAGCCATTTTTAAATGTATACATTTTGCCCCTGTTTGAAATAATGTGCATGTCACATTGTTTCAAAGAAAATTTTAAGTATTTTGCCCCTGCCCCAAACAATGTCTGAGATGACCTATGCATGCCGCCTTGAGAGATTGATTGACAAAAAATATTTATTTAAATTTGATTTACTATGGGTTTTTTTGTTTTTTTTTCGAGTTGGATAATTAATCTCATGAAAGAAACAGTAGAAAAATGGGTGAAAATAGGGTGAAAAGGAAGAAACCCAGGAGATATGGTCCACAAACCAAGCACATTAGGTCCACAGGCTATAAATAGGGCAAGGGGGTCCACAATAGGCTCATTGTGCACACTTGTCATTTGGAGATCAAAGTGCAAGAGAGAGAAGAGAAGAGCTGCCAAGATGTCATTTCCATTGTCAGATCACCGCTTTGAGAGGGCCAGATGCTTCCAGTGACAACTCGATTCGGGAGAGCCAGTAGGTGATTCGATCATCTTTGTCAATTTGTGATTTCCAGTATGATAGAGTAGGATGTAGCATGTGTAGGTTAGGTTGAATCATAGGTTATATTTTTGAAAAAAAATTGTTCTTGGGCGGAAAATGAATGCGCAATTACGGCACATGAATGCACAGCAACTAGCCATGTTTGTGCAGAAAATCCAAACTTCTGCACATTCATTTAGGGTAGTTGTGCATGCATGTTAGAGGAAAGTTGGTGCTACACAAATATGAATTAAAAGTGCACATAGGTTCTTTCAGCGCATTTGTGGAGAATTGTTACACAAATGTTAAATAAATTTGCGCATGTATGAATAACTATGCAAACGTGTAAAGATACCCTGCATGCATTTTTCCATGTTGTGCATTTGTTTAATTGATAGAATTTGGTCAAATTAGAAAATCAATTAGGTCAAACTAGATGTTGATAAGCTGATTTGATCTGTCGATGGTTAAATTTGATCGATTTGGTCAAGATAGGCAACATTGT
The DNA here is from genome assembly GCA_027943335.1 of Chamaecyparis obtusa. Classification (NCBI taxonomy): domain Eukaryota; kingdom Viridiplantae; phylum Streptophyta; class Pinopsida; order Cupressales; family Cupressaceae; genus Chamaecyparis; species Chamaecyparis obtusa. The sequence continues at coordinate 649,977 of BSBK01001897.1, read as the reverse complement.
AGCATGGTTACTAGTTAACCAGTCTTGATGTTAGATAATTGATAAAATCATTTGTGGAAACACATGATAAAACATGTTTGTAGTTGATATAATAGGCTAGATAGATGTTTAGATCAGTTTATTGAAATCTGATAGCTTGATTTTGGTGATTTTAATAGGAGGATATTACTGATATTCTGATGTCATGGGAGAGATATCCCATCACACAAAATCTGAGATTGGCATTGTCAGAGACTGACAGACTTTTGATTGGTGCGTCTGGTTTATATCATGTTATTTACATGCCTGAGATTAGGGTGAACCTAAGTATGATGACTGCATTGGCAGAGCGATGGCACTCAAAGATGAGTACCTTCCATCTTCTGATAAGGGAGATGACAGTCACACTAGAGGATGTATATCGCATCCTCTGGCTTCCTATCATAGGGGAGTTAGTACATTATGATCGACACGGTGGAGTGACAGAGTGCAGAGCTATCTTTGGTGATGATGAGATAGAGGATGGAGAGATTAGCTGGGAGGACATGGTTGATCTGTATGAGCCTCTACCAGTGGTTCTAGCAGGAGTGATTGGGGGTTTCGTATGCCCTGATCGTAGATCACATGGATTTTTAGTTTGACGGGGCTGCACATTACAGCAGATGATGGATGATGGGACTCGATTTGCTTGGGGTGTCTATCTATTAGCACATTTGTATCATGATCTTCATCAGGTGGTGTACCATAGGGGTGCATCATTATCAGCAGGCATCACATTGTTACATGTTTGGGCATGGGAGCATATCACAATGACACAGCCAGTAGCCATTAGATTCTGCAGCATAGGATAGCCGTATATACATTTATATTCATCAGTTTTGTCTCAGGAAAAATTGGGACATTTAGAGTTCTGGCGATATACCTTTGATACACTGGATACAGTGACATGGAGACCTTACCTAAGATGTGAGCCCTAGGATGATGAGTGGAAGCTGGGTTTTTGTTTTGAGTCATGATGGCTGATAGGGTAGACACCCTTCATTCTGGAGAGACAGCTAGTCAGTTGGGTTCTGCGCCAGTTTGGTAGGATTTAGGGCATGCCACAGGGAGTCACTGAGTTTGCTAGGACTCATCAGGAGAGACGTGACTGGGGGCCCATGGCTTCATTTGATGTTGTGAGATAGGAGGTTTTGGACATGCCATTCTAGGCATGGACTATGTGACAGGGGGTTGTGGACCTCGAGATGACTGCTGATCTAGAGCAGTTCCTTAGAGACTTTTCAATTCCTCGATTGACTGATCCAGAAGCTAGGCCACTAGAGAGGGATCCAACCAAAAGATGCCATGGGAGACGCCAAGGGAAAGATAGATGAGGACGAGGGAGAGGAGGTGGTGGTGACGGTGGAGGAGATGATGGAGGAGATGGAGGAGATGGAGGGAGAGGGGATAGCACAAGACCACAGATGAGAGGAGGCAGTGTGAGGTAGAGGGGATTGATGCTAGCTTCAGCTAGATAGGGATGGAGATAGCCTCCGGCATAGCCAGCAGCAGGAGTTCCACTATAGGTAATAGTAGTACCGGTACAAATACCACCTACCCCAGTACAGGGAGCAGCTGTACAGGATGATGTAGAGGTTTTATTAGCTTAGGGTGGAGTGGTACAGGGTGGACAGATCCTTGATGATGGGCAAGATGGATAGGATGTACCTATGGTGGATGTGGATGCTCAGGAGGAGCCAGCAGGGATGGACATTAGAGGACATGATCCCTATTTACAAAGAGATGATGCGGAGGAGGAGGATCTTGATATTGACTCATTGCTAGTCTGACTAGCAATGACACAGGTGTAGGCAGACCGTATTCCTAGTTTAGAGAGGTAGATAGAGAGGCTAGAGAGCCAGATGGGATTGCTTAGACATGAGCAGGATGTGGCTATAGAGAGACTCGGGGAGTCGAAAATGCTATTAGATGAGCTGCAGCGTACAAAGGATTTGGGTCCTCATGGAGATAGTTTGAGAGCCATGATATGTGCTAGGAAGGTGATATCCTACTGGCGAGAGGCCTATAGACAGGTGGTTCTGAGGGACCAGTAGATTGGGAGCTACAGAGAGAGCTCAGTGGTTGTTAGGACAATGGTTTATGATAGACAGGCACCAGCTGGTAGTGGAGGTGTATCATCATGCCCTCTGAGAGCACCCACAGATATAGGAGATCAGGGTGGATCCTTAGGATTAGGTGGTTCAGCTGCATGGGGTCTCATTGCATCTCACAGACAGCAACAAATAGAGTCTGGAGGTAGTGGATCATAGATTTTGGAGAGCATTGTATACACTTTTGTATCATTGTATCATTATATCATTATATCATTGACTTGATGGACACTGACTTTGGACACATTGTTATGTTTCTTTATATCATTGGAAATTTGGATAGTTTTGTTGTATTTTATGGACTTTATATGATTGGACTCTATATGATGGACTATATATATACAGTGATGCAGTTCTATCATTATTTACTTTGATGAATTTATATATATGTGCATACTAACATATGCAGGATGTGATGATTTACTTTAATATGCGTAGAATGTATGTTCTAGAATTCAAAAATGCTTTATATTCTATTTGATATTATTAATGCTTAATGATCGAACATATGACTTTGATATAAATGCATGTCTTAAATGAGTTAACTCTTATACAATGCTATGTGAGTAAATGAAATGATGTAAAACAATGCTATATAATAGATAATGAATGGACATTAAATGCTGATGTAAATGAATGATGATGATCTAAAATACATGTAATTGGATAATAAATAAATGATGTTAAATGCATATAATGGATAATAAATGATGATGTAAAATGCATATAATGGATAATAAATAAATGATGTAAAATGCATATAATGGATAATAAATGATGTTCTTTAAAATGACTAAAAGATAACAACTTACATCATAATGAAAAGAGAATGAAATGTTATGGAATTTATGCACGTGAAACATGTATGTAAGATAAATGGATAATATACAAATGAACACGCTTAATGAAAATAATGTATGACCTAAATGAATTGATTAAATGTTTGTAAGATGCGAGGTAAAAAAAATGAATGTTTTTGTTGTCCAAATGTCCTCAACTTAAATAACAATGTATTTGACACAAGAAGAATGGACTATGAGAATAGATATCCTAATAAGAAAGGTAACCTACAAATCCCTATAAAAGGAGCACTAATATGCAAGTCATGAATTGTTTAAATGAAATGCAAAATAAAATATGAAATGAGTATATCTCCACAACTTTAGGTAACATCTTAGAACTTCATAATAACTAGAATTTGATTCTCATCATTGAGCTTGTTATGTTGCAAAGAAATGTAAGCATCATGGTATAATTAAACCAGCATGACCTGAGCACTTCTTGCATGGAGTTTAATGTAGCAAACTTGACAAGTATCTAGGTATAATTGAACCAAGATGACCTGAGTTTCATTTGCATGACAGACAAGGAATATTCCCCACCCTCCATCGGGGAACAAATATTTGGAGTCGAGGTATGTGCTGGCGTATCACCATTAATAGCATTTGTAGAACAACATGATTTTTATGTTGTCAATACTATTAAATTGATGAAGGAACTTATGCACAGACACCCCAATTATTTGTTCCTTCAACTTCATCGAAAAATATCCCACAAACAGCAATCAAAGAAAATACCATGCCCCATCCTAGCTATTCTAACCAATGACATATGGGAGTTTCAAACTCATGTCAAAGATGTCACAGAATAGCATAGGAAACATGATAACAATGAAATCTAGATATGACTACATAATCTTCAACAAATCATTCTAACATGTCTGTCATGAATATACATTTCTTTTTCCAAAGATAGTGTAAGATATAGTGATCAGTTCAATTGATGATGTATAGTCAAAATGCGATAGATAAACAACCATGTTTCGAAGGATAGATCATAGATTCTGATTCATTATGAAGATACCATTGTGAAAGAATGTTTGATTGTGTTTTCTTGTCTGGTGAAAATACTCCATTCTGTCCTCTAAGAGTCATGACTATCATAGATCCACTTCCCAAACTAGGTCGAGGACATGCCCCCAACTAGGTGATGGATTGACTTATTATGGATGAAGAAGGATGGAACAAGACTAGGATGAAGACCATGACAAAAGATCAAGCTATGATGGAATTTTATTATGGGTAGATACAATGGATGGTGTATGAACTTGGCCATTTTATTATGATATATACATGGCGGGAATGGGGACTAACTAGCCATTTTATTGTGGATATATACAATGAACAGACATACTAGAAGAATCCTAATAGATAAAGGAGCTAACTTGATACACATGGCACCTGTTTCCAAGTTTTCACCACATGCTTTTATTGCAATTTTCTTTTGATTTTTTTATTTTTTATGATTTTTATGATATTTTTGTATTTACAAAATATATACATAGTCCTTGCATTGAGATTTCAAGGATATAACTTCTTGAGGTGTATGTTGTTAAGAGGTTCATCCAAAGGATCTCCCTCAGGTGTGGACAATTGATAAGCCCCAAAACCATAAACTATTTTTACTACAAAAGGACCTAACCAATTGGGTTCAAACTTTCCCTTCTTCTCACGATGTTGTTGATTCTTTGGATTTTCTCAAAGAACTAGGTCACCTAGTTGAAAGTCTCTGATCTTTACCTTGTTGTTATACTGATGATACATATGTTGTTGATAGACTTTCAAATGATCATAAGCTCTTTGATGACATTCATCCAACAACTCTAGTTCAGTCAGCCGTGCAACTCTATAGTCTTCATCAGGAATCAAATCTTTGAGAGTGACACGAAGTGAAGGCAACTCGACCTCGAGGGGCAAGATTGCTTCAGATCTATAGACAAGGGAATATGGGGTGGCTCCAGTGGGAGTATGGATGGAAGTACGATAAGCCCATAAGGCTGGATTCAGTTGGATATGCTAGTCATGGTCAGCGTCATTGACAGTCTTTTGTAGGATTTTAACAATTATTTTATTTGATGCCTTAGCTTGGCCATTTTCTTGGGGATAGTATATGGTGGACTAGTTATGGGTGATATGGAATTTTGCACACAGTTCATCCATGTCCTAATTTTGAAATTGTTTCCCATGATCAGTAATGAGATACATAGGTATACCATATCTACAAATGATATAATTTAGGATAAACATAGACACTTGTTTCCCTGTGGCAGTAATCAATGGAACTGCCTTAATCCATTTAGTAAAATACTCAGTTACAGTGATAATCCATTTGTGGTCATTGGAAGATGGAGGGTTGATAGCACCAATGAGGTTGAGTCCCCATTGACTGAATGGAAAAGTAGTTATAAAAGGATGTAACTCTTGTGCTAGAGCATGAATAAGGTTTCCATGTATCTGACATTTCTTGCATGCCCTAGCAAAATGAAAGGAATATGTTTCCAAGGTAGGCAAATAATAACCCATACGCATGATTTTCTTAGCCAAAGAAGGACCACTTGAATGTGTCCCACAAATACCCTCATGTACATCTCGCAAGGAAGTTTGAGCTTCATCATGCTCGAGACATCATAGGAGAGTACCGTCAAGACCTCACCAATAAAGGGTGTCGAATATTAGGACATAGCGAGAGGCTTGGCAGAGAAAAGTTCATTTTTTATTTCAGGATAGGTTAGGGGGTAGGATGTCATTTTTCAGATAAGAATAGATTTTTCCATAGATTAGAGAGTCGTGTCCAATTAGATGACATATAATACTCATATCAGGATCATCATATGCAGGACAAGTCAGGGATTCCACCAAGAACTCAAAATGGTCCTTGGTATCTTCTGTATCAAACAAAGAAGCAATCATTGCCATTGCATCAGTAGCCTTGTTATCATGCCGAGGAATCTGCTCAAAAGTGATGACTGAGAAATATTATTTGAAGTCATCAACCATACATTTATATGGTAATAACTTATCATCTTTAGTATGATAATCATCATTAACCTGGTTTATAATCAACTGAGAATCCCCATAGACATTTATTTCAGTTACTTCCCATTGTAAATCCATCTTTAACCCAATCAGAAAAGCTTCATATTCTATGACATTATTGGTGCAAGGAAAGAGTAGCTTGTAAGATTTCAGAATTGTGTATCCTTGCAGCATGACAAAAAGAATACCAGCTCCCGAACCCTGTTGAGTACATGATCCATCAAAGTATAGTTGCCATGTTTGTGTAGATAAAGCTAAGACGTGTGCATTAGGAAACTCTATGTGTATAGGTTGGGCATCTGTTAATGGAGCATCAGCTAACTCATCTATGATCACTTGACCTTTGATAGCCTTCCTATCTACATATTCAATATCAAATTCACTAAGTAGCATGACCCACTTAGCCAATCTGCATGTCAATGTTGTTTTGCTTAATAGATACTTTAAATGATCAATCTTTGCGATGAGCTTAATTGAATGTGACAACATGTAATGTCACCACTTTTGTGAAGCAAAAACAATGGCCAGACATGCTCTTTCTATAGGAGAATAGTTTAGCTCATATCCCACTAGAGTGCGACTGATATAATAGATGGCTTTTTCTTTACCTTCATGATCTTGCTGAGCTAGAAGAGCACCTAGTGAGACTGTCGTAGCTGAAATGTAGAGCAAGAGTGGCTTGCTTGGAATTTGTGACATCAGGGTTGGAGGATTCGCCAGATATTGCTTGATTTTATTGAAAGTGTCTTCACATTTATCATCCCACTGGAATAAGATATTTTTATGCAACAAATGTTGAAAGGGATGACTTCGATCTGCTAGTTGAGAAACAAATCTTCAGATGGATTGGAGACATCCCTGCAAAGATCTTAATTGACTGATGTTAGTGGGGGAAGCCATCTCCATTATAGCTTTAACTTTTCCTAGATCTACTTCGATTCCTTTGGTTGAGACAATGTACCCTAATAGTTTACCAGATGTAACTCTGAATGCACATTTCTTTGGATTGAGTCGAATCTGATACTTTTCCATCCGGGTGAATATCCTATCCAACACTCTCAAATGACTAGCTTTATCTTTGGATTTTGCTAAAATGTCATCAACATAATCTTCCATAATGGTATGCATCATGTCATGAAAGATTGTGGTCATTTCTCTTTGGTAAGTTGCTCCAACATTTTTGAGGCCAAATAGCATCACATTCCAGCAGTATGTACCCCACGGACAAGTAAAAGCAGTCTTCTCCTGGTCTTCCAGTGCAATCTTGATTTGGTTATAGCCAAAAAAACCATCCATTAATGATAACATCTCATGTCCAGTTGTCAGATCAACAATAATGTCAATATTTAGCAGAGGAAAGTCATCTTTTGGACAAGCTTTATTAAGATCTCAAAAATCAATACAAATCCAGATAGACTTGTCTGGTTTGGAGACGGGGACAATATTTGAAATTCACTCAGCATAATCAATAGCATGAATGAATCCAACATCTAGGAGCTTCTTCAATTCTTCTTTAACCAGTAGTGCAATGTGCAGGTGCATCTTGCGGAGTTTTTGTTTAACTGGTTTTACACCTGGTCTGATAGATAAATGATGCATAATGAGATTTGGATCTAGGCCAGGCATATCAGCATGGGACCAAGCAAAGTTGATTTGTCTTTCTTTGAAAATTTTTGCAAAAGCTTCTTTCTCTAATTCTATCAAGGATGCTACTACTTTGAGGATGCGTGGAGACTCTTCTGTTCCAATGTTAAGAGGTATTTTTGGTTCTATAAGAATAGCAAAATTCTCTCGATATAGATAATTGGGAAGAGTGTCAATCCTTCCATCGTCAGGCACCTCAGAGAGGTTTTCACCATCAGATGCATCTTTTCTTTTTACTATTTTTGGATCTAATACTGCCACTGAGTGGTTTTCACCATTAGATTTGTTGATTATTTTTATATTTTTATGATTGAAAGGATTGGCACTCTCTCCAAAGTAGACCATGTCATTGATTTCTATTGAAAATCCTGACTTGTGATCTCCTAGTGGTAAATGATCCCTAATTCTGAGATAGTCAATGATTGCATCATCATTATGGAATACATCAAGTTCTAGATGATCAGGAGAATCCCAATCGATAAGTTCAGGATGTACAAGGGGCATTGGATCATTTGGGTCAATTTCAAAGGCAGAGATGGTATTGATGGAAAATTTTTCAAGGTTTATGATAGTATCAATGAGGTCTATTTCCATACTCTCATCTGATTCATCTATCGCAAGATAAAGCTCACTTTCCTCACAATTGACAAAAGTAATATCACGTGGGACTAATCCTAGTGAGTTAGTATTTGAACTCTCACCCTCATGGTAATTGTTACTATAGTGATGGACAACATCAACTCCTATCTCTTCAGTACAATTAGATAATGAATCCCATTCATAATCATTTGAGTCAAAATCATCATTATCCCCAAGTCTATCAATGATTCTTGGTGCCATCCTTTGTTTCTCTGGATCTACATACATACCATTCTTTCTAAATTGTAAGGTAGGAGATTTAGATATCTCATGAAAAGGTGTGATCTTTGCTTTTCCTTTTGGTTCCTTTGGTGCTTCTCCTTTGTATCCTTATCTTGTAGTGTCTCTTTGATAGTTTGGATTTTGCAAAATTGGTTTGATAACACCTTCTCTTTGTAACCCTATAGGTCCAGCACCTTGGTATCCCATCTTTTGAAGAAAAGTATACCCTTTACCATAGACATCAAGTGATATATATTCATGTTTGATATCTTCCTCATTCTTCTGTGACTTAAGAAAATGATTAGCATTACTCTCAGCTGCCTCTTTGGATATTGTGCCCCCACTTATAAATGTGTCATAAACAAGTGTTGAATGGGTTTATGATTGTTGTTTAGTGATCAAAGATCTACCATATGATCTAGGAGATACAGGTAACTTTGTGATGCAAAGAGATTGACCTAAAGTGTATTCTCCCATACTTCTTTCTTTTATGTCTATCTTGATCCCATTTGATTTAGAAGTTGATGCTATATTACTAGGATCACTGGGTGTAGTTGTAGAAGATCCAGTACGGTTATAAGATATCAAAGAATCAGATGTCTTTACTATGTTACAATACTGGAATGGATTAGTGTCTCCTTTGATAGTGATCTCCTAACCATTATGAGGGAATTTCAAGCATTGATGATAAGTTGATGGCACAGCTTGCATGGAATGAATCCATGGTCTTCCCAATAGAACGTTATAAGCAAGATCCATGTCAAGAACTTGGCAGGGTACATCTTTGATTATAAGACCAACTCTGATAGGAAGAACAATAGATCCCTTGGATGACCTCTCTTCTTCATCATAGGCTTTTACGGTGATTTTCTTCTTTGGATCTACAACATTTTCAAAAAATCCCAATGCAAGGACTAGTTTCAATGTGCATATGTTCAAGCCAGCTCCTCCATCTATTAAGACTCATTTGATTTTGTGACTCTGTACAAGGACTTTGATATGTAGGGGAGCATTGTGAGGTTGGGTAATAGCTAAATCATCATTTTTAGTGAAGGATAGGTAATGTGGGGTTGTTAAATGTCCCACCATAGCTTGAAATTGATCATGATCTAGATTTGTGGGGACCTGGGTCTCTAAGAGAGCTTTTTCAAGCATATCTTTATGAGATGGGGATAGATGTAAAAGCTCTAAGATGGATATCTAGACAGGTGTTTTCTTGAGTTGTTCCAAAAGATTGTACTGGTTAGAAATATTTGGTGTAGACTTTGGGACATAAACAGACTTGTTTTGAGGTGCATTTGGTTTAGATGGGACTCCTTGGAGAGTAACTTTGGATTGAGCATGAGTAGTAACATGGACTGATTGACTCTCTGATTTGTCTTTTATGGTAATGACATTGGCATAATATTTAGAAGGATGACATTCAGAAATGTTACCAACATATCGATAGGGAGTAGAATTATAATTGGCTTGATTGTCACTCTTAGTGTTGGAAGAACCTCCTTTTTCATGCTCAGGAAGTGGATCTTTGAAAGCCGTATGTGATTCATTTGAGGTATGTTCATCAACACCAATTTCACCACTTTCAATTAAGTCTTGAACTACATTTTTGAGTCTTAGGCAGTCATTGGTTTTATGTCCTTTTCCTTTGTGAAATGTGCAATACTCATTTGCATTCCACCAAGAAGGTTTTACTCTAGGTTCAAAGTCTTTCATTTCAGGAAGCGTAATGAGTTTCTTTGTGATTAACTTCTGTAATGCTGATTTGAGAGATTCCCCTAAAGGAGTAAAATTTCTTCGAGGTGACATAAAAGGCAATATTGGTTTTGATGAGTCTTTTTTGGTGTTTGGATTTGCTGATTGATTGCTATAGGTACCTTGAGTAGCATTGGCCTGACTTGTGAGATTGAGAAGGGGTTGTGTTGGTTTGACATTAGGATTATCAACAATCCCATCATTGACAATGTTTTTTTTTTAATTCTAGAATTTTGATTTGTCATTGTTATAGTTGTTGGGATTGGAATTTGAGGACCCAACATTGTCTTTGGAATAAAGTTTTATCTCACCTTTTCAGACCATGGCTTCCTCAATCTTGATACCATTTTCTATGAGCTTATTGAAGTTTGGCGGACATTGCAATTGTAACCTATAACTCATTTATGGTGTAAGGTTATGCACAAAAATATCCATCTTTTCTTGTTCAGGAATCATTTGTGGATATTTGGCAAAAAATTGATGCCATCTTTGCAAAAAAGTAAGCAAGGGTTCTCCATTCTTTTGATTTGCATTGCAAAGATCAAGCATAGTGACTTCATGTTTGATGTTATATGAATAATGAGTCACAAATTTGTCAAGAAGCTCATTGAAAGATTTGATGTCTGGGGGTAGTTTGGAGAACCATTCCATGGCTTGTCCTCCTAAACTTCATGGAAATAGTCGCATAAGATAAGTGTCATTGTGAGCGACTTCAATACAAGCAGCACAAAACTCATGAATGTGGTCTTGTGGATCCGAATTCCCTTTGTATTTGTCAAATTTAGGTACCTCAAAATGAGGAGGGAATGGAATCATTGCTAAATTCTTATCAAAAGGATAAGGACATATATCATCCAAGGAATAATTCTTAGTTGATGATCCAGTTTGGATGTCACAAATTTGTTGTTGAAGCATTTGGATTTTTTGTAGAACAGGATCCAAAGATAACATGTTTCCTTGAGTGTTTTGGGAAACATTGTTTTGGGAAGCATTGTTTTGGGAAGCATGATTCTGTTGATCATTTTGAGAAGCATCAGATGGCTATTTGGTTTCCTTTGCTCCATGAGTATCTTGAGAACTACTAGGAATTTCTTGATTGGTTACAATAGTCGGTTCTCTAAGATGAGAAATATCAAAATCACTTGGTATTTTGGCTCCTTGTTGAGTGAGCATGAGGAAATACATCTCTCTATCTAGGTCTAGGAGTCTTTCCATGACATGATAAAATCTAGGATCTTGTGTAGCATCCCTAAGTTCTTGATCTGTGGGTTCCTCTTTGGATGTAAAAAGTGAAGTTTTCTTAGGAGCTTCAAGCCAAGGATTTTCTTCATTACTTTTTTTTCCTTCCATTTTGTCTAGGGATTTTGAATCAATGGGTTGTTTTAGTTTCTGAGATCAAGTTTGAACCATAAAAATGTGAAAATTGATTTATGGGATGAAAGATGTTTGATGAAAAGATATGGAAAGAGTGGTTGATAGAAAAGATAGTGAAAAGGTGTTGAAAAGTGATGAGACAACTTGATAAAATCTAAGTCAATAGGAACTATAGATTTCACTATGATATGACAAAGAAAATCAAGAGATAGTAACCTAGGTAAGTTTGATTGAGGATGATAGATCCTGATAGGATAAACTCACAAAGATCAAAATCTGATAGATAGGGTAATGTTTCAACACTAGATTTGGAATTTCAGAAGATTAAAAGAAATGATTTGACAATTTCTGGTGAAGGAAGGTTGATGAAAATTGATGAAAAGTGATGAAAATGGTCAAACTAAATATTAGAATTCTATGTAGCTTGAATGTTTTTCCAGAATCTTACTAAGGATGAAAATGGGTATCTAAAAAAGTGATTGTGAAATTTTTTAAGCTTGTGGAAATGCTCACTGTTTTATATGCACAGTAGCAAATGCACAGGATAGATTGATACATGTGTAGGAAAATGAAACAAATGCACAAAAATTTAGAACCGGTGCATGGAAAAAATATCAAATGCACAAAATAGTGTAACTAATGCACAGGAAAATTTGATGAATGCACAGGATTTTGTTTTTGGTGGATTGGAATTGCAAGATTTTGAATTTTGTTTTTGATTTTTTGATGTTTCGGTTTTTGGCAAATGGAAAGTGCATAAACACACACACGCAAGATAGAAATGGTTTTAATCTAATTGTTCTAGTATGAATGCACAAACATGCTTACAATCGTAACGTTGGCAAGGACAATATCTGTTGAATCCCCAATAGGATAATAAAATCCATCCATGCATATCCACAGTGGATAGCCTAGGAACTTGGAGGCACGAGCTCCTCCTTATAGTGCACTCACTTCTCAGGCACACCAAGTTCCGAATTCAATGGGTCATTACTTCCCAAAGAACTACTATCTCTACTATGAACCGTGAGCAATGTGGGGTGTCTTCACGGGCTTGGGTGACCCCTTGAGCCAGCAAATGGAACTTTTTTGGCCACTAAACAAAAGTATTTAATAAGGACATTTGTTTAGGTGGTTGTGATCAAGTCATTTTCCCAATTAAGGGGGCTCTCCCAATCCTTTCAAAGAAAGGCTTTCACCTCTACTAAGTAGGATTTTAACGCACCACTCGGGTACTGGAGGAGATTTTGGTTTCCACAATGAATTCACACCTGTCTAATGTGAGATTAATCACACTAGCATTTTTTATATACCGGTTTGGAAGGGCTTGGCTTTAGCCTGTTACCGGTTGGGTCGCTCCTTGGGGTGAGTACCTCTTTTCCCACCAAAGGCCTCCCTCTAAAAATTATAACAGTTTCTCTTACACCCAAGGTTCATGAATGGCGAGGGGAGAGGATACATTGTTATAATTTTGGGATTACAAATAGCTTATTAAGAAAAACACAATAGACACAAAATCTATTTAAAAGAAGACACATGAAATTGAAAAACATGTCTTGTTTTAAAGCCCAAATGAAATTATGGTTTATTTTGCAAACCCCTTAGAAATCTACAAAAAAACTTGTTAGGAATTTTGGCAATGGGGTCTTCAAAAACAACATCCTGCAAAACAACCTAAAAGACTACCAGAACGAACACAAAATTGTTAAAAAGGTTAGCTAAAATTAAATCTAACAGAAAATTGAATTTTACCATAGTAACTAACAAATGCGCAGAATAGCGAAATAAATGCACAACAATCATGGATTTATGCGCAACAATCATGGATTTATGCGCAGAATGTATGTATGCGCAACAAAGTGAGATGTATGCACCAAGCGATGGTGTGAATGCACAGATTTTACAAATGCGCAGTAGAATATTATGTATACGGAGAGAAGTGAGGTGAATGCATAGTTTTATACCAGTTAGCTGAAAGAATAGAAAGTGAAAGATGACAATTTGTCAAAAATGAATGTGCAGTACAGAATAATGAATGCGCAGGAATCGTGGATATATGCGTAGGAAAAATTTGGAAATGTCTGCACACGGAAAAACTACAAATAAAATGTTAAAAACGTGGGGAGGGCCCCACGGTGGGTGCTAAAAATGTATGCAAATTAGCTTTACTAACTACTCTAAATGATAAATTAACTATTCTAAGATTAACAAATCAAACTAATTAGCAAACAACAATGAAGAATACATTAAAATTGAAGCTAAAACAAGGTTTTACCTTCACTTACCATGTAGCTTGTCTCCATTGTCCTCCTATGCTCTGATTTCTTGGATGTGTTGAGCTCTCAGATTTCCAATTTGAAGCTACTTGCCCAAGATGATACCAAAGTGTGGAGATTGAGTGAATTATATGCAAAACTAAATCCTAATTATGCAAATATGGTGAATGCAAATGATATGAAGATGGATTGATTATGGCTTGAATGCTCTTGAAAATGCTTGATTGCTTGATTGCTTGATTACTTGATTACAAAAATACCTATTATCTCTCAAAGGGGAAATTAGGCTCCTTTTATAGAATTTTGGAGGATCTAAGCCTAGGTGGCATAAATCCTACGGTTGAGAGTGAAAGGTGGAAGATCCTAGGGCTAGGATTGACTTGGTTGAAGGAGTTGAGAGAAAGGGAGATGTAGTTGGAATTTGAGAGGAAGAATAGGGATGATGTTCCTCTCACATTGACATGGAGGAGAACAAGGTGGAAGGGAAAGACACATGTCAAGTGTCTCACAAAGACCCAAGAGAGAAAGAAGGAGAGACCTTTTCCTCATGAGGACTCTTTGTACATGTGTCCTATGAGTCTCCTTTGACCCTTAGAGGTGGCTTGAGAAGCCCCTTAGGAATAGGGCGTGTCTCTTGACTTGGTTTAAGAAAGGACATGTGGTCATGAGACCAAGTCCTATGAGGCCACATAGCCCTTAAGAATAGGACATGTGTTGGTGAGGATAATTATCAATAAATAATTAATAATAATTATTTATTTTAGCCAAAGTGATGTGTCAAGTGACTAGGTAGGTGAGGTGGACTAGAGGACTTAGTCATATTTAGGTGATTGTGTATTTAATTAAATCACTTTAATAAGACTAATTAGAAGACTTAGGATAGAGGAATAGACTATAATGAATTTATTAAATAAATTGAATAATCTATTTAATAAATAGAGGAAATAAAAATTAATTAAATAATAAATATTTAATTAATTTATCAAGTCAATATCAATTAAATAATAAATATTTAATTAATTAATGAAGCCATTTTTAAGTGTATACACATTGATAACAACTTTTTATTCTGAGATATAAGTGAGAGGTATGACTGATAGTGGAATAGAAACAATACGCTCATCCATGTCGTATCTCTCCTTCTCCCTATTCTCATTAGTTCTGCCATAAAAATCTTCAAGATGCTCTAAAATGGGGTCCTTTCTATCATGGACATGGCCTAGGTGAACCCATGGAAAATCTCATGCCTTTAAACATCCTTACTACTCCACCGTGCAACAAATCTAAGAACTTATTCTCATCAAGTTTCATGACTAATGATACCTACAAAATAATGTTATAAAAAATGAGTCTTCGTAGAGAATTAGTAAGGTGCCTAGCTCTGCCATCAAATATACCATCATTACATAATTTCTAAATTGACCATAGAATTTCAACAGATAAGATAGACTAAAAATAGTGTAGCTCTTTTTGAGGCTCAATAAATTTCCAGTCAAGATGTGTAAAATATTAAAATTTGTATGAAAATATAAGCCAAAGAATCCCCAGATTTCTTTAGGAAAAAAATAGTAAAAAAAATGATGGATAGATTCAAAACATTTTCAAAAGGAACATATATTATGCTTATGATTAGGATTTCTTACTGGCAATTTGCGTAGGAGTAATCTCCACAATAAACAATATTTTTTGGGTTCCATTGGTATATGCCACATAAAATACAAAATATTTGTTCCAATTAGAGGTGTCTAAGTTGGTGCTCCAATTACAAGTGTTACGGTACTCAACAATCTCATGGATGTCAGTCAAGATTCTATAGAGGTTATTTTCTCAAATGGTATTAGGGAAGGTGGTGTCATCTAGCCATTTAAGTATGGATAATCTATCATTATTGTACTCACATAACTTAGGGAGAGAGTCTATTACAGGTTTCCCTCAAGATAGAATATATTCTCCACTATGACTAAGGGATATCAAACTTTTTCCATAACTCCTACTAACTCATTAGTGTACCCTTGTGAATATTATCTACAAAGTATCTGATACCTTTAGTTTCCTAGCTTTAAGTAGAGCATCCCAGAAGTAATACAAGTGGTTTTTCACCATGCCTTAGATTCTACCAAACTGATCTCTCTCCACAAATTAGGTTATTATCATCAATAATATTGTTATTAGATAAAAACTATCTAACATTATCCTAGCTTTTCCAAATGGCTTTAAATACATTAGGTCTTGAGACTTTGACTAAAAATTTCCCAAGCATTAAGTCATTGATATGAAATCCCTTCCATGATAATATTTTGGTGGGGTGGGACCTAGCAATATTTTTTCTAACAAACACCTTTCATGTATCCTCTCATTGAGTAGCTTTTTCTATCCATTTGACTACCAGGGTTATCCCTTGAATTATGAAATCCTTCAACCCCATTTCTCCTACTTCCTTTCCCATGGTGCACCACTTCCACCTAACAACATCTCTTTTTTACATCCCTTACCATATCACCAGAGGAACTCCCTTATCTACTTCTAGACATAGTTGAATTGAGATTGATTAAGAAGCCAAGAAGAAGCATAATAAATTGTGTAAGATGGTAGGAATTTTTTACAAATTTGGAATCTTCCTACCAATAAACAATAATGCATGTGCCAAGGGGAAAATTTTACTTCTAGATCTATTGACTTCAACCTAATCTCTATCCTCATTCATAAGAGTTTGGATCATCTGATAGAATAGGTTAGGGAAATCCAATCACTTGAGCATCATGAAAATTAATGTCCGTTATATCCTATCATATAATTTCTCATATTCCAATAACATCATACACAACTATTGATTGGTATCTCTGGCCCAATCCATGGCCTCCGAATAAGTGAGAAAAATCTCCAAAATATACTAGCCCTTGATAAAAATGGTATGAGTTTGGTTAATCACATGGGGAAAAATATTTTCAAGCCTTAAGGAATGGAGCTTGGCTAGAATATTGTAGGAAATATTCATGAGTGTGATGGGCCTCTAATTCTTAATTAAGGTCCTATCACCCTCTTTTTTAATGAGTTTGATGAATCTATAGTTAATATATTTTCCTAGTGACCTCTTCTCGATAACTTAAGCATAGACCTGGCTAAGTCAATCCAACTAATGTTGTCTTTGTAAAACTCAACATAGATTCCATCAGGCCCTAGAGCCTTTTCATTAGTTAAGGTCTAGATATAATTATTAATTTTTCCCATTGTGATTAACCTATCTTGGAGTTTAGCCTCTTCTTTAGATACTTTTTTAAGGATTATATTGCTAATATTTCCTCTAGCACTCTCCATTTTGTGACCCACATCTTTTGAGGTCAAAATATTGTTGTAGTAGGTAGAAAAGGCCTGAAGAATATCATCTTAGGAAATGAATTCTTTTCCATCTTCCTAGATGCATTCAATACTATTCCTGGCTTCTTTTTATATAAGGATCTAAAAAAATACCTACATCATTTATCCACATGACTAACCTTATTGATCCTAACTCTTGTCTTGTCTCCCTGCATTTTCAAATTTTGTAGCTTCCTCAAGGAATCCCTAGTCTAAGCCAATGATTCATTAGCCTTTAGAATACAAGGATCAGTTTGGAGGCATTCTTCAGTCAAACATTGATTATTATTGATGCAGGAGCATCCTGGGTGTAAGAGCAATCTTGCATCACCCAAAAATATTTCTGTTTTTGTATTCAATAAGGGCTATCTTGTGCAGAGCTGCTATTTATGGAAACTTGCTATTTTTAGTAATTTGGTCTTACGATCTCAGAATGTTCTGATTTTACATGTGGAGGTTCATCTCAGTCATATCAGCTTGCTAGCAAAGTTTCATGGTTAGATCAGGTCTAGTTTTGAAGATATTGAAGATTTTCGGTATTGGCGGCAGGGTACAGAAACTTTGAACTCAGTTTTGAAGGCTTTAGAGGCCCTGAATGAGGTCAAAAATTTGAGTGATAGGTGCTTGCACCATTCAAGCTTATAGAGTGCTTCGTGGCATTTCTGAAATGGGGTTATAATAGTCAATCGGGTCAACTGGTGATGACTTATGGTCTTCGGAAGTCAGGCCACCTGAAATGGCAAAAAATAATTTTCCTTCAAAATTTCTGTTCAGGTTTCAAAAGATTATTTTAAGCTGACTTTGATGTAATAAATTGAAAAATAAAATAATTCTAATTTTGGTCGGCCCTTAGGGCTAAATTTCTGGAACCTCCTCGGGCGGTGGAAAATGCCTATATAAAGAAGGCCATAGTGTTGTCTAGGGCAGTTCTGGGTATTGATTCAAGGCTTTTTCCTACAGAATATTGTAAGGGAATGCCCATGTGGCTTTGCATATTGTAATTCTGAAAGTTTGTAATTCCACATTTGTGGAGATAATAAGAAGCCAATTTTCTATTCTTGCATATTGTTGTTGTTGTTTTTCTGTTTCTGTTATGTGTTTGTGTTATTAAGGGGAGCACCCTTCATCAAGTGGTATCAGAGTAGGAGTTCTTGAGTGTGTAAATAGATCACCGACGGTGAGGTAGTTTGCACCAGGATCATGGTTAGGGTTTCAGCGCGCATCACAAAAATGCCTCCATGAAGGGAACATGGCGGAAGAGCTAGTGTTGTAACACCTGAGATTAGAGCACTCCAAAGACAAGTGCGAGCATTGCAAGAGGAGATTCATAGAGTAAAGAATCTTAATGTCAGAGACGAAAGCGAGGATGAAGCCGAAGAAGAAGATCAAGAAGGAGAAGTTGAAGTTATGAACCAGGAGGAAGAAAGACTTTTTCGAGCCATTTCCAAGATCAAAAAAATACCTAAGATTGAGGTTCCTACATTTTCAAGAAATCTTAACCTAGAAGAGTTGATCGACTGGATCAATGAATGTGAAGAATATTTTGAGTATGAAGATATTGAGGATCCTGATAGGGTCAAATTTACAAAGGCCAGACTGAAAGGTCATGCGAAGATCTAGTGGCAAGAGATTCAATTGGAGTGAAATAGAAGAGGGAAAGATAAAATCACAAGATGGGATCGGATGGTGGATAAATTGAAGTGATAGTTCATCCCTGTTAATTATGAGCTTGACCTACTAAAGAAAATGCAAAGTTTGAAGCAGGCAGGACGATCTATTCAGGAGTATACAGAGGAGTTCTATCGAATCCTCATCAGAACAGGCCATGCGGAAGCTGATAAGGAGAAAGTTGCTTGTTACCTTAATGGGTTGAGGCCTAGCATTTAGGAGGAGCTGAATCTAGTTCGAATGAATAGTATTGAAGATGCATACCAGTTTGCCCTAAAAGTAGAGGAAAAGTTGAACAAGAAGTTTGAGAGCAGACAAAATGGAAGAGGTCACGGTGGATGATTTGGTGGACGGTCATATGGAGGCCGAAATGAAGATCTGAAAAAGAAGGATGAGGCTAGTAGTAGTCAAAATCAGAGAGGAAACAATTCCAATTATTTCCAAGATCAGAACAATAGAGATCAGAGAGGAAGAGGAAGAGGACAAGGTTCAGGAAGAGGAGGCTTCCGTGGAACATGTTTTCACTGTGGAGAAGAAGGTCATAAGGCATTTGAATGTCCTCAATGCCAAGGAAGGACAAATAGGAGGAATGAAGGCTAGGCCAGAGTTGCACATGTAAATGAAGATGCCAGATCACCAAATTTAGAAGATGCTGAAAGAGGATAAACAATGAATAACAGAAGAGTCCTGCTAAGTGGTGAGAATGAACCTGAACAAAGGAGGAGCCTATTTCACACTAGATGCAAGTGTGAGGGTAAATGTTGTGATGTGATTATTGATAGTGGAAGCACTGACAATTTGGTGTTAGAAGAGATGGTGACAAAGTTGAAGCTCAAGAGATAGAAATAGCCACATCCATATTGGATGGCTTGGGTGTAGGATGACCACAAGATCATGGTCAGTGAATAGTGCCTAGTAAAGTTCAAGATTGGTGGGTACCAAGATGAGGTACTATGTGATATCATATCTATGGATGCATGTCATATGTTGTTGGATGACCATGGCAGTTTGACAGATATGTTGTACATGATGGTCATGCGAATACCTATTCCTTGACAAAGGATGGAGTGCGACATAAGCTAAAGCCATTGAAGGAGACTGAAGAAAAGGTATGTGGTAATGCAAGAATAACATTTGTTGATGGAAGAAAATTCCTAGATGGTATGAGGCATGAGCATGTGTGTTTTGCTTTAATTCCAAAAGCTGGTAAAGAAGAATTAGAAGATGTACCTATAGAAGTTGTAGATTTGTTGAATGAGTTTCAGGATATTGTATCTGATAATGTACCTAATGGATTACCACCGGTAAGGAAGATCAATCATCAGATGGATTTGATTCTAGGAGCCAGTTTTCCAAACAAGGTAGCACATAGAATGACACCAGTAGAAAGTGAAGAGTTGAACAGACAAGTACATGAGTTATTGCAGAAGGGCTTGATTCAAGAGAGTCTGAGTTCCTGTGTTGTACCAGCGGTATTAGTACCAAATAAGAATGGAGAATGGAGGATGTGTACAGATTCTAGAGCAATAAACAAGATCACAATCAAGTATAGGTTTCCATTTCCATGAATGGATGATATTATGGATTGTTTGAGTGGAGCTTTGTATTTCTCAAAGATAGATCTAAAGAGTGGATATCACCAGATTTGGATCAGAGAAGGAGATGAATGGAAGACTACCTTCAAGACAAAGGAAGGACTGTATGAGTGGTTAGTCATGCTTTTTGGGCTAACCAATGCACCAAGCACTTTCATGCGGCTCATGAATGAGGTTCTGAAAGAATTTCTAGGTAAGTTTGTCATTGTCTACCTAGATGATATTTTGATCTTTAGCAAGACATTGGAGGAACATATGATGCATATTCGTATGGTGTTTGAGAAGCTGAGAGATGAGAAATTGTTGATTAATTTGAAGAAGTGCAGTTTTGTGAAGAAAGAGTTAGTGTATTTGGGATTTGTAGTTTCAATAGAAGGTCTAAAAATGGGCCCAGAGAAGGTACAAGCCTATCCTTGAATGGCCTACTCCAAGGAGTGCTACTGAGGTAAGATCTTTTCATGGTCTAGCTAGTTTTTACAAAAATTTTATCAAAAATTTTAGCAGTATTTGTGGTCCCTTGACTGAAACAATGAGAGGGGATAGAAAAGAGTTTAAGTGGACTAATGGGGTAGAAAAGAGTTTTTAATTGTTGAAACAAAAAGTTATAGAATAGCCTATTTTAGCACTTCCAGATTTTAATAAGGTGTTTCAAGTAGACTGTGATGCTAGCGGTACTGTAATAGGAGCTGTTATGAGCCAAGAAGGTAGATTGTTGCTTATTTCAGTGAGAAGTTAAATGATGCCAAGAGAAAATATTATGTTTATGATCAAGAATTTTATGTTATAGTTCAGGCATTGAAGAAGTGGAGACACTATCTGCTTCCTAAGGAGTTTTTTTTGTATATTGATCATCAAGCTTTGCAATATTTGAATAGTCAAGGAAAGTTGAATCAAAGGCATTTGAAATGGGTTGAGTTTTTGCAGAGTTATACATTTGTTTTGAAACACAGAAGTGGAAAGTTTAACAAGGTTGCAGATGTGCTTAGTAGAAGGCAACTATTGCTGACAGAGATGCAGATTGAGGTGGTTGGGTTCAAGGAACTCAAGAATTTGTATCCAGAGGATCTTGATTTTGGTGAAGTTTGGAAAGCTTGTAAAGAACCTGTTACTCTAGACATAATGAAATGGCTAGATTTTATCATTCAGGATGATATGCTATTCAGAAGGAGTCAGTTGTGCATTCCATGAAGTTCTATGAAGGAGAATCTATCAAGGAGAAGCATAGCGGAGGATTGGCTAGACATTTTGGTTGAGATAAAACCCTTGCTTTGGTTAGTGAAAATTATTATTGGCCACAATTGCAGCAAGATGTCAAGAAGTTTGTACAGAGTTGTAGAGTATGTCAGATGGCAAAAGGAGTGAAGCAGAATATAGGGTTGTATCAGCCATTACCTGTACTAGAGAAGCCTTGGGAGGATATCAATATGGACTTTTTTCTTGGTTTACCAAGGACATAGTGGGGACATGATTCAATTTTTGTGGTGGTTGATAGATTTTTGAAGATGTCACATTTCATTCCCTACAAGAAGACTAATGATATTGTTCATATAGCAGAATTGTTTTTCAGAGAAGTAGTGAGACTACATGGTTTGCCAAAGACCATAGTTTCAGATAGAGACACTAAGTTCATTGGATATTTCTGGCATACATTGTGGAAGAAGTTGAAGATAGATTTGAAGTTTAGTTCATCACATCATCCATAGACTGATGGACAGATAGAGGTGGTGAATAGGAGTTTGGGAAATTTGTTGAGATGTTTGGTTGGAGATAAGCCAATAGGATGGGATTTGATTTTACCACATGCAGAATTTGCATAGAATAATTCTGTCAACAGGAGCACTGGTAAATCACCATTCTAGATTGCATATGGGAGTAGTCCCAGAAATGCATCAGAATTGAGAAAGATAGATAAAGGAGAAATAAGTAGTGCTGAAGCTGAGGATTTTGTGAGACACTTGAAGAACATCCATGAGGAGGTGAGGAAGCATATTACCAAGATGAATGTGTAGTATAAGGCTAAAGCAGATGTGAAAAGGAGGCATAAGGAATTTTAGGTTGGAGATGAAGTCATGGTTCATTTGTGGAAGGAGTGATTTCTAGTTGGTACATATAACAAGTTGAAAATGAAGAAGTTTGGGCCATGTAAGATACTGAAGAAGCATGATTCAGGAAATACATATGAGGTAGAATTGCCTACTGAGCTGAATATTTCACCAGTGTTTAATGTTTCAGATTTGATAGAGTATCATGAGGGATGTGTTGAAGATGAGGTTACAGTAGCACATTGGAGTATTCTAGCAACCAATTCAGATATCAAGGAGATTGAAGACATACTAGATAGTCATGTTGGCAGAAGCACAAGGAACAAGACATATGAAGAGTATTTCGTCAAATGGAAAGGATGACCTATTGAAGATTCATCATGGCTAACAAAGGAGGAGGTTAACCATCTTGGTTTTCCTTTGCACACCTAAGTCGTGATGGGGTCACTTCTCAAATTACCCTAGGTTTCTGATGCAGGAGCATCCTGGGTGTAAGAGCAATCTTGCATCACCCAAAAATATTTCTATTTTTGTATTCAATAAGGGCTATCTTGTGCAGAGCTACTATTTATGGAAACTTTCTATTTTTAGTAAGTTGGTCTTACAATCTTAGAATGTTCTAATTTTACATGTGGAGGTTCATCTCAGTCATATCAGTCTGCCAGCAAAGTTTCATGGTTAGATCAGGTCTAGTTTTGAAGATATTGAAGATTTTCGGTATTGGCGGCAGGTTACAGAAACTTTGAACTCAGTTTTGAAGGCTTTAGAGGCCCCGAATGAGGTCAAAAATTTGGGTGAAAGGTGCTTGTGCCAATCAAGCCTCTAGAGTGCTTCGTGGCATTTCTGAAATGGGGTTATAATAGTCAACCGGGTCAACTGGTGATGACTTATGGTCTCTGAAAGTCAGGCCACCTGAAATGGCAGAAAATAATTTTCCTTCAAAATTTTTGTTCAGGTTTTAAAAGATTATTTTGAGCTGACTTTGATGTAATAAATTGAAAAATAAAATAATTCTAAGTTTGGTCGGCCCTTAGGGCTAAATTTCTGGAACCTTCTCGGGTGATGGAAAATGTCTATATAAAGAAGGCCTGTAGTGTTGTCTAGGGCAGTTCTGGGTAGTAGATCTAGGTATTGATTTGAGGCTTTGTCCTATAGAATATTGTAAGGGGAATGCCCATGTGGCTTTGCATATTGTAATTCTGAAATTTTGTAATTCCACATTTGTGGAGATAATAAGAAGCCAATTTTCTATTCTTGCATATTGTTGTTGTTGTTTCTCTATTTTTGTTATGTGTTTGTGTTATTAAGGGGAGCACCCTTCATCAATTATGAAGTTCAAATTCTAATCTCCTCTTATCTTTTTCTCTTTTCTTCCCCACCACCTAGAACAAAGTCTTCCAACTTCTAATGTTATGAGACCATAGCTCTGTTAGTCCTAAGATTAGATTACTGAGAGGGGGGTCAATCATTAACCTATCAATTATTCTAACTTTTTAGCTACTTCAAACTTAAACCAACATTCATAAGATTAGCTTTAATATAAGAAAATGAAAATCATAACCATAAGCACATCCACATAACATTGAAACACTTGACACAAATATTTATCTCATGGAAACCCAAATCAAGAAAAAACCACGATGGGAATCGGTACCCACTAAATGATGTACTCTTCTAAAGTATGTCATGTGAGGAGCTTAACTATGTTAGGAGTTTACAAAATCACTATTATGTGCTACTTGGTTAAGGGATTTACCTTAGGCTTGTTAGGACCTTTATACTATTAGGAGTAGCCTTGTTAGAAGACTTTAAACACAAGCTAATGTGCAACCTTGTTAAAGGATTTATAGTAGGGACCTACTAAGATCCACTCAATTAAGGGATTTTGACTATTGTAACTATTAGGGAACAACAGAGAGAATGATCTATAGAATAGCACTACCTCTACTTGATCAGATCCACCAAAGCACATAATTTCTTCACAAAACACTTAATTCTTCCCTCTCTTGATCAAAACTCATACTTTACATCACACTTTCCCAACACACGATCAACACTCAAAAATTTCAACTTCATCATATAAATATTGTTCATCAAGCCCTAAATTTGTCCACTGCCTTAAGCTTTCACTAAATGGATTATAATTTAACTTTCAAACTTTCCATTCTAATCTAACATGCCACTAAACAAAATTCAATGTACAAAATAAATTTGCAATACCACGTCAGCCAATACAATGATTTGTATATATTTTTGTGTCACGGGGTCAAACATGTTTTGAGAAAACACATGCTTCCTTTAGAATTTTCTCCACATGCTAGCATCAAACATTGTGATGTCAAATCATCACCTCCAAGTTTGAAGACACATCACAAGATCGTGATTGAGTCAATTAAATTCACCACAACCTCTACACCGATCACTAATCATATATTCATCAACTGTCACTCAAGAACACAAAAACTTCAACCTATTAACAACTTTGATTCTACTAACCAATCACCTATCCTTCACACCGGTCACCCAAATTATTTTTGATTGCAACCATAGCATCTAAATGTTGGTGACCACAAAATCATATGACTACACCATAAGATGCAACACAGATTTGACAAACCAATCAAATCACATATCACCTGTCACTAACTATTCTAGCAATTGCACTGTCAATATTCATCCAATCATAACTTTCTTTCTAATCAAAATCAATAGTAGGATTCAGGAATTTAACATTCATATACATCCCCAATTCTCCAATAAGAATCGCTATGACTAAAACTTACCGTAACACATTGATCATCATACTGAGTCTTAGAAACATACTAGGAGTACTAGGTCAATACTTGACATCAATGACAACCCAATAACTGATCATCAAAAAATTAAATCTATATCATTACAGCTTCAAAAATTACTTTCCATCACTGCATCAATTATGCCAACAATATCAATGGCACTATTTTTCTTCACTATCCCTCTGTTATACCATCTAATGATATTAATAGCAGCCTTAACATCCTCACATTTCAATAGGTTAATGTTTAGGGTGTTGAGATTAGAAGACATAAATCTAATAGCTACGTGAAAATATAACCAATAATGCAAAGGAATAAAGCACATAGAAGTAGAACAAAAGACACATATTTAGCATGGTTCACCCAATCTTGGGCTACATCCACCAAATAGAGAGTCCAATCTTATTATCCAATAATTTCAACTTGTTACAATCTACAATCCCTTGCAACTCAATATCACTGCAAGAAGCTATGAAATTATTATTTGAAAAAGTAAACCCTAAGTCATTTTAACAAGAATTATGCTGGTTAACAAGTTAACCCTAAAAAATACTTGATGAGCCAACCTAGGGAAATGCTTGATGAGTCAACCCAAAAATGCTTGATGATACATGGAAAGTGTACAGTACTTTCCTAATCAATCACCACAAACTAACAATCTCCCACTTGGGGAGTGATCAAGCTCCACACTAAATAATCTCCCACTTGGAGACTGAACCTATAGCAACACTATTACCCTTGAAGCAACCACTAGATTGACGCACCTTGGACTCTACTATTCTTTTGATACTATTTTTATTTTTTTCATTCTTGAAGACCAACCAAAGCTAAAGAGGAGTCCAACTTCTCCCTTTTCACTTCCTTTGTAAACATATATACTATATTTTCATTTGTATGTATCTTTTTAAGCTTTAACTATCCATTATCCAATACTGACCAAATGAAATGATACCTCAACTATATGTGTTTGGTCTTTGAATGCAAGGTATAATTCTTTACAAGATGGATGAAACTTTGGTTATCTACAAACAGATAATTTTCATTTTTTTATTTTCCCAACTCTTCCATGAAAAATTGCATCCATATCATCCCCTTAGCTACCTATGTTGCATTAACATACTCTACCTTTGTAGTGGATAAAGAAACCACCTTATTCAATCTATAAATCCAACTCACTACTACCCAACCAACTTTAAATACATAACCTATGGTACTCTTCCTGGTATCTAAATCCCCTACAAAATATTAATGAACATAGCCTTTTCAATTAGTATTGGAGCCCCCAAAACATAAACATTTATGGGTTGTACCTCTCAAGTATCTTAGAATTCACTTCACTACATTCCAATGCTTAACTGTAGGATGACTCATATACCTTCCAATAACTCCTACAACATGTGCAATATCTGGTCTAGTGCATACCATGGCATATATAAAACTACCTACAACTGAAGAATATGGTACCTTGGACATTTTGTCTTCCTCCTCTTGTGTCTTTGGACACATATCCTTAGTCAATTTCAAATGACTAGGAAAAGGTATGCTGACAACTTTTACATTCTCCATATAGAATCTCTCCAACACCTTTTCAACATAATCAACCCGTGATAGAGTCAATTTTTTGTTCTTCCTATCTTTACAAATTTTCATACCCAGGATATGTTTTTCTACCCCCAAATCCTTCATAGAAAAATAATGTGCTAACTTTTGTTTCAACCCTTAATATGATCCATGTTAGAATCTGCTATAAGCATATCATCAAAATATAAACATAAAATAATATATTTTTCTTCATCCAACCTCTTAAAATAAACATAATGGTCTGAATTACACTAACTATAGCCATGCTCAGTTAGAAAGCTATCAAATTTAATATACCATTATCAAGGTTCTTGCTTCAAGCCATATAAAATTTTCTTAAATCTGCACACTAAGTTCTCCTTACCTTCAACCTCAAAACCTTTTTGTTATTGTATATGTATTTATTCTTCCAAATAACCATGGAGAAAGGTTGTTTTAACATCAGGTTGTCCCAAATGAAAATCTTTAGTATCCATAATACTTAAGACAAACCATATAGAAGTCATTTTTACAACTGGAGAAAAGACTCATCAAAATCATTTATTTTTTTCTGTGCAAATCCCATTGCAAATAACCTAGATTTAAATATTTTCTTACCTCCATCCTCCTCTTTCATCCTATAAACCCATTTATTTGGTAAATCCTTTTACCTCCAAGCAACTTACATAATTCCCAAGTCTGATTATTCAACAAAGAGTCTATTTCTTCTTCCATTGCAAGCTCCCACTGAACCAACATATGTTAATTAAATAAAATACAAAGAGGGAGAGAACATTTTATAAGGTCTACTTAGCCTTTTTTATTGTCTAATATTCACTGGGTTTTGTGGTATTTGTTGTTTCTTATGTTACACATCATGAAGGACCATCAAAACATCATCTTTTGGAGTACCATCCATCACTACATAATCCTTTTATCTCCTCTCATTGAATAGGGCATCCCTTCTTTTTACAATTTTATGATTTTCAACATCCCAAACTCTATATCCAAATTCATTAATGCCATATCCAAAAAATATACATTTATTTGACTTAGCTTCTAGCTTGGTTCTATTTTCAGAATCTATATGTTCAATTGCTTCACTACCAAAGGTTTTGAGAAAATAATAACTCACCTTCTTACTTGTCTATGCTTCCTTTGGAATACCACAACCCAAAGGAGTAGAGGGACCTCTATTGATTAAATAAGTAGTAGTTTTTACAACCTCTTCCCACATGTTTAAGGGTATCTCAGCATGCAACCTCATACTCCTTTCACACTCTATTATTGTCCTATTTATGCATTTAGGTACTCCATTTTCTTGTGGAGTCCTTAGAACTATTTTATACCTACGAATACCATTAGAGGAACAATGATATTAAAACTCTTTTCTACAATACTCACCATCATTATCATATTTTAGACATTTTAGTCTTTTACCAGTCTCATTCTCAAACAAGGTTTTCTATTTTTTTTAAGTTTCAAATACATCAAATTTCTCCCTAAGAAAATAAATCCATACTTTCCTAGTTACATCATCAATGGATGTAACATAATACAAAGAGCCACTAAGGGAAGATATGTGATCTGGTCCCCATACATCTATATGCACAAGCTCTAATTTCTCATCTTCATTTTCCTTCCCACTCTTTAGAAAACTAACTCTCTTTTTTTTCCATACACACAACTTTCACATTAATCCATATTGACAAATTTTAGACTTGGTAAAAATTTCTTTAAATAAAGTAATTTCATACCTTTTTCACTGATGTGCCTAATTTTGTTGTGTCATAGTTTTTTTTAAGAATCTCATTGACTATTTCATGTTCTACTTGTTCAACTGCAGCAATTGTTCCTAAACATTGACTTTCCTCTACAACAATCAAAGTAGAAGGAACAATATGACCTGTACAAATATATAAGGTTCCTACTTTCACACATTTTTCTACTACTAAGGAACCTTTTGAAACCTTCCAATTTTTATCATTAAAATTAATTGTGCTACCTTCATCACCTAATTTTCCTACTAAAATTAAATTTCTACTCAATCTTGGAACATACCTTATCTCTTGTAGTAGCCAATGATTCTCATTCTGCAAATTAATCTTAGTTCTTCCCTTCTAGAAAATCTAACAGGGTGCATTATCTCCCAAATAAACTAGCCCAAAATTTTCTTGGACATAATCAAGAAAATAAGTTCTATGGGGTGTAGCATGAAATGAGGCCCTTCAATCTAAAACCTATGAATCATCAACATTATCTAGGGAAAGAAGAAAAACATCCTCTTCAGATTTATTACTTTCCACATTTACCTCATTTTTTCCTTCTTGGTTGTCTCCTTTATTTTTCTAAGACTAGTAATGTTTCTTTTGGTGACCTAGTTTCCCACAATACCAACAATTGTTTGATCCTCTAGATTGAGACCTCTTTCCCTTTGACTTTCCTCTTAATTTCCCATGACTTCCAGAGTTTTTGTTCTCTCCATTTATCTTCCTCTACC
Source organism: Chamaecyparis obtusa (assembly GCA_027943335.1). NCBI lineage: Eukaryota > Viridiplantae > Streptophyta > Pinopsida > Cupressales > Cupressaceae > Chamaecyparis > Chamaecyparis obtusa. The sequence goes on along the minus strand of BSBK01001897.1, from coordinate 620,549 downwards.
TTTTACCATCAAAACACTACCTGATATGGACCCACCTGAGATTTTTCTACAAATTTCATCACTCAAAATAACCATAAAATTTTAGGGTATTTAAACCAAAAATAGAGTTACTAACAACCATTACCATGCAATTCTAGCTTTCAGGAAAAGAACATAGAATCAAAAGAGCCCTAATTTCTTCATCAAAATTGACATTAATAAAAGATAATTGAATTAAAACTATATTAAACTCATTTAAAAGATCATTAAATGACCCACCTTCTACCATTTTCATTTTAAATAAATGCTTCATAAGAAATACCTTATTTGAAGTGGAATGGTTTTCATATAACTTCGCTAGGGTTTCCATCAACTCTTTATTTGTCTTTTCTTGCGTAATACTACCAAGTTCCTTCCTATCCAAAATATCTCAATCCTCATTAGACATTGCTCTCAGTTTCTAGGATTTTCCTTCCAATGGCCACCATAAATCTCTATGATAGAGATAGTCCTCCATTTCCATTTTCTATAACTAAATGTTTTTTCCATTAAACATCACAACCTTCAACTTACTTTCATCTTCCATTACTCCCACTCAACCGCGAGACTCCTGCTCAACTATGAAACCTTCTTGTAGAGAATAATTGAGAACAACCCACTATAATACCACTTGCTAGGATTAGAAGACAAAAATATAATAGTTACATGCAAATATAACCAATAATGCAAAGGAATAAAGCACACATAAGTAGAACATAAGACAAAATGATTTTACATGGTTCACCCAATCTTGGGCTACATCCACCAAACATAGATTCCAATCTTGTTATCCAATAATTTTAGCCTATTACAATTTCCAATCCCTTGAAACTTAATACCTCTATAAGAAGCTAAAATATTCTCATAAAACCTAACCCTAATCCATTTTAACAAGACTTATGTTGGTTAACAAATTAACTCTAAAAAGTACTTGAAGAGTCAACCTAGGGAAATGCTTGATGAGTTAACCATGAACCCCACAATGCACAGGCGAGGCTGCATTATTTTCATGATTAGTCACCACAAACCAACACAAGGAAAAACCATCATTTTTACCCTTTGGTCTGCTAGATTTACCAATGTGGAATATATCTTAAATAATAGGGTGATGGTTGAATAATGTATAGGATATGACTCTAATACATGAGCCATTGCAATCATTTTTTAAGTTGAAGATATCTTTGTTTACATAGAATTTTTCCAACCTACTATATGTTCTCCTTTCTCCTTGTTGAAAATTAGAACAAGTGTGCCAAATACCTTTAAAATTAGATTTTTTTCGTGCTATTAGATTTGTTTTCTACTAGAGGGTCAAACAAATTATGCTTATTAAGCATTTTGAACTAATAAAATTTTCACAAAATTTCCATTCAAATTTACATCCACCTAATTTATCTTGAGATCCTTCTACCATATTTAAATCCCCACCTATGGCCCACATTATTCTTTCCATTTGAAACATCCAATTCCATATATATATTCTATCTATTTGGTCATTGGTTGCATAAATAGAGAAGATACCTACTTCCTCCCCATCAATATTGAATGTTACCCAAACTAGTCTATGACAAGGGGAACATCCACATCTTGAAATGTTTTTAGTCCACTTATGTCCTACCAAAATAGTAGCCCCTCATTTCCCTTTCTAATGATTGGTGGTGAAAAACTTAGCTTCCTTCCAGATACACTTCATATTGACATCTAGAGTAAAATCAATAGCTTTGATCATTTGAAGTAGGAGAACATCTATTTCCTTATTCATCAATAGAAACCTCTTAATGAAATTTTTAATCAAGGGATTCAAGCCCCTTGACATTCCAAGAGGCATATTTAATCTCCATGGGGAACGTTAGGAATTAGTTTCCATGGGATATTTAAAGATCTTATAATATCTAGGTAGCTATTGTAATGCCCCACCAAGGAACCCAGGAGAACTTAACCTAAACATGCATCTAAGTTTGCAAAATAATTTATTTTTTTTAAATTTAACATGCAAGATAAACATCAATGCGGAAGCAATAACCATATACTCACATTAATACAACAACCAACATAGGTTACAACTCTCAAGGGTTCCTCGACGAAGATTATTTTAACATTAATTAATTAATTAGATTAGATACAATTACAAAACTCATATAAACAAATAAAAGATAAACGCAACATCACATATAAGATAACATAAATACAATTGGAACCATAAGGTATCCATAATAACCTACATCCATTGCACAGGTCGCAGGGTAAGTAATACAATAACTAAAAAGAAGTACACATGATATCTCTAAAGAAATGATACAAAGATACAGGATCACAAAGAAGAAGAAGAAGAAGAATAGATAAGAATGCATCTCCAATAATGAAGATCAAGAAGGAATAACCGCTGCAGGGATCATCCAGCACTGGTACACGAACATCAAAATCTCAAATGGTAAAAGAATCACTACCACCTGACCTCATGAACCTAAATGGTCCACTCCCACCATGCTAAGGAGATAACAACAGATCCCACTCAGACAACAACCATCAACAGAACAAGCTAAGGAAGAGATCTTGAAAGCTTCTAACTCAAAGGGTACAAAAGGATAACAAGGTACAACATACACAACTAGAGGCAACCAACCCACGTAGGATACCTAAGATGCATAAAGGGAAGTGTCATCACACGAGCCAACTCTAAGGTTATCTTGGTAGTCTCTTAAGACCCCGACACCCTAGTGACTCTATGTGGCATCAGTAGCCTTTCATGTAGGCAAGGTACTAACTATGTCATATCTAGTCCATGTAGGCAGCAAGCATCTTCTCACTCCCATCCTAGTCAAAAATCAATCGGGAACTCAGGCATGGGCAAGAAACATAATATCTTATTAGATTCATTTTAAACTCTCAATGTCATTAATTATCACTTATTAAGCTACTTGTAATAGGATATCCTAGTAGCCACTTCCGGGCTTCGGCACCAATTACAAGTCACTTCCCACCTATACACTTAGTTAACCTACCCTAGGGGTTTACAAGATCAAATATAACTCCGAGTTAACATAACTCATAAATTTCAATAACTAGTTCCAACAATGATAGAAAACATGCAAAACTAGAATCATCATAGAACATGATAACCGACACAATAGAATATGCAAGGCAAACAAACATGGTAAAAAAAATATCTAGATCCCTCATCTAGATTACATACCCACTGGTTGACAATTCTAACCCCTTAAAACCACCACATAGGGTGATAAAAGATTAATCAAAACTAAATTAAACAAACTAACAACATCCACATTTGATTCAAGACAAAATGACATTATCAAAAAGTTTTACTAATCTAACCTGTCAAATACACATAACAAACACTTACATGGCTAATCATCCACTTTTAAAACTTGAATGCAAAATTAATTTTCTTAAGCCAAATAAGTCCTTTAAATCCTAAAACCAATAATCATGCAATATTATCGTCCAATTTCTCCTAGAGATGAACAATAATTCATAATCAAATTAGGTTATTTCACCTATATTTAAATATAATTCATAGGCCCTCTACAAAACATGCACATGCCAATTCAATGAATTAAAACAATTCTATAAAAAAAATTCCTAAAACATAATCATATAATTAATTCAATACAAAAGAATAATATTAATTGAACATCATCTTATAAATGTATCTATTTCAATATATATATATATATATATATATAAAAGAAAAAACAAATTTAATTCAAGGTAACCTTACCACATCATTCCCTTAATAAACAAATAAATCTTAATTAATTTAAAAACATATCTTAAAATTTAAATTAAACTTTTAAAATTTAATTAACTAATATTAAATTTTAAAATACCTATTAAAATTTAATTACATATGATAAAATTAAAACATAATTAAAAATTTAAAAACAAATTAAAAAGGAGCCCCTTGGGACCCGCGGCCCCACCTAGTACATGCACTGGGTACCGTGTGATAGTACCTCCCTAGGCATTGGCGCACAGTAGCCCCCATGGGGACTAATGTGTGATAATACCCCTGGGTACTTCCGCACAATAGCCCTTGGGCGTCGTGAGGGCTTGGGGGGGGGTTAAAAGCCCCTCCAAAACTTTTCACAAATAATTTATTTAATATTTTTTTTTTTAAATCCTTTTTAAATTAACCTTTGTTAATTTTAATTCTAGCTTATTAAATAAAATCAACTTTGTTCTATTTGTAAATAAAAATAGCAATATATATAAATAAATGTATTGTCATTTAAACAATAAATATATATATTTTATAACAAATCTCTAAAATACCTACACCATATTTTCCGCAAACAAGGTATTTTCTCTATTAAATTTAATTTCAATATAATTCCTTTTAGGGATAAAATGAAAACAAATATCACACACAACCTAGATTCCCATGCAGTCAAATTCAAAAAAAGAAGGAGAGAGAACAATGCATGGAGCAGAGATCCAGACAAGCATGATGAAGATAGTTCTTTTCTGAAATCCACAAAATATAATCATAAGGAAATTCAGATCCTACCTCAACCACCGAAGAAAATATTCGAATGAAGACCAAATCTGAAGCCAAAATCAACAAGCAATCACAACAGGCAAATTCTCCAAAATCCTAAGCACACAAGCTCTCCCTGAATTTTCATCCAAAACTTGTCTCTTGCTAAAAATGAATGCCCTTTCCCCTAATAGGGATTCAATTCCCTATTTTATGCAACCCTAGAGATAACTCAACAGCTTACTCTCACTTCAACTCCAAATCATAAATTGAGAATAAATCACAATTAAATAATTAAAAACACTTTTCATGCACAATTCAACTTTGAATTTTTAAAACAAGTTGATTACTTTTTGAAAACAATTCAATTTTCAATTAATATTAATGGACATGTTATAATTAAAATATGTATTAAATAGATTAAATATTTAAAGCATCTTAAAACCATGCAATTAAATATTTAATTATTTAATAACACACACAAACATAATTAAATCTAATTTCCAATTAAATAATCAAATAAATCCCAATAAACAAATATTTGACTTTTAATTAAATTTTCTCAAATAAACTTAGGAACATGATTAATATTAAATCTCAACTATAATCATTAATCAATAAATCACATAAAATCACCCACATAAGAAATAAATCAACTGAAGCCAAACGAAGTAAAATCAAACAAGGTAAAACCAAGCAACACTAGATAGGGATCCACAAATTCCTGTCAACTAGAAAAATCTGAGTAGGGTAGTCAAACTGATACTTGTCCAATCCTAGGACAAATGGGATTAGGTTAGGGTTTTGGATCTGTGTTATCTCCCCTCTCTTACCATTTGAGATATTGCGATAGGGCACGCTCATCCTAACAATTCAAGGAAGTCGAAGCCCGGTACATACAAATCTGCATGCAAAACTCACATGTACATACATATAAAAATATATAACAGACAATGGCAGGGATTGACCGATCATGTGGATCTCACAAGCAAGTAACTATGACTCCGTCCCTCAACCACATCAGGCATATAAAACAAACACATCAACCATACACATGCAAGTATGGGGTCAGTAAAATCATAACATCAATGATCTCCTAACATATGTATAATCATCCTAAAATAATCATAACATTTATAAAATTAGACTAGGGTCGGGGTACTACAGCTATTGACTAGGGTATTTAGTCTCTATCTTGCAAGAGGTTGAGCCAAGAAGTCTCCCCTTTTATTTTTATCCATAGGATTTGTAGATTTAATTTCTTGAGAAATAGTTACATTCTTCTTATCATCCTTATTGGATTTTAGTCTCTTTGGTTTTTTTAATATTGAAAATAAATAATTTAGGATCCTCTTGGAAACCTTTGTAAGGCACACTTGCCAACTCCTTAATTTCACCATCTTCCATCCCATCTCTATCAAGATTAAAAATATAATTTCATTCACTCCTCTCTCTTGAAGTGGGATGGAAACTTGGTGGATAGGGTCTTGAATATTCACCATACCTTGGAAAAGCCTTGGGAGGAGGGGGGGTGGGGAAACAAGAATGATCACTAGAGAATGATTGAAGAGATCGTCTTCATTTTCATAAGCTATTTTTAGGGCATCAAGTCCATCAAGGATAACAAAAAGATCCAAAGAAACTAGGTCCATCTCAGCCTAGCACCCAAAATTATCTAAGGCTTTTTCAATCTTTAGGGAACCATCATTCAATGCACCATTCCCTTCCAAGGTTCGTGGGGGGGGGGGGGGGGATGTTGAGATCGTCTAGAGAATAATACTTCTTAGATATAGAAGGTGTCTTTGTAATAATCCCACCTTTATAGTTGCAATTGTTCCTAAATTTAGGATAAGAAATTATCCTTATCCTTTCTAGGGAAATTTTGTGAGAATTCTAGGTCCTATGTTTAGGATAGGGGTCTAGTATGTCAGTTCCAAAGCTCAAGGTATTGGCCTCAGGTAGTTTTTGAAGATTAGGTATGGGATTATTATTACTAGTCACAAGTATGGCATGTTTTTTTTTTACATTGTATCATCTTAAAATGGAATCACTTCCATGTTAAGAGTGTTTATCCCTTTGATTAAGTTCTCTAGGGTCATGTTACGCACCTTGATCAGGTCTTTGCATGTATCTGGCTATTCCCCCCTATTCTTCTTCTCTCTCCTTATTTCTAGCCTTTAGCTGATAGTTTTCTCAAAGAATCTAGAGTTTCTGACTATCAGGGTCAATGACGACCTGGTAGGATCAAGGATGACCTAGACCCTGACCTAGGTCAGGGATGACCTCAATCCAGACCTAGGGCGGAGTCTACCTCATCCATAACCTTAGGTCTAATTTCTAGATTCTGGGAGTTACGCAATATCGAGTTTCAGAAAACTTTATTTTTCCACTTCTGGGTCGGCCATTTCAGGTTTCAGAATGGTAAATCCTTAAATTGCATTTTAACTAGGTCCATTTCTAGGGGTTAAGGTTAATTGGGATTTAATTCTCTAATGTCAGTCATCTCTAGAAGTTTGTACCCTAGATCACTATAAAAGGAGGCCCTCCTTTCTCATTTTCATATCTCATCTCATAATCTCTCAAGCTCTCAAGTTGCAAGTAAACAAGAAGGAGAAGGAAAGAAAGTAAGCATTCATTTATCTTCAAGCCAAGCATTCAATAATTCAAGCATACATCAAGGAGATCCATTGTTAGCCATTGAAGGATTCAATCTCTTTGGAGCCCCCTTGAAGATTTCTCCATCCACATTCATCCAAGCCTCTTCCTATGCAAAGATACATTCAAGATTGGTGTTGAATATCTAATGCCATTGATTTGAGACATCCTACATACTTATACATTCATTTGGAGCATCCCTACTTTTGGATTCAAGGATTCGAATCCCCTACAAGGACTTCAACATAAGGAAGGTGAATAGTTCCATTTACTTTGTTTATGCATGTTACAATTTCAATTCAATTTCAAGGTTAGTTCCTAAATTTGGGTTTGACCAAGGAAAACCTCCGATCCAAACAACAAAAACCATTTTTCTTGAAGGTACAAGTACAAGACTACAAATTGGAGCTTGGATCTAGATACCCTTTTCGATAAACTTCTGAGATCTGTGAACAAATTTTCCATCGGACCTATTTCAGGTCAGGGACAACCTTCAGTAGGGGGTAGGATCCTACCCCAGGGTAAGACCTTGCCCCTCTATCTAGGTCAAGGATGACCTACTTCCTGAAAGATAAAATTTTTCTAGTTTTTCTCTGTCTCAGCATTTCCAGTCCAAAATAGGTTGCAGAATTGCCCAAAACTGTACATAGATGAAGCAGGAGAATTTTGGGTCCTTGGCAATCTTGTGTCACCAAAAAAATTTTGAATTTTGTTTGTGTTTCTTGGTTCTTTCTTTGACCGAGTTGGCTCGATAGTTGGTCGGTTTCCTTTGGTTACTGAGTGTGGTCGGTTATCTCCTAAGCAGTCGGTTGTTTCTCTAGCGCTCGGTGATGCTTGTCTTTTGCTCGATCTTCCTTGCTTACCCAGTAGTTTATTTTGAGTTTTTGTTGAGGCTGACTTGTGCATTGATTGTGGGTCATAGATTTAATGCTGGTATCCATCATTGGGAAGCATGTGGTCCCAGATCTGACCGTTCCTTCCTTTGATTATGGATTTGAAGGTTGACTCAGTTCGGTAGCCTCTTGTATAAGTATAGTTGTTTGGTTAGAGTTTGAGGGGGACATTTTTTGGATAGAGGTAAGAAGGTAGAAGATTAGAGATTGTTGGAAAATCCTCACATGTTTGAAGAATTATGTAATTCATTGTAATATCAAGCCATAACTAGGAAGGCCTTACATCCCGGCATGTATGAATCAATTTGAATGTTAATATATGATTGATCCTGCTTTCTCTCTCTCATTGTGTTTTTGTTGCTTATTCATGTTGTTGAGTAGGGTGGATCAAGTAGGGTGTGCCATTTTTTTGGCCCCTCCTCTCCTCCTTTGTGTCAAGTGGTATTAGAGTGAGGTAAGATCAGGATCTAGGTCTGTGGATCTAGGTTTGTAGGTTCCTTCTTGCAAAGCCCTAGTTGAATTGTTTTGGGGTGGAAGATTACGATCTGACCTGCAATTGTAGAGGGTTTTCAAGATGGTTCATGGGAGGCAAGAAGCAAATCCAAGATTGGTAGGCATGTTGAGACAACTTGCTGCTAGATTAGAAGCTATTGAAATAGCCCAGAGAAGAGGCAAACATCTTGAAGATGTTAGTGATGATGAAATTGAAGTGGAACAAGGTGAAGAAGAACATGCACCTATGATGGATCAGGGTGAGGAAAGATTCTTGAAGGCTTTGAAAAGTTTGAAGTCGACACCACATTTAAATCCTCCTAAATATAGTGGGAAATTGGATTGTGATGAATTGATAGACTGGATCACTGAAATGGAAAAGTATTTTGAGTATGAAAATATATCTGAGGAAAAGAAGGTGAAAATTGCAGGCAAAAAGTTGAAAGGTCATGAATCCTTGTGGTGAGAACATCTACATTTGGATTGGAAAAAGAAAGGAAAAGACAAAATCAAGGTATGGAACAAAATGGTGAATAAATTGAAAGGAAAGTTCTTACCTTGTGATTATCAGATTAACCTAGTTAGGTGAATGCAAAGTCTAAGGCAGAAAGATAGCTCGGTAAAAGAGTATACTAAGGAATTCTATAGATTAGATATCAGATTTTGACATGATGAGGATGATGTGGAAAGAATTGCTAGATACATGAATGTTTTGAGAGTTTCCATCCAAGAGGAAATCAGTTTGGTCAAATTGGAGAACATTGAAGAGGCTTATCAATTTGCATTGAAAGCTAAGGAGAAATTGAACAAGAGACATGAGCAGAGACAAAGAGGTCGAGGTGGTAGATTTCCTAGACAAAGAGGAAGATCTAATGGTGAAAATGGTAGATCTGAACCTGAAAAGACAAATTTGGATAAAGGCAAGATCGAGTGGAAAGGTGAAAGTTCATCTAGAGGTAGAGGCAATAACTACTGAGGTGTTTATAGCAGAGGTAATTTCTGATAAACTTGTTACAATTATGGAGAAGAAGGACATAGATCTTTTGAATGTACACATGCTAGTAAGAAGGCTGGCAGTAGTAGAAATGCCTTGGTGCAAGAGGAGTCATCAAATGAACCTGAGAGGGAAAATAACTTGATGGTAAGGAGAGCACTGTGGAATGAAAGTAAAAAGGAATATCTGGTAAGGAAAAGTTTGTTCAAGACTAGATGTATAGTTTCTAACAAAGTTTGGAAGGTAATCATTGACAGTGGTAGCTCGGAGAATATGGAATATGAGGAAATGGTCACAAAATTGTAGTTGGAAAGGTTGGAACACCTGAAGCCCTATCAGATTTCATGGATCAAAGATGAGCATACACTCCTGGCAAGTGAACAATGTTATGTGAATTTGAAGATTGGAAAGTACTATGATAAGGTGTTGTGTGATATCATGCATATGGATTATTGTCATATTTTGTTGGGTAGACCTTGGCAATATGATAGACATGCTATATATGATGGGAGATTGCATAAGTATACTATTGTGGCTAATGGAAAAAAAACAAATCTTGTTACCTTTCATGGAAGAACATGTTAGTAATGTTTGCACATCTGTGACATTTTGTTTGATGGAAGGAAGAAATTTTGTTAAGGATTTGAAGAAGAATGATGTATGTTTTGTTGTGATTCCTAACAAACTAAGTAAGAAAATAGAGGATAATGTTCCTGAGAAAATTGATGAGTTACTTACCAAGTATAGTGAAATCATTGCTGATAATGTACCTAATGGTTTTCCATTAAAAAGAAGCATTGATCATTGCATGGATCTAATCCCTGGAGCTAGTTTACTAAATAAGGCACCTCATCGATTGACACCAACCGAGAATTAGGAATTGAACTGACAGATTCAAGAATTGCTGGAGAAAGGTTTGATTAGAGAAAGTTTGAGTCCTTGTGTAGTACCTATGGTATTAGCACCTAAGAAGAATGGAGAACAGTGAATGTGTACTGATTCTAGAGAAATCAACAAGATAACATTGAATTATAGGTTCCCTATACCGAGAATGGATGATATAATGGACATTTTGACTTGAGCAAAGTATTTCACAAAGATTGATTTGAAAAGTGGGTATCATCATATTAGAATCAGAGAAGGTGATGAATGGAAGGCTGCTTTCAAGTCAAAAGAAGGTTTGTATGAGTGGTTGGTTATGCCTTTTGGTTTAACTAATGCACCTAGTACTTTTATGAGGTTGATGAATGAAGTTTTGAAGAAATTCTTGTGTAAGTTTGTGATTGTATATCTTGATGATATTCTGATATTTAGTAAGACTAGAGAAGAACATTTGTTGCATGTTAGACAAGTTTTGCAGAGATTGAAAGAAGAAAAGGTGCTGATAAATTTGAAAAAGTGTTCATTCATGAAATAGGAGATTATGTATTTGGGATTTGTAATCTCAGCTAATGGTTTGAAGATGGATCCTAAAAAGGTTGAAGCTATTCTGAATTGGCCTACACCTATGAATGCTAGTGAGGTAAGATCATTTCATGGTTTGGAAAGTTTTTTATTGAAATTTTATAAGGAATTTCATTTCAATTTGTAATGCTATGACTAAGACTATGAGAGGAGTTAAAAGAGATTTCAAGTGGACACATGGAGCTGATAAGAGTTTTGAGACCCTGAAGCAGAAGGTTGTTGAATTGCCTATTTTGGCATTACCTGATTTCAATAAGGTATTTCAAGTGGAATGTGATGCAAGTGGTAGTGCAATTGGATCTTTGTTGAGTCAAGAAGGTAAACCTATTACTTTCTTTAGTGAAAAGTTGAATGATGCTAGAAGGAAATATTCTATGTGTGATCAAGAATTCTATGCTATTGTTTAAGCACTGAAGAAATGGAGACATCATTTGATACTGAGTGAATTTGTGTTGTATATTGATCATAAGGCTTTACAATATTTGGGTAGTTAGAATAAGTTGAATTAGAGACATATGAAATGGGTTGAGTATTTGCAAAGTTATACATTTGTGATCAAACATAAAAGTGGAGTCACTAACCGAGTTGCTAATGCATTGAGTAGAAGAAGATCTTTGATGACCGAAGTGAAAATTGAAGTTCTTGGTTTTGATGAGATGAGAGATTTGTATGAAACTGATCCTGATTTTTCTGAGCCATGGAGAAAGTGCATAGCACCTATTCAAGATCAACCGAGTACAAAATGGGAAGAATATTTCATTCAAGAAGGTATGTTGTTTAAAGGTATTCAGTTATGTATACCGAGAGGAAAAATGAGAACTAATTTGATAAAGGAGAAACATAGAAGTGGTTTGGCTAGACATTTTGGTATTGATAAAACTTTGAATTTTCTTAAGGAGAAATACTTTTGGCCATAGTTGTATAAAGATGTTCAAAGATTTGTGAAAAGTTGTGGAATTTTTCAAGTTACAAAAGGAGTAAGTCAGAATACTGGATTGTATACACCGATTGTTGTACCTGAGAAACCTTGGACCGACATTAGTATAGATTTAGTTCTTCTCTTACCGAAGACAGTAAGAGGTAATGATTCTATATTTGTTGTGGTGGATAGATTTTCAAAGATGGAACATTTTATACCTTATAGAAAGACATTAGATGCAGTACATATAGCAGTTATTTTCTTTAAGGAAATTGTCAAATTGCATGGGTTACCGAGGAGTATTATCTCTTATCGAGACATTAAATTTGTTGGATACTTTTGGAAGACCCTTTGGGGAAAGTTTGGCACTGATTTGAAATATAGTTCTACATTTTACTCACAAACCGATGGATAGATAGAATTTTAAAATAGAAGTTTGGGAAATCTTTTGAGATGTTTAGTTGGAAACACACCTAGTAATTGGGATTCTATGTTGGCACAAGCATAGTTTGCATACAATAATTCAATGAATAGGAGTACTAGGAAAAAACCATTTGAGATTGCAAATGGCATACAACTGAGAGGTATATCTAATTCAAGGGATGTTACTGATGAAAGTAAGAGAAATGTTGAAGGAGTGAAGTTTGCTGAGTACATGAAGACATTGCATGAAGATTTGAAAATCAAGCTAGAAGAGAGTAATCAGAAATGAAAAGATAGAGCTGATAGATCAAGGAGACATAAGACTTTTGATGTTACTGATGAAGTGATGGTTCATTTGAAGAAACGTTGATTTCTTGTTGGAACATATGGGAAGCTGAAGATGAAGAAGTTTGGACCTTGCAAAATTTTGAAGAAATTTGACAGTGGAAATGCATATGAGATTGAGTTACCTAATCACATGGACATGTCACCAATTTTCAACATTTCTGATTTGTATGAGTATCATGAGCCTAATGAAGATATGATAGTACTGATGGAGTATCCTAAGTAACAGAATGAAGAAGTTGAGCAGATTTTGGAGCAAAGAATTAGCAAAAGAACAAGAGGTAAACAATAAATGGAATATCTGGCAAAGTGGAAGAATAGACCAATTGAAGATAGTTCATGGATTTCACAGTCTAATTTGGATGCAGCTCGGATCATACCTACAAAATGATTTGGAGAATCATTTATAAATAACCCTAGGTGTTTAATGCAGGAGCATCTCGGATCCTTGGTAATCCTGTGTCACCAAAAAGACTTTGAAGTTTGTCTGTGTTGCTCGGTTCCTTCTTTAACCAAGTTGGCTCGGTAGTTGGTCAGTTTCCTTTGGTTACCAAGTGTGGTTAGTTATCTCCTGGGCGGTCAGTTGTTTCTCTAGCGCTCGGTGATGCTTGTCTATTTCTCAATCTTCCTTGCTTACCGAGTAGTTTATTTTGAGTTTCTATTCTTGTGCATTGATTATGGGTCATAGATTTAATGTTGGTATCTATCATTAGGAAGTGTATCATCCCAAATCTAACCATTCCTTCTGTTGATTATGGATTTGAAGGCCAACTCAGTTTGGTAGCCTCTTATATAAGTATAGTTGTTTGGTTAGAGTTTGAGGGGGTCAGTTTTTGGATAGAGGTAAGAAGGTAGAACATTAGAGATTGTTGGAAGATCTTCACATGTTTGAGGACTTCTATAATTCATTGTAATATTAGGCCGTAATTAGGAAGGCCTTATAGCTCGGCATGTATGAATCAATTTGAATGATAATATATGATTGATCTCACTTTCTCTCTCTCACTGTGTTGTTGTTTCTTTTGCGTGTTGTTGAGCAAGGTGGATCAGGTAGGGTGTGCCATTAGTTTGGCCCCTCCTCTCCTCCTTTGCATTAATAGACATAAAAAATCAACATTTTCTAGATCTGCCCTATTTTTGAGGTTAGTATTTGCCTTCTATTTACTTCAAATTTCAAGCATATACTTTTTATAGTAGATTATAGGATTCTCTTCTTTCTTCATATTCTCCATTGTTTGATTCTTTTTTGCATTGATCACTTCTTTGTGATTAATCCATTTGGATCATTCCTTTTGGGAATTTGGATTGAGGATAGGTCCTATATTCCACCCCTATATCATACATCTTACCCCTATTCAAATCCAACCTTATTCATTAAGGTGAACTACTATATCACCTTATTCATTTTGGTGAACCCGACATACTTACCCTCTTTTCTTTTTTGGAATTAGATGCCCTATTGTGTTTTGTGGTGTTAGATTTCTCTTTATATTATCTTATTGGTATTATATTTCTCTTTCATGTTAAATCTTGCATGATAATTAGATTTGAAAAATACAAAAAAAAAATTACAAAATCTCTTTTAAAATACAAAAATATTCATGCTTTATGTTTTCTTAGTTTAGTTCATTTGCATTGCATTGGTTTATGAGCTTTACTACTACTAGTCCTACTTATAACATTCTAGTTAGAAGAAGTTGTAGACTCACGGGTACCTTTGATCCTGAATCTTCCTCTCCTTTCCTTAGGATCCTAGATGATAATTTGATTCTTCATGATTCCAACCCTATTATGGAGAAAAAATCTTCTCACTCATCTCATGATGAGGATGATGCTTTAAGATTTCCTCCTAAACAAGTCCAAAAACTTTCAATTGAACTTGATAAAATAGGTAAGATATAGAGGCTCTTAAGAAAGTTCTTCGTGATAGTGATCAAGTTGTTAATATTCTTCATGGTGTTACTCACCTCATGCACTCAAATGTTAAACCTTTAGCTCAAGAAGCTCAAGATTTAGGGTTGATTCCTGTCACTAGTATAGAACCTTATTTTGTTCCTTTACCTAGTATTCCTACCTATACTCCTTCTTTGGTGACTGTGATGGTTCCCTATGTTCCTATGAGTATTCCTCATGTGTCCCTTCCTACATCACAACCCTCTTATCATAATGTTCCTTTTACTTATTCCAATCCTCTTCAAACTATAGTTCCAATTGTTCCTCCAGTTGTCTCTTCTATTCCTACAGCTTCATACACTTTACCTAGTGTTTCTAATGTTGCTATTCCTCCTATTTCTTCTAATGATTCAACAATCATCAAGTTGGCTCAAACTTTGTTATCCTTAAAATAACAACTTGCATCCTTAACTCAAAACAAGTTTAGCATTCCTACATGTGACATGGGAATTCCATTGTCCCAGGATATCATTTTACTCATGTTACTCAACAATTTGATATGCCTCATCTTGAGAATTATAATGGAAAAGGAGACCATGTTCATCATGTTAAAACATTTCAAATCCTTTGTATTGATTATGCTCATGACCATAGGATTTTAGCCAAACTTTTTGCTGGAACTTTCTATGAAAAGGCCTTACAATGGTATTGTTCCTTGCCTCCTTATTCTATTGATTCATTTCCACAACTTGCTAATGCTTTTATTCAAAAATTTCAAAACAACATTGGCTCACAAGTGTCTTTGACTGATTTGATGCATTGTAAACAAAGTGCTAAGGAAAAATTGACTGAATTTATTGGTAGATTTAAGCATTTGCATGCTCAGATTTCCTATCGTGTTCCTGATATTGATATTCAACGTATGTTTATTTCAAATTTGCAAAAGGATATTAGAGATAAGATTCTACTTATTGAATTCACCTCTTTTCAACAAATTTTTGCAGTGCTTCATCATTATCAATTACAAGTGATTCAATTTGAGAGAAACACTCCAATGGCTCCTATTCCAATTGATAAAAGTGATGCTGCTCCTAATCTGAACAAATTTCAAAAATTCAACAACTATGTCAAGATAATTAAACAAGCGAATGCAATTGCTGATCAAGTTGTTGTTGCATCTCACAATGCCACTTCTACATCCACAGCTCTTCGATTAAATTGTACATTTACTCCTCTTTTTGAATCTTTACATTCTATTATGAATAGGTTGTTAACTACTAATATGATTACTTTGCCTCCTATCCAACCACTTTTACCTGCTACGATTGCATCTAAATCTTTTGATCCTAAAGCTTTTTTTCAATATCATCATCATAATGGTCATGATACTGAGAAATTTTATTCTTTAAAACATAAGGTTCAAGACTTAATTTATTCTAATGCCTTATCTATTGATAATCTTGATGGTAGTGGGAACAAATCTATCTCTCCTACTAACCAAAATCTTTAAATCTATACGAATCCTTTACCTGCGCATGATACTAATACCATTGCTCAGCCATCTTCTATGGAAATTGTGTATGATTCAAAGATGGATGACCTTAGTCATGCTTTTAATCAAGTGGATCATGTTGTTCAATCTATATCTCCACCTCAGCCTCAACCTCATCTTCAAACTACACCTCAAGTTCCATCTCAATCTCAACCAAAATCTAAGCCTAAATTGAAAGCTCAACCTAAACCTTGACAAAAACCAAAGAATAAAAGACCTCATGAAATTTTGATTACCTTTGATGATTATGAGACTATTAAAGCTCCTGATGGTCCCCTTTACATTTATGCTAGGATTTCCCAGATACCTACTATTGGTTGTCTTGTTGATCCTACATCCTTAGTCAATGTTATTACTGAAGAAAATATTTTTATGAAAAATTTGCAACATGATTCTTATGATACATCTAATGTGTGGATTCAAACTTGTAATGGTTTTCTTTATCCATCATTTGGTTCTATTAACTTGCTGGTTGAACTTTGTGGTAAAATTGTGAACACTACCTTTGTTGTTGTTCCTACTTCTGGTCAGTTTCAAGTTAAGCTTGATTTTCCATGGTTAAATGCCATGCATGATGTTGCTTCACCTATCCATAAATGTCTTAAATTTTTTCATAATGACAAAGTGAAGATGGTTAATCATATTTTATATCAACCTTCTAGGCCCAGGGATTGTGCTACTCTTGATTTCTTTTGGCCTTCATTACCTAATTCATGTCCTTCATGACCTGATAATATTTTCCACTCATATCAAGCCTATAAGCATCATAAGATTCTTGAATTAAGTGTCCCTCTGATGGATCTTAATCATGGTATTTTACCTACACCTTCTATACCTCCTTTATCTATGGCTTCTACATCTATTAATCAAGTTCCTACTGTTGATCATCTAACTACTAATAATCCTATTAATCCTCCTATAGAACTTGTGAAGGATCATGTGCTTGTTCCTCCTAGTTCTCAACATATTTCAAGTAAAGAAAAACATAATTGATCTGCTAATGAACTTCATAAGAAATGTTGTGCTCATGCTAAAGCTCATAATTTTGTTCTTCAAAATTCTTCTGATAAGCCTATGCATGATGTTGTTACTAATAATGATGTTAAGATTCATGATTATGATGATTCTATTCATATCTTAGATCCTATTTTAATTAATTTGGATGAAGAAGATACTCTTGATGATGATAATGATGAATATGAGACTATTGACATTGACACTTATTTACCTAATATGCTTTCATCACAATTAACACTTACACCTAGTATCAAACATGGTGATTCCCAAGAGGATCCTTGTTTGGAACTGGCTATCATTCCTACTGTGTTGGATATAGTCCCTCTTGAGAGTTACCCACCTTCCCTAAATGATATAGAACAAGATGGGGAGAGTAGGTGGCACACTTGATTGGCTTATCCTTTAAGGTAGCTTTGTTGTGTGTTTTCCTATTGTACTATGCTTCTCCCATGATTTGTTTTCTAAATGTTGTTAGATTCTTTTATACAACCCTTGTTACTTTGTTGGTGCAAGGTGATAAAGGAATCGAACCTATTGTGCAATTCCTCTATATGTATCTCTATTCTTCCATATTTTGTTTCATGTTATGTTGTACCTATGCTATTGTTCATAAATGTTTCCTTCTGTACTCTACTTGGATTTGAGACGTGGTAGCACTAATTCTTTTAGGTCTCCATGTCATGGTTTGAAAAGATTCTTCTTCATATATCTTATGTGATCTTTCCTCCTTTGTGATTGTAGTTCTCCTTTCTTTGGGGAATGATGTCAATTCATTTGCAATAATATCATATATATATATATATATATATATATATATATATATATATATATATATATATATATATATATATATTATCTTATGATCATATTGACCCCACGGTAGGTAGATCCCTTCTATGTTCTCTGTATGTTTATGTGGTATTTCCCTTGATTTGCTTTCGTCTGGGGGCATCTCATAGTGGAAACATAATCAATGGAGTTGTTTATGTTTTCATTAAAGCCATTGCTCATGTTAAAGTGTTAGCAAAGACTTTAACATGGGGGCATATGCTCTTCTCACTTATTGCACACACACACTTTTCAATACATATATATTATTTTCAAGATACATTTTCTCCCTTTTTGGATTAGCAACTAATCCTTAAAGCATGGATTTATATTTTAGGATCTCTTGATCCCTCCAGTTTCAAATTTTTGATCCCTTAAGGTTGGAGGTGTCCTTAAGACTGGATCTCTTTTGTTTTTGGTTTTACTCTTATGGAATAGAATATTCCTAAGGGTGAATCCTTGATGGGTTGACTAGTAAGTAGCCACATTCACTAGGCAGTTCAATTCCATATTTCCAGTTGCATTGTTTCCTTGTGTGGTTCACAATAGGACATAAGTTCTCATTGGGAGAGATAATCATACTCTCTCTCTCCCTCTCTCTAGAGATTCAATCTTATTGTGATCTTGGAGTTGATGAAGAATTGAGTCCTTGGGGGCTTGAGGTTTTTTTTGGTCCCTTTTATTGTGATAAGATTATCTTTTCATTATGATCTCCTTTACCAAGAGTTTGCATCAAGTCCATACTCTTACTAAAGTGGGCGCTTAATGTATCATCTTAAAATGGAAGAAATTCCATGTTAAGAGAATGTATCCCTCCGAGTAAGTGATCTAGGGTCATGTTAAGCACCTTGATTAGGTCTTTGCATGTATCTGGTTGTTCCCCCCTATTCTACTTCTCTCTCCTTATTTCTAGCCTTTTTTTGACAGTTTTCTCTGAGAATCTAGAGTTTTTGACTATCAAGGTCAAATATGACCTGGTAGGGTCAAGGAAAACCTAGACCCCAACCTAGGTTAGGGATGACCTCAACACTGACCTAGGGTAGAGTCTACCTCATCCCTAATCCTAGGTCCAATTTTTAGATTCTGGGAGTTATGGGATATCGGGTTTCAAAAAACTTTATTTTCCCACTTCTGGGTCAGCCATTTCGGGTTTTGAAATAGTAAATCCTTATATTTAATTTAATCTAGGTCCATTTCTAAGGGTTAAGGTTAATTGGGATTTAATTCTCCAATGTCAACCTTCTCTAGAAGTCTGTGCCCTAGATCACTATAAAAGGAGGCCTTCCTCTCTCATTTTCATATCTCATCTCATAATCTCTCAAGCTCTCAAGGTGCAAGTAAGCAAGAAGAATAAGGAAAGAAAGCAAGCATTCATTCATCTTCAAGCCAAGCATTCAATCATTCAAGCATACATCAAGGAGATCCATTTTTAGCCATTAAAGGATTCAATCTCTTTGGAGCCCCCTTGAAGATTTCTCCATCCACATTCATCCAAGCCTCTTCCTATGCAAAGATAGATTCAAGATTCATGTTGAAGTTCTAATTCCATTGATTTGAGACATTCTACATACTTCTACATTCATTTGGAGCATCCCTACTTGTGGATTCAAGGATTCAAATCCCCTACAAGGACTTCAACATAAGCAAGGTGAATAGTTCCATTTACTTTGTTTATGCATGTTACAATTTCAATTCAATTTCAAGGTTAGTTCCTAAATTTGGGTTTGACCAAGAAAAACCCCACATCCAAACAACAAAAACCATTTTTCTTGCAGGTACAGATACAGGACTATGAATTGGAGCTTGGATCTGGATACCCTTTTCAGTGAACTTCCGTGATCTGCAAATAGATTTTCCATCAGAGCTATTTCAGGTCAGAGATGACCTTCAGTAGGGGTAGGATCTTTCCCTGGGGTAAGACCTTTCCCCGCTATCTAGGTCAAGGATGACCCACTTCTCGAAAGACAATTTTTTTGGGTTTTCTCCGTCTCAGTATTTCCAGTCTAAAATAGGTTGTAGAATTGTCCAAAACTGTACATAGACATCAGAAATCAACATTTTCCAGATCTTCCCTATTTTTGAGGTTAGTATTTGCCTTCTATATACTTCATATTTCAAGCATATACATTTTATAGTAGATTATAGGATTCTCTTCTTTCTTCATATTCTCCATTGTTTGATTATTTTGTGCATTGATCACTTCTTTGTGATTAATCCATTTGGATCATTCTTTTTGGGAATTTGGATTGAGGATAGGTCCTATATTCCACCCCTATATCATACATCTTACCCCTATTCAAATCCAACCTTATTCATTAAGGTGAACTACTATTTCACCTTATTCAAAAATCATCTTTGAGTTTTTCCAAATTGACAACCATGGAGTTAGAGTCAACATGAGGCTGAGCTCTATTCAAGAAAGAAGTAAACACATTAGGTTTATCATTTTTAGGGTGATATTTGGTTTGGATTGAATTAGAATCATTCTCATTGGTTTCACCAATAGATTTATGGTGAGGGACAAATTTATTATTAAGAAGAGGGTAAGAATGTCTCAT